>OY992881.1:11265390-11287890 GCA_963921405.1 Cepaea hortensis
GGTTTCCCAGCTGCGTTTCCCGCAAACGCAATGTTTGGATTGTACGGCTTGGAAAGCCCGATTCCCGCCATGCTGCCGCTACCAACTTTACATTTCACGCCGCACCAAGTCGCCAAGGTATGTGAAACTCTCGAGGAATCCGGGGATATTGAAAGGCTGGGCCGCTTCTTGTGGTCACTACCAGTGAATCCTAGCGCCTGTGAAGCTTTGAACAAACATGAGTCCGTTATCCGGGCTCGGGCGTTGGTCTCGTTCCACACGGGCAACTTCCGGGATCTCTACCACATCCTGGAGCACCATAAGTTTACCAAGGAGTCCCACGCCAAGCTGCAGGCCATGTGGCTGGAAGCCCATTACCAGGAGGCCGAAAAACTCCGGGGGCGGCCGCTGGGCCCAGTGGACAAGTATCGTGTTAGGAAGAAGTACCCGCTGCCCCGAACCATCTGGGATGGAGAGCAGAAGACTCACTGCTTCAAGGAGCGAACTCGGAACCTGCTCCGAGAGTGGTATCTCCAGGATCCTTATCCCAACCCGACCAAGAAGCGAGAACTGGCCCAGGCCACGGGCCTGACACCAACACAGGTCGGCAACTGGTTTAAGAACAGGAGACAGAGGGACAGGGCGGCAGCTACCAAGAACAGGTAAGATCCTAATTATCCTTCTGTTTTCAGTTCTCAGTTTAATTTTTCAAAGTTAAATTTTGAATATTTCAAAAGACAAACGTATAGAAAATCAGATTCAGAGAAATTTTAGTTCCGATTCATTTATCTTTATATACACTGTTTCATCTCTGTGTTTGTATGTTCACAACAGCGAAATGTTACTTCTGTTTCACGTGGTTCTTTTAGCAATATCTTTATAATGCTAAACTTTTCATCAGATTCAAAATATATGTATATTTTATTCTAGGTTAAAGTTAACAGAGTTTCAAAATATATATGTATTATAGCTGAAACCTAACATAATTAAAATATATGTATATTTTTATAGCTTAAACTTACCAGTCACTATATATATATATATATATATATATATATATATATATATATATATATATATATATATATATATATATATATATATATTGTTTATAGCTGAAACATGACAGAATCAAAATATATGCATGACTTATTTTAGCTTAAACTTAACAGGTTCAATATTTATGTATATATTATTCCTCTTTTAAACTCTACGGAATCAAGTGCCATTATGTCGGCGATGAAACAGATATAATCATAATTATAATGTTTATTTCATATATAGATTGAATATTAATCTTAAACAAACATATAAGCATTTTCAAGTAAATTTAATTAACCAACAAATTATACCACATAACAATTTTCATAAAACCGGTATATTTCTCGTTAGTTCGCTAACAGAATCAATAATCCTCACGAACGATCGTCAACACATAATGATATCAGCATGCGTAATTAAACATATAAATGCCACATTATTTTAATAAATTTAACATTATAAAGAAAATAATTTTTCATAGAATCGCTAATAAAAGTAAATAAAACATGAAATATAAGGATACTTTCATATAATGGTAATTTTGCCGGTCGTTCAGAAAGCAATGGTAAACTACTGAACGTAAACTTGTTAAGAAATCAGTCAAAAATGCACGGGTTGACTCCAACGTCCTGTAAAGGATATGCAATTAACTTTTGCTTACGGCGCTGTAGGTAAGTTGTAAGGAGTCAGTAAAGGTAAAGGATTATTTCCACACGCTTGAAATGTATGCGTCCTTAGTGCTCACCTCAAATTGTATACACCAGAATGCACCCGATGGACGATGTCATCGATATCTGTCCGATCACTACTGCTTCCCTGGATAGCCCGTGTCGCCCATTTTGGCTGGATTAAACTGAGAAGTCAATTTTTACAATAATAAAATTATAGTATTAATTGCAAAGATAAATATGTCTTTATAATCATAATTAAACTAATTATACCGCAACAGATAAGTGAGATAAGTTACATGTGAAAACACAGACAATCAAGATTAGTACAAGTGTAACCAAATGTGCGGAGTGTGAAAACATAGCAATGCGATATGCATTCTTGACCGCTTTTCAGAATAATCTAATTAAACATCGTTAAATAAAGCCGTTTGTTTGAAGTAAACAATAAAAGAAATAATGTCAGTAAATATCGCTAAACATAGCAATTTATTGTCTGGAAAGTTCAAGATATAATCTTATTATATACACATTGCTAAGCAGAGCAGTTTATTGTCTAGAAGTTAACAATATAATCTCATTAAACATTATTAAACAATGCAGTTTATTGTTTGGAAAGTTAACGATATAATCTGCTTACACATCGCTAAACAGAGCAGTTTATTGCCTAGAACGTTGACGATATAATATCATTAAACGTTGTTAAACAAAGCAGTTTATTGTCTGGAAAGTTAACAATATAATCTTATTAAACATCGCTGAAAAGAGCAGTTTATTGTCTAGACAGTTAACGATATAATCTCATTAAACATCGTTAAACATGGAAGTTTATTATTTGGAAAGTTAACGATATAATCCTATTAAACATCTCTAAACAGAGAAGTTTATTGTCTTTAAATTTAACGATGTGATATATTCTTAGACATTGATAAACAGAGCCGTTCGATGACGGGAAAGTAAACAAATGAAAAGTTAGCCTAATAACACAAACTGAAGTTATAGTTTGAAGCGTCAGGCCTCCATATATTCTAGGCAACAGCATCATGAGATAAATGGCCGGTTTTCTTCTTCCCGGCCTTTTCTTCCCAAGCAATTCACTCAAAATTCGGAAAATGTATCCAGTACCAATGTATTGAAGCTGGTTCCTTCCAAAACCCTTATAGTCAGAAGAAAAGAATTCTGTCAAGCAAGGGAATTGTACCCAGACCAATGTCTTGGTTTAATAACACACTAACATAACTCTCAAGTCGATATCTTGAATCATCATTTCTGGGTTTGCTCTCGTTTCGGGAAGAACAGTGAGGCGAGTAACGAAGGTGGTCACTCAACACGTAAACCTGTCTCTGTTATCATATTCATACATATTCAAGTCCAGTCTCTGATATTATATTCATACATATTCAAATATAGTATGTATTATCATATTCTTACATATTCAACTCCAGTCTCTGATATTATATTCATATATATTCAACAATAACCTCTGGTATTGTATGTACACACAATTAAGTCAGTGATACTCTTCAGCCCGTCACGTTACCCTGAATGCTGAACTCAAGAGAAACGAGCAGACAATGCCTAAAAAATGTTTATACCCTACAAACCCGCCGATTCAACATGAAATGTATCTGAATTTCCACTTTATTTTGCGACATTTCTTATAACCTCGAAATTCGCGCAGCTCAAATTATCAACCAGGTGTAAAATTTGAGACAATCATGCATGAATGATTGAAAATAGGTATCGTTTCTACTCCAATGATACGAATCTCCTCAACTGCATTAACCGAAATATCAACTCATGGAACGCACATACGACTTCCCGGTCCAAACACCTTAATGCTGAATATTTAGAATACACGGGTAGATAGAACCAGTCACCTTGGATGGAAGCTGTCTAGAGGAAACACACCGTTCACAAATGTATGCCTATGCAGGACACGCTGATCTATCCGGTCCATAACTAGTGTAACGCACTTTCCTCAAAAGAATAACGAAGAAGAGGAATACAAAGGACGTAAATAGTATACGAAGACTCGTGCAGCGCACATAAAACCCTCTACAACATGTTACGGTTGTCATAGCATGGCCTACCAGGCTGTTCGATCGGAAAAATAGTTTTCCGATCTGTTAACATCTCAGTGGCCACAACGTAAGTTGTGTTACTGCTCGCAAACCTATTTGTGTTACTGCCCGCAAACCTATTTGTGTTACTGCCCGCAAACCTATTTGTGTTACAGCCTTCAAACGTATTTGTGTTACTGCACGCAAACCTATTTGTGCGGAGGCTGTATGTCCTTTCATAACGCCACGATATGACCGTATCAGCCACCAAGTGCGGGTTGGTCTATATAAATATGGGGGTAGCACCATACACCCAACGTGTGTAAGCCGTGTCAAGGAATCCTTGACTTTTTTCAAATCGGCGTTTACATTCTGTAAATATTGTCTTGTAGCTGTTCTACTTTTTGCCAGTGCGGCGAAAGCATACGATCTAGTTTAGTTTAGTTTAGTTTAGTCGTTGGATCAACATCACGGTACAGGGTGTAACCCATAAGTGCTCCGTTCTACTCCCAACTCAAACCTGAGTCTGGAGAAACTCAGCTCACTGCATGAAATCCGTAGCACCGGTGAGGATCTTGAAATACTTTGGGTAGATTTTAAACTCGAAATTACTCGAAAGCATACGGCCTGCTCCGCGCGATATACATATCGTGCAAACCGTCGTAAGAAATATTTAATTAATATAACAATAACGCACATACAGAAAATTTAACACGCGAGATAAGTCGATAACAATGTTACACACCGCAGTGGGTACAACGCTTAGCAGCAAACAACACAACGTGGTTTTATAAAGCATGGAAATTAACAAAATTCTCTTTGCAAAATACTGAAATCGTAATATAAATCTGTTACTATCAAATAGAGGCCATCCGTGTAAAGTAATTGTAAACGATGGACAGAGGGAATAACAGAATCCATGGGAATCTCGATACATGAAGCCCATAAATGGGCACTTCCCCACTAGGTGCATGACGATGATGGCTGTCAAATACTGCAGATCCCACAGTTAGGTAGCTTAGCGCTGAGACGCTGGCTTGATGTTCGGTGGACGTGGGTTTAATCCGCCGATTCGACGTATTAAACTTGACTTGTCCAGGTCGACCCAGCTTAAAATGAGTACTAGGAAATGTCTTGCGGGGTAAAGGCGACCTGATATGATATTGACAACATCACCTGGCGAATGCTGACAGATCTATAACAAATATAGGATTATCGCAATACGCACAATGCGCCTTAAGACTATTAAAACTGTTCGTTACTGATTTACATTGATACAGTCATGTACAAAATAATTTTAATTAATTAGTTGCACATCCTTTACAGGACGTCGCAGTCAATCACAGCATTTTTTGGCTGTTCGTAATCTCTTGGCAAGTTTACGTTCAGTAGTTTGCCATTGCTTTCTGAACGACCGGCACTCATACCATTTTCATGAAAAACCAAAGCTACTGCCAAATCGCCCGAAGTTGTGTTTCGAACGCGGTATGCGGTTTTACGAACTGCGCAGGTAACTCCTTCATCACAGAGCCGTCGTAAAAAACAATAGCTGTCCTAAACAACAATACATATTACATGTCTTAACTGTAACACATACATGTTAGACTAAGCACGCTTGATGTTCGTGTAAGCAAGAATAGAATACGTGCAGGCTTGATGTTCGTGTAGGCAAGAACAGATTACGTGCAGGCTTGATGTTCGTGTAAGCGAGAACAGAATACGTGCAGGCAGACTGGCCAAATTGTGTTCATTTGCTGTTGCGTGTCCTTAGTAGCAGTTGTCATCACCTCCAGCTTGATTTTCTGTACAATGTTAGTTCTGTAGTTTGCCATGACTTTCTGAACGAGAAGTCAATCTTAAATTCCAACTTACTGACCTAGGAAACGACCCCCCCCCCCCCCCCAACCAACCCCGATTTACAAAAGGCCAATATTTATGTTTGCGATAAGTACAACGTAAAGCGTACTTTCGTAAATCACTGTAAATTATTTCGTTAAATTTGCCTCAATATAAAAGCAATGCACTCCGATGGCCAGTGACCCACAGGGTGCAATAAAACAACGTGATAGATAAACTAACTGGCATGGGTTGATACTCATAATTACGAAAGGAAAGAAGTTAAGATCACAGGACAAGCTGAATGATATAAACATTCTATCTGTCGGGATCTCTAGTTGTTATGTGTCTTCACTATGAGTGTTCATTAATATCCTTGAATTTATTTCTCCTGCTTTCAAAGCACATTTCTGAAGCAGTCTATACTTTCTGTTTTCTGCGGTGGCGCAGTGCTAGTTGCTTGTCTGAGGCTGGTACCTTTAATTTCCATGGACCGTTATTCCCAAGACGAGCCCATCATGTCATAACTTGGTATCAGAAGTAAAGGCTACCGGCACAATCTTCACCACATCGCCCTTTGAATAACGATTGATCTAAAATATAGACAGAGCACCATATACAAGACACGTTACATATCGTGAAAAGGGATCCCATACGTGTCCTTGTTTGATCTGTATTTCTGTACCACATTTCTGTACCATATTTATACATTCTAACAGTTTCATTTCCTTGAAATTATATACATCTAAGATCCCATTTATTTATGTAGACATATTGAGAAAATCATATTTCGCCGATTCACAAAAACACAAAGCCAATCCCCGACTCTGGTGATCGTGTGAGATGGCGAAACATGACCGCACACGCTTATCGGCATGGCAAATGATGATGATGATATTTATAAATACATTATATGTACCGGCGATCCTATTTATTTATATAGATATATTTAAAAAATGTATAGACACCTGGGAGTCGTGGAACTACAGCTATATGACTGATTGGTCACATGTTCAAATCTCTGTACACAGCTGTCTTTGGTCATACGATGAGATGAGAGGCACTGGAGAACATCGAGACAACTGGAAAGATCATGGGGATGAGAGGCCGTGGCCGACCAAGAGAAAATGTGCTGGATATATTGAGCCGGTGGCATGGAGGAATATCATCAGCAGAGTTGATCCAGATCACCAAAGACCGAGATCTGTGGAGAGGCATGAACGCCTAACCCAGTCGGCAGGACCTTGATGATGATGATGCAGACGAGGAATTGTTGTAATTGACCAGGTCCCCCAGGTGGATCTAGCCTAAATTGAGTATCAGGATTTTAAAATTATGCGACGAGCACCATATGCACAAAGCGCATCAAGGCAATGAATATAGTTCTATACCAACCTTTACTGCAGACAAGTATAGTCTGCCGGATAACATGATGCAACGTCTAAAAATTGTATAAATCATCGGGTTTTGTGCAACGTCTATAAATTGTATAAATCATCGGGTTTTGTTGGCTCCGGGCTTCTTCGGCGTGCTCTGTTTATTTAAATGTAGAGAAGTAAGCATTTGCATGCTGTGCTGATGATAGTTATTATTACAAATGTAATGATTGGTTACCTTTGAATGGGATCGATGCGGGCAATCAGATGTGAAGCTATCAGAGAGATGGCTTTCGCTTGCAACTGAAACTTTTAACCCTTTGTTTTGGTGGAATTAACATTGTTTTGTTTCGTGGTCTCTTTGTCTATTCATGACTATTTTCTTTAAGCGACACTTGCTATGGGCGTTCGTCTGCCTGTAAGATAGATTGCAACACAAAGAAAGAAAGAAAGAATTCTCAGTAGAGAAATGAAGAAAAACATAGGAAAAAAGGCAGAAATAAATGAGCAGAGAAAGACATGAAATGAAATAAGCTTAAAAGAGAAAAGACATAAATAACACAAAGAAAACGCAAGAGAGAAAAATGTGGAGAAATAAAGAAATAACAAAGGCATACATCATGAAGGCAAGAACGAATGAACGATTTAATCGAAGACAAAAAGAAAGAGAAATAAATTAATAATGAAATACAGGAAGAAAGAAACACTATAAACTAAACACTACTTTGAATGAGACCCCCCCCCCCCCCCCCCAAAAAAAAAAAAAAAAAAAAGAACAAAAAAAGAACAAAAAAAAAGAAAGAAAAAGAAGCAAAGCAGACGGTAAGCTTTGCCAGAACACGTTCACAAGCAACAAAATGGACATTGTGGCTAACGCCTTCACCAGCAAAGAAATAACACACACACACACACACACACACACACAAGACCACTTTATGAGACTAACTAAATCCTACAAATAACATCGCTATCATAGGCACTGACATCCTTAATACCGTTGAATAACAATGGATAAAGATCGGAATCAAGTGTTGACTTGTCCTGATCGCCTCCGCCAGGAGGAAGCTGTGTTGCACTATGAACTTTCCCTGAAATCCCTGGCTGTAAGTATTTGACATGTGATTGTTTGTCCAGCTGTCAGCGGAGGGTCGTCATCGCCAGGCTCCGCTGAGTTCACATTTCTAATAGTCTCAGTATCATGGCGTTGATTATTCTGACAACAACAACAACAACAACAACAACAACAACAACAACAACAACAACAACAACAACAACAACAACAACAACAACAACAACAACAACAACAACAACAATCTTATTAATAGCAATAATAGAATAGCAACACTAGCAGCAAGAGTAGTAATAATAACAACAATAATTACAATAGCAATAATAATAATTTGTATTATTGTTATGCAAGTAATATTGATAATATTAATAATAATATGATTACGAATGATAATAAGAAAAAAGCAGTTTTGATCGTAGAGGTGATGAAAATAATAATAACAATAATAACAAGAGCATCAATAATAATAATAATAATAATAATAATAATAATAATAATAATAATAATAATAATAATATGAACAGTATCACCCAAAATAAAATTATAATGACAAACTCAGACTATTTAAAGGGAATGATTTCTCAAAGTCTGATGCAAGAAAATCTCACAAAATTATACTGAACTGAAGCAACATGAAAGAAAGAAGAAAAGACACACAATGATATGTTACGTTTCTAAAACACGCGCTCGTAGAACCGCACGTGCACTAAGGCAACATTAAAACGTACAATTAGGACATATGAACAATTATATTTATTTACTGGCTCCCATCTTAAACTGGGTTCTCGTAGCTTCAGACCGTGTCCCATTTCCCTTGTAATTTAAGCTGGGTTTACTGTGCAGCCACGCAAACGTGTAATTATGTTGGCCTGTTGTGACTTCGATGTGTCGTTTGTGTTATGTGGAGACGGGTAGGCGAATTTGGTTATGTTGTTTGTGTCAACGGAGAAGTTAAGGAATATGTTAAAATGTTGCTATTTTGTTTGCGTCAATGGAGAGGTTTGGGAAAATGTTGATGTGTTGTTTGTGTCAATGGAGAGGTTTGGGAAAATGTTGATGTGTTGTTTGTGTCAATGGAGAGGTTTGGGAAAATGTTGGTGTGTTGTTTGTGTCAACGGAGAAGTTAAGGAAAATGTTGATATGTTGTTTGTGTCAATGGAGAGGTTTGGGAAAATGTTGATGTGTTGTTTGTGTCAATGGAGAGGTTTGGGGAAATGTTGATGTGTTGTTTGTGTCAATGGAGAGGTTTGGGAAAATGTTGATGAGTTGTTTGTATCAATGGAGAGGTTTGGGAAAATGTTGATATGTTGTTTGTGTCAATGGAGAGGTTTGGGAAAATGCTGATGTGCTGTTTGAGTCAATGGAGAGGTTTGGGAAAATGTTGATGTGTTGTTTGTGTCAATGGAGAGGTTTGGGAAAATGTTGATATGTTGTTTGTGTCAAAAGAGAGGTTTGGGAAAATATTGATGTGTTCTTTGTGTCGATGGAGAGGTTTGGGAAAATGTTGATGTGTTCTTTGTGTCGACGGAGAGGTTTGGGAAAATGTTGATGTGCTGTTTGTGTCAACGGAGAAGTTTGGGAAAATGTTGATGTGCTGTTTGTGTCAGTGGAGAGGTTTGGGACAATGTTGATGTGTTGTTTGTGTCAATGGAGAAGTTTGGGAAAATGTTGATGTGTTGTTTGTGTCAAAGGAGAGGTTTGGGAAATTATTGATGTGTTCTTTGTGTCGACGGAGAGGTTTGGGAAAATGTTGATGTGTTCTTTGTGTCGACGGAGAGGTTTGGGATAATGTTGATGAGCTGTTTGAGTCAATGGAGAGGTTTGGGAAAATGTTGATGTGTTGTTTGTGTCAGTGGAGAGGTTTGGGACAATGTTGATGTGTTGTTTGTGTCAATGGAGAAGTTTGGGAAAATGTTGATCTGTTGTTTGTGTCAACGGAGAGGTTAAGGAAAATGTATATGTGTAGTTTGGGTCAACGGAGAGGTTTGGGAAAATGTTGATGTGGAGTTTATGTCAACGGAGAATTTAGGAAAATGTTGATGTGGAATTTATATCAACGGAGAAGTTTAGGAAAATGTTGATATGTTATTTGTGTCAACGGAGAGGTTTGGGAAAATTTTGATGTGTTGTTTATGTCAACGGAGAGGTTTGGGAAAATGTTGATGTGCTGTTTGTGTCAAAGGAGAGGTTTGGGAAAATGTTGATGTGTTGCTTGTGTCAAAGGAGAGGTTTGGGAAAATATTGATGTGTTCTTTGTGTCAACGGAGAGGTTTTGGAAAATGTTGATGTCTTTTTTGTGTCACCGGAGAGGTTAAGGACAATATTGATGTGTTGTTTGTGTCAAAGGAGAGGTTTTGGAAAATGCTGATGTGTTGTTTGTGTCATCCGGGAAGTTAAGAAAAATCTTGATGTGTTCTTGTCTTAATGGTTAAGTTAAGGAAGATCTTGATGTTTGTTTTAATGGAGAAGTTGAGGAAAACCTTGATGTCTTGTTTGTAACTATAGGGACGATATTGGGACGGAACAGTTAGGGCTTGGGACATCCAACTCTGGCTAGCGTGAATATGGTTTCAATTACCTGAGTGGACTATTGAGACTATACTAGTTAGTCACCCTTGTCTGGTAATAGGGAGTTCGTGCGCAGTGCTGAAACCATCCAGTGATTTATGAAAAGAGACTGGTGCACTTACAGAGATATCCGTAGTTAGTGAAAGTGTTCCTCGATGAATGCGAGAAAGTTGAGGGAACTATGTGTTGGTTTTATGAATGTGGAAAGTTATGGGAAATATTGATCTGTTGATTGAAATAATCGGGAAAATTATTAAAAATACTGATGTGTTGTTTGTATCAGCGAGACGCTTTGGGAAATTATTGATGCGTTGATTTCTTTAACGAGGAAAGATATGGGCAATATTAATATGTTGTTTATATAGACATATTTTGTTCACTTGAAACGTCATGAACATTAGAAGAGAACAATAATGGAGAGGCATATGCCCGGGAAAAGAGAAAGAGGAAGGCCAAAGAGAAGATGAGTGCAGGATGTGGCAGATGATCTCCAGATGGGTGTATGGAACGCGGGACATCTTGCTTATGATCGAGAGGTTTTCCGGAAGGTTGTTATGGGAGCGAGGTTCTGCTAGTGACATGCAACTGAATGAATGCATGAATGTTTATATCAATGGGGAAAGCTAGGATACTCGTAGACCTACAAGAATTGAATACAAACAACATACGCATTGTAAAATAGTAGTTATTAAACAGCTCTAATTTATATTTTAAAATGGAAAGACAGACATGCGTTTTCTTTTCAATGTGCGAATATTATGTTCAGTAGTTTGCCATTGCTTTCTGAACGGAAAGTCAACATCCATCTGTCCAATTGATAGGTGTGGGGACAGAACCGAAAACCCCTCCATCAGCGCACACAAGGTTTAAGCTAAGCGCCTTAGACTTCTCAGCCCGTGATGCTGCTGAGACTGCTATAAAACTAATAAATGAAATTCCCCGGATTCCAGAAAGAACTACAGAACTGACAGTGCCATACACTTAACATACGTTTAAAAGAACACCATAAAAGTAAAACATTTAAAAACAAATAGCACACAAATAAACAAAGGTATCGACACAAATCTTTAACACTGAACACACACAAGTGACTTCTACTAGAAGTCGGTGCAACATACAAACAGAGGCTCGTTGTGGACAATACAGAATGCTGGATATAGAAATGAGCCAATGCAGAATAAAGGAATATAAATTTTGAGAAGAAAACAAAAGAGGACATTTAAAAGCCACCTTCATGCTTGAAAATATCTTTAGTTAAAACAAAAGCAGAAGAAAATGAAAAGAAAGCAACGACAACAGCATCAATAAACAAAGGTAAGGAAAACCTGCAAGACTATATGTCACCATTCAAGAAATTAACAATTATGACGATAAATCAGAAACACAATAAATGTCATTCCATGAATGACAACTACTAAACAATATAAACGAATATAAAAACAGATACTTATATGATATTTAAAAAGCAAAAAAAAAAAAAAAAGAAGCAAAAATCAAACAAACAAAAAATAAAACAAAAACAATAACAGCAACAGACAGGTCGATGAGTTTAAACCAACACTACAGAACACAAACCAGAAGTTGGCAGAAGATGGATCTTCAACTCCTGGTGCAAACCAAACATAGACATAGATAATTTGTGTGTACTAAACTGCAGTTTATAAAACTTTCCATGTCAGAAAGTTGAAATGTATATTGTTGTCTCGTATATCAGGTAATTTCCTCTCATGTCCACTTGTGCTTCACAAGTGGCAATCAATCCGGATATCTGTATTGTTCTTTCAAACCATGTCACCTCATTCAACCCTGATGTCTTTGAACAAAAAAATATGTTCGTAATTTTGAATTCGTGATCTTATTTTTTGCCACCAAAGAATGTATAAGAAAAAAAAACAAAACAACGAAAGAAGGACAAAAAAGATGGTTGCACCGAGGACAATATGCGTACATGAGATATGAAGAGATCTACAGATCTATTGATCTTGGAATGAAGGAAATAGAGAATATGCACACACTTTATAACAGATACAATACATCAATTATATATTAGACACGCACATTTCAATCATATTTACACATTCATTATTGTGGTGCTGGTAGAGATCAGGACGACCTAGTGGTTAAGACCGCTCGTTCTTCAACTTCCTGTGCGCTTATGTCGAGGTTGCCGGTTCAACCCCTACACCTAACAGTTGGACTAAGATGTTGAATTCTCGGCTTCTGGTAATAAGGATAGCTAATCCACACGAAGAGATTTGTCCAGTGCACAAGAAGTAGCAGCCCCTGTATGCACTACGCTTGGGTTCAAAAGGAGCGAACGTGACTGGAACACATGTCCAGATCGGGTTGCTAGCGCACTAGCCACTGCCATATCGAGGATTCCTCTCAACTGTGTGTTTCCTCCCAGACATTAATAAAATTTTGTTGCGTATCCCTTACGGGACGTTGCAGTCAACATAGAATTTTCAGCTGCTGTTGATTTACTAGGCAAGTGTTACGTTCAGTAGTTTGCCATTGCTTTCTGAACGACCGGCTCCTATACCTTTTTCGAAAACACCAGCACCGCTGTGTTTCGAACCCGGGTATACGGGCTCACAAACCGCGTTCGCAAGCCCTTAGCCACAGAGACCGGTCTTAAATATCCCATTTGTTGACCAAGCTAAGCAGCAAAGTGGTAAGTGTGTGTGTGTGTGTGTGTGTGTGTGTGTGTGTGTGTGCACGGGTCGTGTATTTATGTGTGCGTTTGTGTGTGTGTGCCTGTGAGCTCATGACCTAGTGTGCCAGCCCTGGATACAGATTTAGACAGTGCGCACTACTCTAGCTACTGGATTGATTTATACATTGAACCCATTAAATTCTTTTTTTCTTTCTTTACAAACCGAAAAAAGGAATGCAACACAAACATACATTTTAGCTGCACGAATTGAGTTCCCGATATCTTACGTCACCGTATCAGCTGTCACGTGATACGCACTTAATTTAATCCGCTGTAGGAAACAAACATCGCCATTAATAATCGTTAAAAACCGACAGGCCGGTCACGTGACGTGTAGTAAAATCAATAGATGTAGAGTAGACACGTCATGGCAGCCATACATGGGGCGAGAATGGGACACACCAAGAAACCCACTATACTATATCAGAATGCATGCTGGGAGTATACCAGATTCTGAGAAACCAACTTCAAATGTGTCCTCAATAAATATATTATTATGTGCCTTGCCAGCTGGCGCGCATATCCATCTACAAATCTCGGTCCGTGTGTCTGGATCACCTCTGTCGATGTTGTACATCCATGCCACCGTATCAATTCATCCAGCATCATTTCTCTCGGCTTGCCTCTGCCCTTCCCAATCCCCACTGATTTTTCCAGTTGTCACAGTGTTCTCCAATGCCTCTATTCTTATCATATGACTAAAGAAAGCAGATCGTCTCTTTCTTATTGTTGTGTTTTCCAGGTAAATGTCGTTAATTATTACCCTGGCAATCCAGTGTATTTCAACATTCGTCTCAGGAACCACAACTCTGTTGCTTCCAAACTTT
This sequence comes from Cepaea hortensis, assembly GCA_963921405.1. Classification (NCBI taxonomy): domain Eukaryota; kingdom Metazoa; phylum Mollusca; class Gastropoda; order Stylommatophora; family Helicidae; genus Cepaea; species Cepaea hortensis. Next base: position 11,279,534 of record OY992881.1, read on the forward strand.
TCATAATTTGTTCACCCATGTTCCATGATTCGCTACCACACAACAGCACCGGTTCTATATAACATTTCGCTACTCCCTCAGTCTGTCTGTCTGTCTGTCTGTCTGTCTGTCTGTCTGTCTGTCTGTCTGTCTGTCTGTCTGTCTGTCCGTCCGTCCGTCCGTCCGTCCGCCTGTCCGTCCGTCCGTCCGTCTGTCCGTCCGTCCGTCCGTCCGTCCGTCTGTCCGTCCGTCCGTCCGTCCGTCCGTCTGTCTGTCTGTCTGTCTGTCTGTCTGTCTGTCTGTCTGTCTGTCTGTCTGTCTGTCTGTCTGTCTGTCTGTCTGTCTGACATTTAATGGCAGTGATACTACTTATTTTATTGCACCCTTGCCCTCGCCTATTCTGCTCCCAATCTCTATCTCTACAATGCGCACCACATGTAGTCGATAGCCAATTAGGACTCACTTATGTCTGTATTTCAGAAAGCAATGGCAAACTACTGAACTTAACCTTGTCTAGTAAATCACAAATAGCCAACAGACAAAATGCTGGGATTGATTGCAAGGTTCTGTAAAGTACATGCAGCTAACTTTTAACGACGTCTATATAGCGGGTGCTCGGCGTAATGGCTAGGACCTTACGATGACAATGGAATGAATGCAGTCGGACAAGGGAACGATGTCAGCTCACGTCGTTCACTATGGGATGGAAAGACTAACCACCTATCCCCCGTGCACTCAGACATACAAAATGTGGTAGCCCAAACACATCTCATACCCACGCAGGCCCCCTGCAAGAATGTGTGTTTATTTGTATATCTCTGTGCTGATGTGTGGGAAATATGTGAATACAATCTATGTAGATATCAACTTGTAAGTTTGATGACCGGGAAGGCTAACCACGTCAACGTTTTCCTGAAGAAGTCTGATGTGTCTGTCAAAAACGCGCAAATATCGCTGCTCTGCAGAAAAGTGACACAACGCAAATAGGTAATTACAGACAAAACAAATATGTCGGACGAACGAAGAAGAAGAGGAAGAAGAAGAAGAAGAAGAAGAAGAAGAAGAAGAAGAAGAAGAAGAAGAAGAAGAAGAAGAAGAAGAAGAAGAAGAAGAAGAAGAAGAAGAAGAAGAAGAAGAAGAAGAAGAAGAAGCACTATGGCTTTATCAAATCTTTTATTACGCGGTTCACGCTGTCGGTTCAAAACCTGCTCTTAGACTTATTTCGAGACATAAGAGCAAAATGGTATCCTATATGTGATCGCAGTTGGAGAAAATAAAACTCCAGTAAGAAAACTGTCACTTTACTTCATAAGTACATTGCATAGTATGTGTGAAATCGTTAGTGTGTCACAGCCCGAGGCCGCGTCCGTTATAGAATCATGTTTAACCTACCTTGATATCCCCAAATACCACATGATAAATATTTACAGGTAGGCATTATCACCATTTATAAACACACGTGTGAATAAATAATTATATTCCAAAGTTTACTGGCTCAGCTATTTCCCCAGTTGCTAAAAATCTATAAACACATTAACAACGCACACAACTTGTGTGTGTATAGACACTGGAATCGGTTTAATTGCAGGACAAACATCTATTTGAACGATCGCCGTGCCGGCAAGAACATGATCTGTAAACATGAACTATTGCCACAATTGTTTGAGATTCGTGGGAAGTCATGTTGGTTAGGTGTCATAATTAACACGGAAATTGCTTGGAGAATTAATATTCAGTTCATTACACCTTGCTAGAAATAATATATGCTTCGTCCTTTATAGGTGTTCTTCTTCTATGTTAAAGATGCCTGTCTTTGCGTGGTTCCGTTTTGTGTACTTTCACACCTGCTTCCTACTGACAGATGCATACATTAGACATACATTCAATTCCAAACCAGGAGGGGGCTTTGTGATAACCGATCTGGGTTTTCAGATCGATCTAGCCTATATGAGTACCATTTTTGGGCTATAAAGACGGCCGCTTTATAATGACCTTATAATCCATCTTGTGCCAATTGGTCTATAAACATATGGGGCCAGCATTATATACCTCACTCGCTCGCTCGCTCCTCCTCTTCTTCTTCTTCTTCTTCTTCTTCTTCTTCTTCTTCTTCTTCTTCTTCTTCTTCTTCTTCTTCTTCTTCTTCTTCTTCTTCTTCTTCTTCTTCTTCTTCTTCTTCTTCTTCTTCTTCTTCTTCTTCTTCTTCTTCTTCTTCTTCTTCTTCTTCTTCTTCTTCTTCTTCTTCTTCTTCTTCTTCTTCTTCTTCTTCTTCTTCTTCTTCTTCTTCTTCTTCTTCTTCTTCTTCTTCTTCTTCTTCTTCTTCTTCTTCTTCTTCTTCTTCTTCTTCTTCTTCTTCTTCTTCTTCTTCTTCTTCTTCTTCTTCTTCTTCTTCTTCTTCTTCTTCTTCTTCTTCTTCTTCTTCTTCTTCTTCTTCTTCTTCTTCTTCTTCTTCTTCTTCTTCTTCTTCTTCTTCTTCTTCTTCTTCTTCTTCTTCTTCTTCTTCTTCTTCTTCTTCTTCTTCGTCTCGTATGGTGTTGGTGATCATGTATGCCAACAGCTTTCTGTCTCGTGTACTGCCAATCAATTCTTTACTGATGAATCTCCATGTCATGTGATGAAACTGTCCAACATATTCTTCCCTCCCTCCCCCCTCTCTCCACCCTCTCTCTCTCTCTCTCTCTCTCTCTCTCTCTCTCTCTCTCTCTCTCTCGTCCCCTTCAACGTTCATGTCATCACGACATACTCCAGGTCTTCCCTGCTCATAACGTGCCCAAAAGTGTGGGCTTGAGTTTACTTCTTCCAAGATGTCGCACTGAAGCCTTTCACCCTTCCACGGTGTTCTCATAAAAATCATCAAAACGCTGTAAGTGAATCTAAAAATAGGCCACAAAGGCTAAATTCGGATAGAACACACTGAGAAAACATATTCATTAGTTTTCTTCTTCTTTCGTTAGCTTGAAATGTCTCTATATCTGCATTGTTGTCTTTTGTATGAACTTCACTGTCTATTTTAGTTCACTCAGTGGCCCATAGAGTTTATCTTCCACTGTTGTTTCTCTAGGCCAGAAGGTTTGCGTCGTATTTTGGGTAGTCTTGCAGTATGTGATCTGCTTTCTGCGGGGCCAATCCACATATGCTGATTATTATTGCTATAATAAGATTGTAACATTTACTTCTTTCTTCTATTTCTATTAGCGCCAAAACATCCATGCTGTGTACATTTATGAATTGTCTTAGTGGACTCAAAGCGTTCCCCAGTTGATATTTATGTGTAATACGTGTACAACATTGGAACCGACCAATCATTTCTCTGCTTTAAATGTTCGTTAATATATTGGACACAGCATTACAGTATGATGTGTTTGTGTGTTTGTTATATGACTTATGCTGGTTTTATACAGAATTCTGAGACCTATGGTGCTATTTCAAGGATTAGATACGAAATCTGCCGATATTCCATAATTGTGAGTTAATGTGGATGATAAATCTTGCTAATGAAGACACCTTTAATAGGGGTGTATAGATGGTCATGCGTCGATGTAGACTTGTTCCCGTAGTGAGGCGATGCCGTCTTCTGAAGGTGACAGGGTCAAATCTTTGCGGATAAGTTTAGCTTTTAATTTTAATGTTTTCTAGTGTGTCCTCTAATCCATATTTCTTTCTTCAACTTTTATGAACATCAAACAATACATGTGCGATTATTTAAAAAAATGGGAAAGTAACCGAAGCCTTCATCTCATACAGTTCTTATTCACCACACGTAAGATCACGATATGACTGTAGGGCAACACCTGTGACCTCATGGCCTTGACCTCAACCAATGAGACATCAGGCCACAGATGCGACACCTGGTGACAGGTATACCATCGGCCTGCATTCTGAAGACATTGATCATTCGTACCTCGTATGTTATTTTCAATTCCCACTTGCAAGGTCAAGTATCCTTCCCCAGGCATTGAAGAGTTAATGGGTATATGGTGCCAGTCCCGTATTTGTATAGACCAATCGGCACTCTATTCAGGTACATTAGTCATACAGAGGTTTATCGCTTGCGCTTAGGCTTCATGTGCGCTGCCGGTGAGGTTGTGGGTACATTCCACACACCGGCGATCAGTTGGCTTAAACGTATTTTAAAGTTAATCATTACACATTAACTATCTGTTCCATATTCTAAAGTTAATCATGACGAATTAATTGTCTGTTCCATATTATAAAGTTAATCATTACAAATTAACTATCTGTTCCATATTCCAAAATTAATCATTACAAATTAACTATCTATTCTATATTCTAAAGTTAATCAAAACAAATTAACTATCTGTTCCATATTCTAAAGTTAATCATTACACATTAACTATCTGTTCCATATTCTAAAGTTAATCATTACACATTAACTATCTGTTCCATATTATAAAGTTAATCATTACAAATTAGCTATCTGTTCAATATTCTAAAGTTAATCATTAAATATATTAACTATCTGTTTCATATTCTAAAGTTAATCATTACAAATTAACTATCTGTTCCATATTCTAAAGTTAATCATTACAAATTAACTATCTGTTCCCTAATCTAAAGTTAATCATTACAAACTAACTATCTGTTTCATATTCTAAAGTTAATCATTATAAATTTACTATCTGTTTCATATTATAAAATTAATAATTACAAATTAACCATATTCTAAAATTAATAATTACAAATGAAGTAGATCATTCATATTCTGAAATAAATCATTACAAATAAAGTGTATCTGTCATATTCTAAAACAGATCATTATAATTAAAGTATATATTTAATGTTCTAAAATTAATTACTACACATTAACTTTCTATTCCACATTCTAAAGTTATTTATTACAAATAAACTATATCGCCCATTTTCTAAAGTCAGTGCCTGCAAACTAACTTTCTGTTCCATGTTATAAAGTTAATATTTTCAACACAAGCAGACAGAAATAAGATAACGCAAACAATAATTACCAAAACAATAATAACACAAACAATATAGAAGTCAATTTTCCAAGTATTTTTTGTCCTGTTTTAAAAAAAAAAATTTCTTTCATCGTCGCCGATCTAAATAAAGAGGAAAAGGGAACGCAAGTCGTTAAATACAGCAATCGTGACTTAAATACAGCAATCATCTTGCAGGCTGATTTCTACCCGGGAAACGGTAAACCTGGGGCTCTGTTCGATGATTTCCCCAGAAGTCAGGGCGGCTCCAGGCCGAGAGGCATTCTCTGGGAAACACCAATATGGCGCTGGGAACGGCTTCATTGATGGCTGTCTGTGACAGAGATACCAGGTCCTGAACGAAGCAGTCAGTCTGGGGAGGGCGTCGGCTGCAGCTTATGTCTTCCGCATCTATTAACCAATAGTTGCCCAGCTTTGTGTGGGAATAAGTATTGGATCGAACCTCAGCTATGATTCTTTTGATAAGCAATGTCGAAGATCTTAAGAGCAGGCCTGCATGGTTAAATGGATAAGCTCGCACGTTCTTAAACTTCCGGTGTGCTGATACCGAAGTGGAGGGCTCAACCCTTAGTTGGACTAAAATGTTGACTTCTCGTCCTTGACTAGGGATGTAAATTACAAGTACATCATAAGTCGGAGTTTGTTCGCCTCGTGGCGAGGGACACTGGTAATAGGGAAAGCTAATCCACATGAGTTCAAACCGAACGGACGCAAAAAGAAAAGAAAATATCTAATATAGACCACAGCTAGAAATAATACATCAAGAATCAACGTGTGCACCCGGGACATCCTCACAATTGCTTACTCCTCTACTTCGGCAGTTAACAAAGAGTCCCCATGCTGTTGGTACCAGTGGCAGGCCAAGAACGGTCTCTGCTTGTTAGTCTAAAGGTGGAGTGGCCTTAATACCCTCTGCCCATTGTCCGCTGAATGATTACAGCTATGACACGCAGAGACCCGAACATAAAAGAGATGAGGTAACACAACTGTAGTAATAGTATGTGAGTTAGGGGGGTCAGGCGGGAATGTCCTGACATTGTCCGGTCTCCATTCCATGGAACTGGGTATCGTCCATTTTCGTATCTATCACTCCAGATCGACCCAATGTCTATGTCTTCCCAGGCAATAGTGCAGACTGCCAGAGCACAAGACTTCACACACACACACACACACGCACACACGCACACGCACACACACACACACAAATACACACACACATGTATTTGTGTGTGGTTAGCTTGGGTACCAGAAACTATTCTACGAAGTAAAGATGGCCGGCACTACATTTAAAACATCACGCACTCATAGAGGGCAGACCCGTCTATAAGAATATGGGCTTAACACCATGTACCCAACTCGCCCCAAAGCGTGGTAAACGGTCTCTTCTCTCTTCTTCCTATGTATCGTATGTTCCTCGGAGATGTGATCGCCTACGTCAGTCTGTTCGACACTTGAAGAATAAAATCGGATAAGACGCGAGCCTGCTCTGTCTCCCTCCCTGAAGTCCCTGGCCTGCGATGTGTTAATGTTTATGATTATGGGCGAGTTGTGCTGTATGATGGCTGACTTTGTCACTTTAATCTATCCATCTCTTCCTGGAGCCAGTCCGCAGACAAATAACAGCTTCCCGTCAGGACGGACAGCTAACTATAGATCTGCTTCACCGGGGACGATGTCGCTGCACAGCCAGACGTTTCATTACCTTTTCTCGATACTTAACTGTGAAACGCTGAGCGGGGCTATTTACGTTTGGGATGTACATACTTGTATATTCGGATATTCATGGAGCATAAGAGCTGGGGAACGGACTCTGAGGAATACATCATTCTAAAGGCGACTGACTATCTTCGCTAGGCAAGAGTAAATGAACAAGTAAGCATGATTGGTATATCTGTTGGAGTTGAAAATAATAATGATTGTGTGTGTACAAGATCATGGAGGGGTGGTGTTGTGTTGACTAGCTCCTTTCCTCGCTATTCTTCCGCACATCAGATAACTATACAAGTTCACTATGGTACAACCACACATCTTTTCAGAGGTATTAAATAATATGTATATGCTGTGTAAATTAGATCATTGAATATGTGGCGACCAGTGCCGTTTCACGTAATAATTTCTTACCTTAAATCAGTACAAAGAGAAGTTGGTTCAGTGGTAGGTATGTTACACATTCAACAATTACCTGGGGGGGGGGGGGGTTTAATGGAAGTATAAAACTATTTGTTGCATTAGGGAATGTTGCAGGGGGAACCTTCAGGTAACGGTTAGGTCGTTATGAAAGCTTTGTCATGAGCTGGATCGGACAAGGAGCCCATGCCAGCTCTCGTCATTCGCTCTGGGAGACCACAACTTGTCACCTATTCCTTGGTGCGCTCAAGCCTACAAATGGGTTATTGTCGACACACTTTACATAGTCACAGCGTAAGGTGTTGTAGACAGGGTGATTTGATGTGAATGTTGGATGTTTAGTAGATTAGAAAAGGTGATCTGATATAAATGTTTGATGTCTAGAAGTTTAGAAAAGGTGATTTGATGTAAATGTTTGATGTCTAGAAGATTAGAAAGGGTGATTTGATGTAAATATTTTATGTTTAGAAGATTAGGAAAGGTGATGTGATGTAAATGTTTGATATCTAGAAGATTAAAAAGGGTGATTTGATGTAAATGTTTGATGTCTAGAAGATTAGAAAAGGTAAGTTGAAGTAAATATTTGATGTCTGTAAGTTGTTGTAGAAATGGTAATTTGAATTAAACATTTGATGTCTAGAAGATGATGTACAAACAGTAATTTGAAGCAATTATTTGATGTCTATAAGATGTTGTAGAAAGGGTAATTTGAAGCAAATGGTTGATGCTTAGAAGATGATGTAGAAAGCGTATTAGAAGTAAATGTGTGATGTCTAGAAGATGCTGTAGAAAGGGTAATTTGAAGCAAATGTTTGATGTTTAGAAGACGATGTAAAAAGGGTATTAGAAGTAAATGTGTGATGTCTAGAAGATGCTGTAGAAAGGGTAATTTGATGTAAATGTTTGATGTATAGAAGTTGTTGTAGAAAGTGAAATTTGCAGTAAATATTCAATGTCTAGAAAATGTTGTAGAAAAGATAATGTAAGGTACAACATATTCGATATCTAGAAACTGTTGTAACATGATGCTCGACATGTACACCATATATAGGCAGCCACATCTAAAATATTGCCATTGTGTGAAGTGCTAGGTCCTCACATATTCCAGAGTAAGGCGTAGTAAGGGAATGTAACCAATGTTCTTCCGCGCGGCATTTCCTTACCAGTCAATTCCCAGAAAATTGATAACACGATTCGGCTCTAAGTGATGGGGCAGGGTTGGACCCAGAAGTTCTGTTTGGACAGGTAAACCTGATACTGTGGACTGGATACAGACCA
>OY992881.1:11291125-11308625 GCA_963921405.1 Cepaea hortensis
CAATTCTCACAATCTATGACCTCTGAAGCGACGACAGCCATTCCACACGAAACATATATCATACTGTTTTTTATCACATGAAATGAATAATATTTTGGCTCTCACGCTTAACTGATTCAATGCCAAAGAAAAATTAGGATTGGACCACACATGGTACAAAATCAAATGAACAAGTTTTATAATGCAAATGTCCATTCATTGAGCAATGAGATTGCGAAAGATGCCACGAAACAAATACCACGATGACCTATGTATGGCGATATGTCGCCTTCTGTTTAAATGGGAGGTCATATGAGGCGATGTAATATTCGTCAGTATTGAATTAGTTAAAACTCAGTCAAGAGTGTTGTTCGAATGTGTGACATTTAAACCACACACACACAATTGCTGAGGACATATATTGTTTCTAAACTTATTTCTATTATTGAGCTTTGTAGTACGTGTCTGCAAAATGTTGCTTTAAGCATTCAATTTTTTTTCAAGAGAATAAAGTTTAGCGCATCTTTGGATTGAAAGTCGCTTTGTATTATAAAATAGACATTTTGTTTGATTGTTTGTGTTATACAAGAATATTAGTGAAGTGATACTGGTATCTATCTAAAAATGATATGAACATCAATTCTTTTATCTATCTAATAATGATATTGACATCAATTCTGGTATCTATCTAATAATGATATTGACATCAATTCTGGTATCTATCTAATAATGATATTGACATAATTTCAGATATCAATGTAATAATGATATCGACATCAATTCTTTTAATTATCTAATAACGATGTTGACGACAATTCTTTTATCTATCTAATAATGATATTGACATCAATTCTGTTGTAGAATACAGTTAGATTCATCATTTCTTTTTTATGGACAATTAATGGTTTTATTTTCATTTTTCATTTTGTGGCTTCTGTTCTATCCAAGAGACAAAACATAAATAAGGGCCGACAGACTGGTGTATATGACGCACACAGGCGTTCATTTTTGTTTTACTGCGAACTCTAGCTCCTTCCTGAGCATAAGGGTACCGAAAGTAGGAGTCACTGCTACAGAACCGATACCGAAAGTAGGAGTCACTGCTACTGAACTGATACCGAAGTAGGAGTCACTGCCACAGAGCCGATACCGAAAGTAGGAGTCACTGCTACTGAACTGATACCGAAGTAGGAGTCACTGCCACAGAGCCGATACCGAAAGTAGGAGTCACTGCTACTGAACTGATACCGAAGTAGGAGTCACTGCTACTGAGCCGATACCGAAAGTAGGAGTCACTGCCACAGAGCCGATACCGAAAGTAGGAGTCACTGCTACAGAGCCGATACCGAAAGCAAGTGAACGTAAAGAATAATTAGGAAGCAGAAACACAATATAGCGAAGCATAAAGCACTGTTTGTTGTTTGTCGTGTTTCTGTTTACAATTAAATATTCTTGTTGTTTTCTTGAATAATCAATCTGCCACGTGGAGACGACCCAAACTTAGCCGACTACCGCAGGCATTAATGTTATTTGTTTGTCCTTTGCTAGAGTAAATAAACACAGGTGTATTATTTGGCGCTTATAGAGGTAGAAGAAAGAAGTAGAGACTAGACGACGACGCATTCGACAACATAATAATTGAAAGCTATAGTTATCGACCAGGATAACTACTTTGTTAGAGTAGCATTATATTAACTACTTTGTTAGAGTAGCAAAATATTAAGTACTTTGTTAGAGTAGCATTATTTTAACTAATTTGTTAGAGTAGAATTATTTTAACTACTTTTTTAGAGTAGCATTATATTAATTACTTTGTTAGAGTAGCATTATATTAAGTATTTTGCTAGAATAGCATTATCTAAACTACTTTTATTGAGTAGCATTATCTAAACTGCTCTGTTAGAGTAGCATTATCTAAACTGCTCTGTTAGAGTAGCATTATCTAAACTGCTCTGTTAGAGTAGCATTATCTAAACTGCTCTGTTAGGGTAGCATTATCTAAACTACTTTCTTAGAGTAGCATTGTCTAAACTAATTTCAAATCTCAGAAAGAAAAATTAATTGATTAAGTGCCGAAGGATAAAATATCGCTAAATTGGACCTCCCATTTGGGAAGAAGGGTGATATATCGCCTTACTAAGGTAGTCGTGTTATTTATTTCGTTTTGCGATATATTCCGTAATTTTAATGCTCAGTACAGTAAACGGACATTTGCATTACAATACTTGTTCGCTTGATTGATTGTGCACCATGTTTGGTGCAAACCTACGTTTATGTGTGACATTGAATCAGTTAACGTATGTTAATATACCAGCATTACTTCCACTACAGTTTATTTTGTATCTTAAACAGTGTTTCGGATACTCCAACGACTCTCGTACACACACATACACACAAACGTACATAACCACAGATACGGAAACATCGGCAGACATGTCAGAACAGACAGGCTCCATTCTCCATCCCCGAGTTACTGCCCCGTTCTATAGCTGCCCGACTGATGCAGCCAATCACATTACGAATGGCTTCTCTTCCGCCATGCTTCCCTGCGGGGGGCCGGAAGCAGCGCCATCTGTCGGCAGTACCCCGCATATGCGCAGTTAGGAAACTACAACCGTTATAGTCCATTTTTTTTTTAAAGCAGTGGAGATGAACCGTAATTATCAGTTGTTTCCTGGCAAAATTCTTATAAATCTTCTTACGCCAAAATATGTATAGTTCTGAGGTCACAGTATTGTGACTCCATTTGATGAATTTGCGTTTCACCATTTCGTCAATCCTGTGTCTCAGTACATCCGACTTCGAACAGCACATTTTCGAGTTTGCTTTCCCCATCCTTTGACTGTCTCCAGTCTACCCACAAGACTGCAGGTTTGTGTCTCTCTTCGTCTGGTCATTATCCCTTGACCTGTCTTTATCTTTATCTTTATTTTCAAAGTTTGTCCGTCATGGGAGGCCCTAACACATTTTAATGTGTTATTTAACTCTAGATATTAACTAATTAAGTGACATGGGATGATTAATAGTATTAAGCGACTTCCCGTATCTGCCATGAGTTTATTTACAGTATTTTCCCTTATGCAACCCCCTTGTATTGATTGGATGTGTACTTTAACATGTCTGCTACCATATTAACAACTTTTAAGTTATTACTGTGACACACCCCTACTTCCCATTTTCCACAATCTATTTTTGTTTGGTTTAAACCTACGTTTGGTTTGACACTGAATCTGTTAATATTGTTTTCATGCTGTTGAATTTATTGTTGGTCGTTCCAATTCTGCTCCTTATTTGTATTTCACTTCTGCCACCAACTGTTACTACACGCCCAGAATAAGAGAAAGGTTTTACTCGTTACTCATAGCAGAAGTAGACAACCCCCGGACACGTCACGAAGACGCAAAGACTGGAATGCTTTGTTAAAATTAGCTGCATATTCTTTACAAGGCGTCGCAGTCAATCCCATCATTATTAGATTGCGTGTGATTTCTTAGAAGTCTTACTTTCAGTAGCTTGCCAATGCTCTCTCAACGACCGGCACTCATACCATTGCATAAAAACCAGCGCACATCGGTCCATAAAAATATTGCATGTCCTTTGTAGGGTGTTGCCGTCAACTCCAGGTTTATTTTCTAAACAATTGTTCCTTCAGTAGTTTGCCGTTGCTTTCTGGTCGAAATGTAAACTTTTAAACGCAACTTAGATTGGCGCCGCAGTTGGCAGATCACATACTCCAAAACTGATCAAAATACGACATTTCTAGGCAAATCTTCTGGCCTAGAGAAACAACAGTGAAGAATAAATTCCATTGACCCTGAGTGAATTTAAAAGAAAAGACAATAAGTTTATACAATAGACAACATTGTAGGTATATAGGCAAATTTCAAGCGTACGGAAGAATAAGATGAAAAATAAAACTATATGTAAATAAACAACCCCCCTCCCCCCTTCTCATATACACACTCGTTGATTATTATGTCTACCTGAACTAAAGCCATCATAGTGAGTTATTTGCATGTATGTGTTTCTATTGTATCTTCGCTGGATTTAAATATACCTTGTTATTTCATTATATATTGAAAATAACAACCGCAAAGACGCGATTTACGATCATGTGTTCACACTGCGGACTGGCTGGCCAACACCTGCGACGCCTAAAATCACTACACCATCTTTATTGACTCGTTGTCAGGCACCCTAGTAACCCACAAGTATAAGAACATTCCAGATTAGACATTCCATTATCGTTTAGACACGCGACAATACACCAGATCTGCGAATCAGAATGGCCAGGATGGGGCGGAAACTAAGGACGCAAATTTAATCGGATGTGCAACTTGCCTAAAAAACCTGACAATATCCTGTTTCATCACGTGCACGTTTCATACACGGGTGCATTATTGTTTCATATGAGCTTTAGTATCTTGAAAATTCACCGAAACCGCAATTATGTATGCGACTGGATTATTATTCCATACATTTACAGAAACTGTGCCATTATGATTTAGTTCCACCAAAACCGAGTTTAATTCAACGGACTATAAAGATTAGTTTTCATAAATACTACGCTGTTAACTGATCCAGTGGCAAACAATTAAATTTAGGTTTTAACCAGACATAGTGCACAATCAAATGATCAAGTATTATAATGTAATTTTCCATTCACTAAGTATTAAATTTGCGGAAAATACCGCGAAACAAAATAAATAACAACAGGATCCAAGTATGGAGATACATCGTCCTTTTGTCCAAATGAGACATCACATTTAACGATATATTATCTTCGACACTGAATCAGTTCAAAAGAGGTCATGTACACACGATGATTTCCAGCATCTTTTAAAAGACGCCTGGGTTGATTTTGTAAACAACGTTTAGAGTATGAAAAGACCCCATACTGCTTCTAGGATTTCTGCACAGTTAATATGATAGGTACGATATAACTGGCGTTCACGCGTCTGCGATGGCCATCTCAAAGATTCATGGGCACACAATGTATGTCGTATTTTTCAGCAGTCCTGTGAACAATAATGAGAAAATGTACAATTTATTGCATAGTTATTACAATCAGATTTATAACGTTGATGCGGGAGTTAGTGGAAAACCACCACATTAACTTAATGTTCATGGGCATCAAGACCCCAGAATGAGTAAATGTCATCCTAAAGACTTAATTTCATGGCAGGATAGGCCAGGGCCTAAGATTTGGTCGGCAACCGGTCTAGGATCGAAGCTCCGACAGGCGGACAGTTAGTGCATTGCTTTGCTGATCCGGCAGCTTCTGCAGCTTGTCTTGTATGACTTATTGGTGTTACCTTTCCTCTGGAATAAACTAGGCAGGCCGAGAGAATAATCACGCTATATGGGCAACACATGTTCTCTATAATTCAATCGAGGTTGTGCGCTGTGGAGAGACTATTACACCATTTATTTTGAAGCACAATAACTACCGCCTGTCAAGACGGCAAGGTACCGGTACAGCCCACCCTGTTACCGCACTCTGCTGGCTCTCCTTGGTACAGCATTGAAGTCTTTAGCGCTGTAAGACACAGATCATTGAGTCCACTTGCGTTCTCAGAAGTTTGAAGATGTTATCTATTTTTTTGGCCACTTGCACTACCGCAGTTTGTTTCAAACACTTAAGTGCCGTGTGAATGTGTCTATATCTTCATATATATTGCGGAGTTTAATGCACTTGCTCTTTAACTTCCGGTGGGATGGATGTTCAATCTCTCCACCGGTCGTTTGAAGAAAGCAATGGCAAAGTGCTGAACGTACAATTGCCTAAAAAATAAATTTGAGATTGGGGTTGATTGGAACCTTCTGAAAAGGGTATACAACATAATAATAAATATAGAAAGACAGACAGACAGACAGACAGACAGACAGACAGACAGACAGACAGACAGACGAGCAGATGTGGAAGAAGCTCTATAGGACAGAACAAAAGCCAATAAATCAATCAGATGCCCTCTTCACAATGAAGGTTGGCTGCAATGGATCTCCAACACCGTCTGTCTCTTGCTCTGACTATACATCAGGCCATGTAAAAATCCAAGAAGATGAAATTCTCTGCATCGATGTATGGCGAAGAATGACTATAGACATTACTACAAAAGATCTGTGTTAGAATTTGGTGATTGGTTTCCTTACACGTGTCAACACTGAAAGACAAAAATCTGTATCCTCTCCTACAGCGAAGCTACCTGGTTTCTAACCGGTTACCTTAGCCACAAAAGTCAAACCACTTCGTGTTAAAACAGAACCGTTTGATGCTGCATTACAGAGACATTCAAAAGACAACAAACAATGCTGGTGGAAGGTCCTCGTTAAAACAACTCCCTTGAAAAAGTGGAGATTTTGTTGTTGCCTTCATTAACCCTTGGGCGTAATGAGGAACCCAGACGATAATTGTTATTGCCCGGGATAAAATGTTGCTGTCGCTGGTGGGCCCAGGATGCTGCTGCTGTGACAGTGGCTGTGGTGGTGCCTCGGGACACGACAGATGCCACGGTTAAACGGCAGGCGCTCTCAACTGCCGGGTTCCGCTGTCAGGCCAGCGCGGTTATGTTCACAGATGTGGGCTTCAGGCCTCGATTGTTTGAATTATTGTTTCTTGTATCTCCGACATCTATACCTTACACTGAAAGGCAAAGCAAAGCTAGTAGGGACTTATGTACTTAGCCTTCATGCGCGCGCGCGCACTCACACACACACACTAGCGCGCACAAATTATGTGAAGGTTCCTTTTACATGCCCAATGTTTATTGGACATACGGAAGTGGATCCATAATTTCAGAGACCAAACGACACTAGGTGGCTTATGTGGCAGGTGTCTTGCCGGCCGCCTTTACGTCCTAAGACATTTTCTGATACCCATATTAGGCTGTCAGCTTAAAACATTAAAATGTGGAAACCATCACGGCAACACATTAGTCTCTAGTTGTGGTTTTCTTCCACATAGTTCCATATTCTTGCCTGCCTACCTACTTACTTTCATACCTGCCTTATTACCTACCTACTGACCTACCGATTTACATACCTACATACCCAGCAACCGACCTACCTACTTACCTACCCATCCACCCACTCACCCACCTACCAACCTACCTAACCACCGACCTACCTACCTACCCACCCACCCACTGGTCCCACCCACAGACCCGTCCACCTACCCACCTACCTACCTATCTACCCTCCTGCCTACCTCCTTCCCGACTTACCTACCAATCTACCTACCTACCTACCTAGCTAGCTAGCTACCTACCTACCTACCTAGCTACCTACATCCATACATACACACACATCACAGAAGAATATAGAACATCTAAGAACAATTTGAAAGTAATAACATCAATACCTCTACAGTTATTGACTGACACACATGTTACGATCAAACCCAACCCCAGGTCGTTGGTTTAGACACTTGTACCTTCAGTAGTTTGCCGTTACTTTCTGAACCAGTAGTCAACGTTGAAATCCAACTTAATGTTATTGTGGGGAGAGGACGGTAGGGGTTGAACCATTTACTTCGGCACCAGCGACCACGCCGACGCTTGGTATAGCTAACGAAAACACAGATTAAGTTGAGTTTCAAGCTTGGAGCCGTGTGTTTTCTGTCTGTATGCTCTAAATACGACGAAGACATTTATAGACCCGCTACACACATTAATATTTGTTTAATGACACAGCTACGGAGTTGGTTATATACCCGATACATACGCAATATTGCCGTCACGGGATGGTCTTTGTCAGGTACATACTGCAGGCTAAAAAACGACAGCTGGGTACACATTATCACAACTCCCGTTGAATCATGAATCGTCACGAAGTCCGCCGTTGGAGTGGATGATGAAGTGTAGCACTGGTCGTAACGATTGCAGGGAGAATGGTTACCACATGTAGTCAACCAGCTCACAAAAGACACAAGAAGAATTTACAGCCGTCAACTTCCACTGGAGGAGACTGAGTACGCATTAGCTTGTCCGCGGTGTTATGGCGTCAATTCTTCTTTTTCCTTCTCACTCGATTTCGTAACTCCATGGTCCATCTTTCAAGTGATTACCGGTTCTTATTTGTCCTAGTGTAATGGAAGAAACTGCGATTGAAGTTTCAGCGGTGTATAGGACCTGCTGATATTAGAATAAACACAAAACATATGAGCAGGAAGCTCAATGAAAGAAAGATTTGAGTGGACTTGAGTTGAGTCAAGTACCGACATCACAGCACTAGGTACATCCTCATACGTGCTCGGTTCTCATCTGCGAAGAACCCCAATACTTTACTAAATGGCGCAACGAAACAACATACACACACAAATATACAGGCGAACGTTCGACCACAGTTTTTACCGTTGAACACAAATGTCTCTCCATTCGTCGAGTTTCCCAGTGATAGTTTTTGCTTATTCCGATTACAGTTTGGGCTCTGCAGCATTAACTACTTGTTTTCGATAACATTTTGCGAGTAAATCATTTTACTGTAGAGATCTACCAGCCAAGCAAGTCAGCTTCCTTTATTGATACTCTGAATGTTGCAGTTTGTGGTATCTATGATAATGCTGACTTGTCGAAACATTTGATAAAGAGTTTGAAAGAGAGACTAGCTTCATTAGTCCCTAGCTAGAGTTTTGTAGATCGGTTGGTTGTTGCAGTTTGTGGTATCAATTACAGTGCTGGCTTGTCGAAACATTTGATAAAGAGTTTGAAAGAGAGACTAGCTTCATTAGTCCCTAGCTAGAGTTTTGTAGATCGGTTGGTTGTTGCAGTTTGTGGTATCAATTACAGTGCTGGCTTGTCGAAACATTTGATAAAGAGTTTGAAAGAGAGACTAGCTTCATTAGTCCCTAGCTAGAGTTTTGTAGATCGGTTGGTTGTTGCAGTTTGTGGTATCAATTACAGTGCTGGCTTGTCGAAACATTTGATAAAGAGTTTGAAAGAGAGACTAGCTTCATTAGTCCCTAGCTAGAGTTTTGTAGATCGGTTGGTTGTTGCAGTTTGTGGTATCAATTACAGTGTTGACTTGTCGAAACATTTGACAGAGTTTTCGATGGAAGAGACTAGCATTATTTAGCCCCTAGCTCGAATTTTACGAAGCGGTTGGTACTGAATGGGCTTAATGAGTAAAATTACTGTTTGTTTTCCATATGCCAGATTGTCAAATGGCTTCCTCTTCTGCACTAGATTGTAGAAGTCAATGAGAGTAGCAATTTCGTATGTGTGAAGACCTCGCGTTTATTTGCCGAGACAAAATCAGTGAGCAGTCCATGAAAGAATCTAGTCTAGGTATCCATGACTGTGGGAAGCTGGACAATGAAGTGCTCGATGAATCCCTTAACAAACACCATTAGATTTTGAATCAATCTTTCACATAATGCTGATAATAAATAGATAACAAACAGATAACAGGGTACTGTCTTCACAGATACGCCTGCGTTTAGTGTGGTATATATTTCAACCATGAGTGATAAGAGACCAGATATCTTCACCTGTCAGAGGTTATTGGTCTTGAAATACCCGTATGTGACATTAATAACAGTACATTGACGTCATCAATGTATGGGCTCCTATTCATCAAAGCGAGATGACAACGTTGATGGTTCAAAGTTCAGTTATTTGATTTCTTTCTTTGTTTATACGCGGTCCCACTATATATAGTTGGATAGGAGGCCCGAAGGAGATATCACACGTAGAATGATGTGGAAAAAAAGGGAGATGAATTAAAAGAGAAGAGACGAAGAAAGGGGAATGATAAATAACCGACACAAACAACTGAAGACAATTTAAAACATAAAAAAGTCAGTTGTCCTTACAGGACGTCACAGTTAACCCCAGCAAGTTTTGGCTGTGTGTGATTTACTGGGAACACCTTACGTTCAGTACTTTGCTCTTGCTTTCTGAACAACCGAAGCCCATACTATCGAAATCAGCGCAAGATGGCCTGCTTCCAGATTGTCCGCTGCTGATTCTGAACCCTCGAAGATACGTCAGGGTCTGAAACGTGTTCACTGCTCCTGAGCCACAGCGTCGGCTTAAAACAATAATACAAACACAACAAACGAAGCAACACAATTCCCAAAAATACATCGCCCAGGGTTTGAAATCACTCGCAGGCGTTGGTTTGGATAGCATGAGCATTGTTCGTTTTGAAAGCAATGACAAACCACTGAACGTAAAATTGTCAAGTAAATCACAAACACTCAATAAATGCTGGGGTTGATTACTAGGTTCCTTAAAGGATATGCAACTATTTGTTTCTGTGTCTGTGTGTAAAACGTAAAGCCAAAAGAGAAGAATGATGGGTGAATGAACGAAAGAAACGATCACAAAATGGCTTTTCATTACCAATACAGAGCCCGCTCTGTGCAGACGGAGTTACAGACGAAATTCATAATAACGCATACCGTGTTCCAAACAAATCTGCGGGCGATTTAGCAGCTGACCACCTTACGTTGGTGTTTATAAAATGATATGAGTGGCTGTCGTTCATAAAGCAATGGGAAACTGCTGAACGTAAACCTGTCAAGAAATCACAAATAGCCAATAAAATCCTTTGGTTGATTGCGACGTCCGGTAAAGCATATGCAACTAACTAATATTTTATTTTCCCTCGACCTAACACAACACCCGAATGTGAATTTGGGAAGCAGCCATCATTTGACGTTCCCAGCTAACGGATGATAGCCCGCGAGTGTTTGAGGTTATCACCTCGGCCAAACCCAGACCGGATATCTGTCCTCCAAGCTTCTGGCTAAATGTAGATATCTAGTTTGTGGTTGACGAATTTCTGTCACTGGTTTTCCTTTGGAGATAACAAATCCGCCAGCGGCACGTCTCGGTGTCCTCAAGGCGCTTATCTCCACGTCAAAGTGCAACAATGGTATCCCGGCTCGGGGGATAGGGTCTCTCTGGACGAGGCTTGTCGAGTTGATGATGCTGGCTTTTCACGGAACGGTCTCGCCTGGTATTAAAGACACATAATGTGTATGTTGTTGTTGTTGTTGTTGTTGTTGTTGTTGTTGTCGTTCTTCTTCTTCTTCTTCTTCTTCTTCTTCTTCTTCTTCTTCTTCTTCTTCTTCTTCTTCTTCTTCTTCTTCTTCTTCTTCTTCTTCTTCTTCTTCTTCTTCTTCTCCTCCTCCTCCTCCTCCTCCTCCTCCTCCTCCTCCTCCTCCTCCTCCTCCTCCTCCTCCTCCTCCTCCTCCTCCTGTGGTCCGGATTGGAACGGATAATTTCCATGCCGGCACGCGAGCATCCAGTCACTAGATCACGCGGCTCACACTGTTTGGCGTGTACGGAACTAACATCTACTATGCTATGCCATATATCTACATAAATGGACACACATAGTATTATTTGGCACTCACAGAAGAAGAAGAAGGAAATAAAGATTAGAAGACGCACTAGACAACATAAAATTTGAAAGCTATAATAGTTACCA
This sequence comes from Cepaea hortensis, assembly GCA_963921405.1. Taxonomy (NCBI): domain Eukaryota; kingdom Metazoa; phylum Mollusca; class Gastropoda; order Stylommatophora; family Helicidae; genus Cepaea; species Cepaea hortensis. The sequence goes on from OY992881.1 coordinate 11,302,541, forward strand.
ACCGGGATCGAACCTGTCGCCTCCAAATGACTATTGGTCATGCGTCGAAGTACACTTGTTCCTGCAGCGAGGCGCCGTCGTCATTTGGAGGCGACAGGTTCGATCCCGGTTGGTAACTATTATAGCTTTCAAATTTTATGTTGTCTAGTGCATCTTCTAATCTTTATTTTCTTCTTCTTCTTCTGTGAGTGCCAAATAATACTATGTGTGTCCATTTATGTAATCGTCTTAGTGGCCTCAACGGTTCTCTCCATTTATTTCATATATCTACAGCTGTAAGAACTTCCTTCCCGCCAGCTCTAATGAATGCAACCACCACTGCACTGACTGCAAAGAATAGGGGGAATAATCTCGGATAGTTTACCCTAAATCCCCCATATTATATCCCCTGACTGCCACATGCTATTGGCAACGCAAGATAAAGCGATATGTACACACGGAACCCGTGAAACTGACTTAAGAAAACCTCCTGGTAACCCCAGGTTTGCCTAGATTGGCAGGCCAGTACAAATACTGCATCGCGGGTACTGTACGGGTAACAAATGTCTATCTAAGGTTTCACTCTGCTTGTTGACATAGTAGATCTGGGTGCAGTGTTTTGAACACCAAGGGGTTAACAGGCAATGTTACCAAGGAGTTAACAGACAATGTTAAGTCTCAAGTCGGCCTAGTGTGATTGTTAGCATGTCTTATAAGAGTTAATAAAACCGCTGGTGTGTGTCTGTTGGGTAGACAGGCGTGTCTGTTAACTTGATTAATGGGAACACACAACAACTAATATCATTTATATCGACAACGTATTTAGTTAGTTTCTAACTTCTTCTTCTTCTTCTTCTTCTTCTTCTTCTTCTTCTTCTTCTTCTTCTTCTTCTTCTTCTTCTTCTTCTTCTTCTTCTTCTTCTTCTTCTTCTTCTTCTTCTTCTTCTTCTTCTTCTTCTTCTTCTTCTGCTGCTGCTGCTGCTGCTGCTGCTGCTGCTGCTGCTGCTGCTGCTGCTGCTGCTGCTGCTGCTGCTGCTGCTGCTGCTGCTGCTGCTGCTGCTGCTGCTGCTGCTGCTGCTGCTGCTGCTGCTGCTGCTGCTGCTGCTGCTGCTGCTGCTGCTGCTGCTGCTGCTGCTGCTGCTGCTGCTGCTGCTGCTGCTGCTGCTGCTGCTGCTGCTGCTGCTGCTGCTGCTGCTGCTGCTGCTGCTTCTTCTTCTTCTTCTTCTTCTTCTTCTTCTTCTTCTTCTTCTTCATTTTCTTCTTCACTCACCTTTCCTCTAACTCCTCCGTCTTTTGCTCTTCGTTTGTTCTTTTCTCCTTCTTAATCTTCCGCATAATCACCCACCTCACCTACTGTCAAATCCAGACCCGCTAATTCATTCTAGTCAACGCAATCTTACAGTATAATACAGTCAGCACCATCAAGATGGATGCACCGAGGGTTTCATTCTGAACACAACCCTGAGAAAGAAGGCGTGCTAGCTATCGACTGGACACCCGCCTGTCGTACCAGTGGTTGTGGGTTCCATACGCACCATATCGGTTTTGATTTTACTTTAAAGAGACCGTGACTCGCAGGTCGATCCAACCTAAAATGAGTACCCGGAACATTTTAGGGAAGTAAAGCGGCCGGTGTGTGACCCACAAAATGGTCCAGTGAGTGCCGTTTTGTCTAGGACAACATAGGCCTGCTAGTCGTGTCACAGGGAGCTTTATTTACTTTACTTACAGACCTGGGACACAACACCTGAACAAGAATGACAAGAATGTTAACAAGAATGAATGAAAGAATGAATGAATGAATGAATGAATGAATGAATGAATGAATAAATGAATGAGTGAATGAATGAATGAATGAATGAATGAATGAATGAAAGATGAATGAATGAATGAATGAATGAATGAATGGCGATCCAGAGTAATACAAACCACAGTGATATTTTCAGACGTATCTCTTCATACAAAAAACAAAAACAAAAAACAATTCATTATATTCATACAGGACTCTTCACAATTTATCACTGTAATTCTTCCTATTTTCCCTCACCGTTCGCCTTACGGCCATTTCCATCACTTTATTATGTGATACTTACACCACATTAGTCTGCATATTTAATTTATTCTCAAGTAAATGTCGCATTGAATGATCACCCAATTACACAACCAAGCCAAGACCCCAGCGTTATGAATATATTGCATCTCCTTTACATATCAGAGAATGGGCTTCCATTACTACCTCCCCACAAAGTTCCATTTAACTGGCAACAAAGGCCACGACCTTGATTCAATGTAGTACGATGGCGGAGTCCGAGAAGTAATTCACAAAATAATGTCGAACACGAATCAGCTAATAAATAAAAGACATGATCCTCGTATCACGCTTCGACATGAACATTATATATTTATAAGACATTACTGACACCTCCCCCAAGGGAGATACTGTTCCATTCACGAATGGGTTGAATAATGTAGGAACGAGTGAGGCTGGGACATTGTGAATTATCACAACACTGTACATACTTTGAGCAAATGCGGTTCAAAATTGTCTGTGCCCGGTTCTGGAACGCTGCCCGGGTAATGCTGAATGGATTCTGGGATGAATTGTATGTTTGGATGGAGAGCCGTGGCATGGCGACTGTTTAAATATGTATGGGAGTGTAGGTGATCTAGTATAGTAGGTAACCCACCAGCTTGCCACCAGAGGGATCAGGCTCATCTGTGTTTGTTGACCGGATCTGCTGATGGTCTAGCCAAATAAACATGGGTGGAGTGGATTTTAAGCGGCTCCGCTGATCTACGCTGGTGTGGGCATGATGCAAGGGTAAAATTTGATGCAAAATAAGAAAAGGGTAGTATAAACCTCCCCGATGCTAGGGTAGTGGATTGGATATCTAGTCATCTCAGATAAGGGTGAAAAACCCAATTGACCCGTATACATATTGCTATTGTTAAACACACTTCGCGGTTGGACATTGGATACAGCAAGCTGAAATATACGCTGCATAGGTAAATTTGAAACTTTGAAAATATACCCTCAACAGATTATATGAAGTAAATAGTTTTGTGCAAACAGAAATAGTTCGTGTTCAATTTACAATTATCTTTGGGATACAGATGTTCCACGTTGGAACAATACCTGTGACTATGTACAGATGTTCCACGTTGGAACAATACCTGTGACTATGTACAGATGTTCCACGTTGGAACAATACCTGTGACTATGTGTTTTAGTTGTTCCATCTAAAGTATTATTCATGTTACTCACATCATGTGATATATAACTTTGCAGTAATGCACATGACAAGATGCAGAGGAATATTCCAGGCAATAAATCGTGCAACATATTGTTTTTATCTTCTGTGTTGAAATACAAAATTGCTATTAAAAACGGATATAAACCAGGGTTAATTCTTATATTTGTCTGAAGTTGCTTTCAGTGAGAGAACCACGACATTGTCTGCACTATAGCTATCGTCTGTCCCAGAACTCATCTCTGCCCGCTTGTGATCCCACAGAAGCGCCTATATGTGCGGTGCCGTGTTAGTTTTATGACAGAAAATAATCCGATTAATGTCGCGGCTATTCACGTACTGTTTCGAAAGGGACGGAACGAGACCTAAAGAAGTGTTGATCAAGTAACAGAGGATCGGGGCAAATACTGATTCCCTGGGCACTCGACAGCATTAGCAAATATAAACAGGTGTATCGTTAACTGCGATGGGTGCTATTCTTTACCGGGTAGTGTTTTCAAAAGCGACACCGTACAATCCTCGCCATGTTGCCTACAATTATGAAACTCCCTACAGAAACGAGGCACGGACATCGCCCGCTCACGGCTTAAATAGCTTCATAAAAGGAATAAGGAGGGAGTATGGAAGTATATGAAAACATGATAAGAATACAAAATGATTGTATGGAGTGTACAAAAGGAACCAGCTGGAGTATTTGACGCTCCGGGTGTGTGAAGCCTGTTTAAACATGGTGGCTGAATGGGTGAAGACAGATATTATCCCCGTTTATGTTCGAGCCATTGCACTCATGCAGGCTGATGCCCTCGGTGTATCAGTGTACAAACAGTGATTCGACTTTTGGAAGTTGCTTGCTGGTCGAATTTGTATAATGACACAGGCAGATTAAAATACCCTTTTCCTGTGGAACTTGGTGTAGTGTGTTTCCGCGTCCCCGCTCAAAGTCGCTAAGGATCTAGTTTTACTGTGGTGGAGAATTTAGTGTGTCTTCAGGTCTCGCTGTAGTGTGATAGGTGCTGTTGTTATGTCGAATTTGCTGCATTCGACTGCACATTGGGCAATCCCTTGCCTGCTCAGTCCTTTGATGCTAGCTACCCCAAAATATGTATGCTCATTGTTCCCGTAAGGGAGTTGGTTATGATGTCTCCTCGCTGTCCCTCGAAAGCGGCGTTGGTGTTCTTTGCCACGCTACACTCTCGGTTAATTTGTTCGGGCTAGCGTCTGAGTCTCGTCAGTATCCGCTAACCGAGTCCCTATTGCAATGATCATATCGACCCTGTGCATGCTTCTTCCCTTGTGTATTGCTTACAGAAATGTAAGATCTAGTGTGCCACCATGCCCCACCTTACTGTGATAGATCCTCTAGCGTGTCTCCGTGTCTCCGCCTTATGTGGTAGAAGGCTGTGTGTGTGTGTGTGTGCGTGTACGTGTGTGTGTGTGTGTGCTCTCACGTGTTCTAGAGGCTAGCATGGGAGCTTACGTGCTCATCATGTCATAAGATCAATGAACAGGGGCAAGACTAAGAGACATACAAATCTGTTGCAGCATTTGTTTTCGACTCTGTCCAATATATTGTCAACATTCTTCTCAAAAACCACATCTCCGCTGCATCTAATGAGGAAACTATTTCGTTATAATTGCTTTTAAAAATCTTTTATGTGTGGTCTATGCTTCAGGATCTTCTTCTTTCGTTCGGTTGAAAGTTGTTTATACCTATAATGGTATCTCTTGCATGCACCTCACATTCTGTCCGTGTCACTCAATCAGTCCACAAGAAGATAAAGGAAAGACAAAGAAATATCATGCGGGATACGTACAGGCAATGTGTGCTGCGACAACCTAATAAGACAGCCAAATAAGAAAGAGGCAGATACATGTGGACATGTTCAAACAGCTGGAAAGCAAATATTTACATAAGAACCAGGGACTCTACTAAAGAAAACAAGTAGATGACAAAGGGATGGAGATCCTTAATAATAATAAAAAATAATAATAACCACAGACAAGACACAAGATTAAGAAGAAGGTATCTGCATATATTCGGTCTCTCTCTCTCTCTCTCTCTCTCTCTCTCTCTCTCTCTCTCTCTCTCTCTCTCTCCTTTCCCCAACTCTGCTTTGGTATCTACTACAAATGTAAGACAGAACAAAGGAGGGTGGAAATATACAAAAAAGGAAACAGGATAAAAGCAGGTGTCAGAAACTCTGTTGGTGAGGGAGCAGTAGAGAGGGAGAAAGAGAGCATGCTCCCTGGGCAATGTTATCTCTGGCTTAACTTGTCAGAAGCTGGAATCCAGGGCGTCTTCCTGGCACAACTAGGGCAGTACAGCGAGTGAGGGATACTCTCTGATGCTGGTTGTTGTACACTACTACAAGGCATGAGGTTGTTATAGGAACAGTTGGGACATGGAACCCAGATGGATGAAACAGAGAGAGAGAGAGAGAGAGAGAGAGAGAGAGAGAGAGAGATAGATAGATAGAGAGAGAGTGAGAGATAGATAGATAGAGAGAGAGAGAGAGAGAGAGAGAGAGAGAGAGAGAGAGCGGGAGGGAGTGAGAGTAAGTGAACGAACGAATGAACAAACGAAAGAACAAACTTTATTTTCAAAGGGTTAAGAATTAGGCACACAGGCCAGTCTGACATTTCTTCTTCTCTGTCCTCTCATACGTTCATTCATAAATTACTTATGAAGATAATCTTAGACAATAATAGAACAATATGCATTAAAACGCATGAAAAAGAATCAATAATACATGACTCATTCAAGCACTTTTTTTTTTATCATGACCATTATAATTACCTAAGGTAGGGGTAAAGTTACATATATATGGGAATGTTTATTATACTAGTTATTTGAG
>OY992881.1:11313625-11331125 GCA_963921405.1 Cepaea hortensis
AATTGTGACATATAAATTCCTGCAACAAAATTGTGACATACATTCCTGAAACAAAATTGTGACATATAAATTCCTGCAACAAAATTGTGACATACATTCCTGAAACAAAATTGTGACATACATTCCTGAAACAAAATTGTGACATATAAATTCCTGCAACAAAATTGTGACATACATTCCTGAAACAAAATTGTGACATATAAATTCCTGCAACAAAATTGTGACATACATTCCTGAAACAAAATTGTGACATACATTCCTGAAACAAAATTGTGACATATAAATTCCTGCAACAAAATTGTGACATATAAATTCCTGCAACAAAATTGTGACATACATTCCTGAAACAAAATTGTGACATATAAATTCCTGCAACAAAATTGTGACATACATTCCTGAAACAAAATTGTGACATACATTCCTGAAACAAAATTGTGACATATAAATTCCTGCAACAAAATTGTGACATACATTCCTGAAACAAAATTGTGACATATAAATTCCTGCAACAAAATTGTGACATATAAATTCCTGCAACAAAATTGTGACATACATTCCTGAAACAAAATTGTGACATATAAATTCCTGCAACAAAATTGTGACATACATTCCTGAAACAAAATTGTGACATACATTCCTGAAACAAAATTGTGACATATAAATTCCTGCAACAAAATTGTGACATATAAATTCCTGCAACAAAATTGTGACATACATTCCTGAAACAAAATTGTGACATATAAATTCCTGCAACAAAATTGTGACATACATTCCTGAAACAAAATTGTGACATACATTCCTGAAACAAAATTGTGACATATAAATTCCTGCAACAAAATTGTGACATACATTCCTGAAACAAAATTGTGACATACATTCCTGAAACAAAATTGTGACACATAAATTCCTGCAACAAAATTGTGACATACATTCCTGAAACAAAATTGTGACATTAGTTTTACGCTCTCTCGCTTTGAACTCAAGCGTGGTCCATACACACTATTTCTAGTAGTGCTAGACTGAAGTTTGAGTGTGGGTTAGCTATTTACAGTGTCCCTCGCCATCAGGCGAACCCACTCCGATTTCAGAGGTACTTGTAATTTACATCCAAAAGTCAAGCAAATTGTGATATATTAATTCCTGACATAAATGTCTGCAACAAAATTGTGACAAATGTTTCACCGATTAGGGAAAAACTGCAATTAATTTTCGATACCCACACTTTTTGTGTGTGCAGTTTTATTTTATCTTTAATATCTAATTTGATTTCGTTATGATATGTCTGTGTTGTTTCAGAAGCTGATCTCTAGGATCGAAACGTCGATTTCTTTGTGTTTTGGTTTAGCTTAGTTTTACATGTTTACTGTACATTAATTTATTATTATTATTGTTATTTTCCTCATTATTATTTGCGTTAACCGGGAGTGAGTTTGTTGCAAGATACGTACACTTGTCTGTGTTTTCAATCTTTCCTTCTCGCAGAAATCACACATACCTAACACTTGTCAACTCATACTTAGCCCAGCCTCCTGTCTCGATCGGAGCCAGGTTCACTTAGACCCGCTTATCTCCCTTACATGATTACTTTGCCGACAGCAAAACAACACAGTAGTCCCACCCTTGACTGCAGGAGTCTGATGGAGCGGTCGCTCACAGCCATCTGACCTCTGACATCTTCCGAATGCCAGGAACACTAAACCTCGGCAATTTTCTAGCAACAAATAGGTGTGTTGTAAGTGCCAGAGTTGTCTCCCGCTCAACGGCTTTGATCCTTGAAAAGTTCCGCTTCCTTTTGAAAGAACATGCGAGAAACAGGAGAACAGAATTCCAGAAAACACAGGAAATAATATTACTATCGTGAAGTGCTGAGACAATGGTAGATTTGCTGTTTTCTTGCTTTGACAGTGTCTTACACTTGTATATACTTATTTAGCATTTAAACTCCAAATATAATATTCATGTGCATTCAAAAATCGGTGTTTTTTGTTTGTTTGCGCCAAGACAAAGTGGTATTGGCTAAGACGGCAAAATAAACATCACAATGTTATCAAATAAACATATGTGGAATAGTGGTGTCAAGTTAACATAGATATAGTCACGTTATCGAGTTACCATAGATATAGTCACGTCATCAAGTTAACATATGTATATAGGCGCGTCATCAATTTAACATAGTGATAGCTATGCTATCAAGTAAACATAAATGTAATAGTGGTGTCAAGTTAACATAGATATAGTCCCGTTATCAAGTTAACATAGATATAGTCACGTTATCAAGTTAACATAGATATAGTACCGTTATCAAGTTAACATAGATATAGTCCCGTTATCAAGTTACCATAGATATAGTCACGTTATCAAGTTAACATAGATATAGTCCCGTTATCAAGTTAACATAGATATAGTCACGTTATCAAGTTACCATAGACAAGTTATTACACACACACACACACACACACACACACACACACACACATATATATATATATATATATATATATATATATATATATATATAGAGAGAGAGAGAGAGAGAGAGAGAGAGAGAGAGATGTTACCAAGTTACCATAGTAACGTTAAGAAAAACATTGTCTTGTTATCAAATTAACATATAAACACAAACATGCTTTCAAATCACCATTACATTTAGAGAAGTTCATTTCTTCGCAACAAGCACTTGGCCGTCAACCTTTCGAAAGGTCATGAATTTGTCTGTCGTTCTGTCTGTCTGTCTTATTTCTGTCTCTCATTCAGTATGTTTACCTCTCTCTTTATCTCTGTATCGCATTTTTCACTCTGTCTGTCTGTCTGCCTGCCTGCCTGCCAGCCTGCCTGCCTGCCTGTCATATATCGCGTTCGCTGTTTCTCTCTCTCTCTCTCTCTCTCTCTCTCTCTCTCTCTCTCTCACTAATATTTCTTCTTCTATCACCCTCTCTATCTCTCTTCTCTCTCTTTCTCTCGCTCTCTGTCTCTCGCTCTGCCTCCCTTCTCTCTCTCTGTCTCTCGCTCTGCCTCCCCCGCAACAAACATGCACTAGACCATCAACCATCTGGAATGCCCGGAAATGACGTATGATAATCTAAATGTCCGCGGAGAGCTTAAGCAACCAGCCACCATGGAGGTCACAGCGAAGGTCACAATCTGCGGTGAATGAAACAGTAAATGACGGGAGATTGACACGAAGCGTGGGGTGCCTGTGGGAGATTGACACCGAGTATGGGATGCCTGGACAGAAATATACTTCCTTACCAAATATCTGAAAATTGTCGCAAATAGCAGCATGACACAAGTAGGGTAACAACTCAACACTGGGCATGAGCAGCCTGAACGATGGCTTTCCCCTTCCTGCCCCATTAGACCATCCTGCTGGCTGACCTTACATCAGCTGGGAAGTTCAGTTGTTAGAGCTTGGGGCTTTTATTAGCTTTCGTAGCGCACTCTGCGATGATTTTTGAGCGTGAGCCTGCTTTCCTTATTACCAAAGTCTCTCGCCATCTGGTGAACCCACTCCGACTTCTGAAGTACTTGAAACGTAGCTCCCGAAGTCACGAACGAGAAGTCTTCGTTTTGGGCTGTGGTTGTGACAGGACGGAAGAGCTTCGACCATGAAAAATCGTTCATATCAAAGAACTAATTTGATGAAAGAAATAGACGCGATGGAAGGAATTGATTAGGTGGGAGGAAATGCTGCAACTACCATCGTGGCTTGAGTTAATTGATTATCTAGATTTAACGATACAAAGTCCCTCTTAGCGTCGTGGGACACCAATGTGTCCCTATACTTTAGAGTATACAACACTAAATCTAAACAGCGCAGATACCTGTACACACCACAATAAACATAACACACTAAACATCTCAGATATCTCTACACACCACGATAAACACAAGAAACTAAACATCTCATATACCCTTACAAGGTCAGCATGCCCGAATGGATAAGAACTCGTGTTCTTAAACATTCGGTGTGCTGATGCCGAGGTTAGCGGTTCAACCCCTACACCGTACAGTTTGACTAAAATGCTGACCTATCGTCCTTGACCTGAGGACGTAAATTACAAGTACGGAGAAGGTTCTCCCGATGGCGAGGGACACTGCTAATAAATAAACCTAATCCACACGCAAAATTCAGTCCAGCACTACTAGCTATATACGGTCAGGGTAGAGAAAACCAGATTTTATATTCCAAGGTGAAACGACCAATCTATACATTCCAGGATACCTATGTAGCACAAAAGACCAGTCTAAACATCTCAAGATACATCTAGGGACATCTATTATCATTACGTGCCCTGCCAAATCACACGTGTGTTCATATAACTCCAAATGCCTCGACCCCTGGTGTTCTGGTTCAAATCTGTAGACATTCTTCCATCTAGTTAGTTAGTTAGTTAGTCGCGGTTCCAACTTCACGGCAATGGGTCGTCCCCATTATGCTCTGTTCCTGTGCCAGTGAATTTAACACAAAATGCTTCTCACTGCCAAATGTGAAAAGTGGAAAAGACAGGAGTCTCGGCAAGCCAACATCCCCCACAGGTACACTGTGCATAATGCCGCCGCCAGAATGCCAACACAAAAGTCCTCCACGAAAATTACAGTTCATCGTCGATGGAATCGGCAGTCACCAGAAAGACATTTATTGACCGGGGGTTATCACGCAATGCTCGGTTTCTTTCTGCAAGGCGACCCTCCGAAAGTGCCACACAAAGCACAAACTCCATAGCTCCAGTGACGATTCCCATGAGTCTCCTGAAAAATGCACGCATGAACCGAAAAGGCAAACCAATCAATTCAGGGACACCCGAACATTGTTCCGAACATGCAGTTCACTGTGAAAACAACAACGGACAGATGTAAAAGCATTCCACACGAATCTCACAGCTCACAGTGTCGCGCCAGGCACTCACTCAGTGGCAGGGCGACGGAACCATGTACTACCAGTCCAACATGAGGAAAATGCGAATGCAAACCGCAGCCACAAGCATAAACACGCCAGATGACTTAACGGTTCAATGCCTAACCACCGTGTTGGGGACCGGAAGTTCCTATTCCTATTCTTCCATCTGAGACTATCCTGTATCATTTCCCCTGGTCTCACCAGCCGCTTCTAGCGTTGACCTTTTCATCTATCACGATGTTTCCCACTGCTTCCCTTCTCATTATGTAATCAAAGAACTCCGTTTATCTCTTTCTTACAGTTGGGTATACAATTCTGCTATCATTAGTCTTTCTAGACAATCGTTGTTTGTTCCTCTGGTAGTCCAAGGTATTCCCAACATTTCTCTCTGAAACCACATCTCCGCTGTTTTCATTCTCCTCCGAATTTATTCCATCACGTCAGACAATTCACTGCCATAAAGGGGGACAGGTTCGATATAACATTTCAGTACTCTCCATCTGACATTAAATGCTACTGGCTAATTACACGAGGTACTTATCATCTTATGAAATGCCTTTTTTGCTTGTGCTATTCTACTCTTAATCTCTGTCACGAACCTTCCATCTGATGATATGATTGTCTGTAGATATGCGAATGTATTGACTCGGTTATGCACTTTTCCTTCTATTGTAATGTCACATTCTGGTGTTATCTGTTTCTTTGATACGGCCACTGTTTCTGTTTTCTTGATAGTCACGGAGAGACCTTGCTTGCTCTCTCTATTACTAACACGTCTAAAAGATGTTACAGCTATTTTGAATATTCAGCTATCAGTACTGTCATCTTCATAACGTACATTGTTTATATTATAAACTCGAACTTGAATTCCTGGTCTGTATTTGATCTCCATCATTTTTATGTCGCCCTAGAGATAGAAAAGATCTGGTCACAAACTGCATCTTGTCTTATTCCTGTCTTTCTCCGTTCATCTGTTGCCACTTTATCATCATCATCATCATCATCATCATCATCATCATCATCATCATCATCATTATCATCATCATCATCATCATCATCGTCATCACCACCACCACCACCACCACCACCACCACCACCACCACCACCACCACCACCACCACCACCACCACCACCACCACCATCATCATCATCATCATCATCATCATCATCATCATCATCATCATCATCATCATCACCACCACCATCATCATCAAATGCATTGCCGACTAGCGCGGGCGATCATTTTTCTCTACATCTTGCCATCAACGAAGGCGTGAATCAGTTCCTGCGCTGACAACTCCCGTGCCATGACACAAGACTGTCACGACTTTTCTCTAGTTGTCTTCCTCTGTCTCTATTTCCACAAATCTAATTGTTGTCTTCTCACAGTATGACCGTAAAATGATGACTGTCTCTGCCTGGTGTTTGTGATAGTCTGTCTTTTTGTCTTAGTCTCTATCGGGTGTTTGTGATTGTCTGTCTTTGTGTCTTAGTCTCTTCCTGGTATTTGTGATAGTCTGTCCTTGTGTCCTAGAATCTTTCAAAACGTGTGGATAAATCATTGTAGCTGTCCAAGACATGTTCAACATTCTTCAGTTAAAACACGTCCTTGAAGCTTCTAGCAATTTCTGTTCTCCTGGTTGCCAGTTGGTCAGGCTTCACAGCCATAAATTGGAACTGGTTCTATGTAACGTGCAAGAATTCTTGTTCTAACCGCCAGTGACAAGGATTTCTTGCATAAGATATGTTTGATTTTATGGCGCGCAGTATTTTCTTGTTCTATTATTATTATTTAAAAAAAAAAAATGTGTGAAAATCACATATCTGATATTGTCCATCTGCCCAGATATTTGAATTTCCATACTTTCCCCCATTTAGCGCTTTTTATTTTCATTATACACTTAGTACTATTGATACATTTAGGCACGATCTGTTTCTTTGATATTAACATTGCTTCTCCCTTTCTATTACTCACACTGAGACCGTTTTTTTTTTCACCTTCTACAACTCCGGTATCTATTATGTCTTGCAGTTTCTTCCGACTTGTTCCTATCAAGACGGTGTCATCAGCATGACTAAGTTATTTATTTTATGACCACCAACTGCGATCTACGGAAAAAGTCTACAGTTTTCATTATATGCTCACTGCATAATAAAAACAAACCAGAAGGCAGTAATTATCCTTGTTTTATGTCCTTCTTCATGCACTGAAATGTCCCTTACTGTTGATTCTTGTTGCTTTGATACGCTTCGTTCGGGTAGGAACGACCAAATTAAAAATCTCAAGGTACCTATACATCCGTGGGTAGGGAATGACTTAGGAAGAGCTGAGTTAAGTTGAGTTAAGAACCGACATCACAGCACTAGGGATATTCCCATAGTGCTCAGTCCTCATCTTTAACAGCTAGCGAAGAGTCCAGTAGTAATGGTACCAGTAGCAATTTGATTATGTGTCCGTTTGGCCTTTCCTCGAGTGTCGGGCAGATCTTAGGAAGAAAAAAATAACATTAAGCTATTATAAACAGTTCAGCATTAATACCCCCCCCCCCCACACACACACACACCTTTTTACACAATCAACAACTAAACATTTTACTTTCTCCGAGAAACTGCTAGGAAAAAAGTCTGACTTCTGGGCTCCTCTTTCTGAAGACATCTTCTGCCTCCACCAGCGACATAGAAAGTATTCAACAGGCGTATCGGCTTATTAGCATCGCCTGATTTTTACCGTCAGATTTCCATTAAATGTAAGCGAATCCTGCATTAGGAACCCGGCCACCTCCATAATGACTTGTCATGTCGCCTCACTGAGGAAAAAGGCCGGGTAAATACCGGGAGAGCAAGACGTGCCTGGGCAGATGCGAGGATTCCCCACAGGTGCTGTCTCTAGAGCAGTGGTTCTCAACCTTTTCTGGTCCATGTACCTCTTCACCATATGTTCAGAAAGTCATTCCACCCTTTCGTATTTCCTCCCTCTAAATCCCCACAACCCCCTACACAGTATACGTAAAAATGGAAGCCAAATTTAATAACATATACTAGAACATACTATGGTCGAGAGAGGAACACGGAGCTGATACACGTCTTTGGTGATCGAGTGAGATGGCACAACATGACATCCCACGCTTATCAGCATGGCACATGATGGATGGATGGACTAGAACAAGTCAAGACGTCTACATAAAACGTGATTTCCAGGTCTACTTGTGTTATAAAACGTATTTCAGAAGAGCGAGAAGTACAGACCTGTAAAGTATGGAGGAAAAATCAACATCAAGTAGTCGGTTCTTGTATTAACGCGATCTTGAAATAATCTTCATCCTCTCACACCCCCCCCCCCCACCCCGGAAACCCCAAAATTCCCGCCTTGGGGAGAATTCCCAACCGGTTGAGAACCACTGCTCTAGAGGATGCAGCGCAGACTGGTTTATCCCCATGTCAAAGTGATATGTGAGGTAAACACTGGGAATTATTCCACATAATGTGATACCCAGCGGCCTGGAATCACGTGACACGCAGATATACTTGGTGGTACGGGGAATGGAGGTAGAACATTCGCGAACAGATATACTTGGTGGTACGGGAAATCGAGGTAGAACAATCACGAACGCGCTTACCTCCAGAGGTTGTGTTCAAATCCCGAGTAAGGCTTATTTTTATATTAAATTTGCCTTGGTTTGCAGGCCTAAGCGGATACCAGAGAAGCTCCTAGAAGTAAACGAGAATGGCTGGCTATTGGCCACATCACCCAACAAATGCAGATTGACACCATGTTGCGTGTCTTTGCAGAACATTCCCATCAATCCCATGTTGATTTCATATGCAATTTTACGTTTAGTAGTTTGTCATTGCTTTCTGAACTATATATTAACGTTTAAGCCCAACTTAATAGCGAATAACATCATTCTATGAGTGCCAATCAATACAGTGAAACTATACGATTCCAATTGTGAGGCACAATATCCTGACATCAGACACAGCAAGGAAGGAACTCATGAAGTGAAGGTGAAGATAAAAATAGTACTCTTTCATCAATTCGAAGTTCATTGCATTGTTAGGCACAGAGAAGATTTTGCAGCTTCACTGTATGAAGTCACTCCATGTTTTCTCCACACGGAGACCACTTCCGGTGACCGTATGTTTACTGGTAGCCTATGTTTAAAAATAACATCCAACGAGTTGTCGTGATTAAATAGTTCCTGATCTTGCTGCCGCTTCGTTCTTCAACTTCGAGCTGTATAATATCCGTTTTACAACCCGGGTCTGTCGGGAAGATTCCCCCACTTCCTTTGAATTAAGTCACATAATCAAACAAGTGCAGATTCAAATAAGCACGGCTACTACAACTGCATATGAACTTAACAAAAATGAACATGCGGGACATTATGAACGTTTTAATAGAGTTGAACCGAAACTAATTTCCAACGGAAGGAAACAACTCTACATGAACTCTGTAGCTCATGCCGCGACTCCCACGAGTCTGCGGAAACAGTGCAGCCGTGTTGTGAATGACGTAATCCCGGAAACAAACCAAAACCTTCAGAGCGGTAGGCAGTCGTTCTCAACAGTGACATATACAAAAGCCCAAGAAGCCGCATTTTCTAAATACAGGAGGGAGCACAAAAGGAATAAATATGGACGTATTTAATAAGTACATGCTGTTGTTACCACACGTAGCAATATAACAATGTGAGTTAATAATAGAACGCCATGCTAGATTTGATCTCATTCTCTATGGCAGTAGATGCTGTTTCCCGGGAAGCAAAACCGTCATTGACGTCAATGCAAGAAGCGGTTTTTGTCGGCCGGCCGCTGGCCCAAATCCCCGGTAACTCCAAACCGCTGGATCAGAAGCCGTTGAAGTTGTCGCCCCTGGTGACTGCATGCAGGCGTGATCGTGGGTAGGTTAAACATGTTGCCATCGATCTGTCTCCATCAACCTTCACAGGGTTGCATACACTAGCACAACCCGTGCTGGCAACACAAGAGATTATCCCCCACACGCCCGGATCTGTAGCCTCATATTCTGATTGAACTTCTACTAGAAATTCAAGAAGGAAAATTAAGCCACGAATCTTCACTGTTTCTTTCCCCCCGATTTGGACCTTTCTCCCACTTTTCTTTCAAACCGTAAACATTCACATCACGTGCAATTCTCCTCAGTTTTGCAATCCTGCACGGTTTTCTCGTGGCGAAGCCAGGCCAAAAGCGGTTTAAACTTTGCTATTACTTGACAACTCTGCTTGGTTGTTACCGTATTCTATAGTTGCTATGGAGATTTTGTTTTTTAAAAGACCAGTATGGCAGCGTAGCTGGCGTTATCTTGTCAAATTAGATACGCCCGAAGAGCTAAAGGACGTAAGCGAGGCATTCAAATTAACTCCGTGAGCACGGCAAAGCCGATAGTGGATATAAAATTAAAACTGCCGATCCAGAAGCTAAACTGTGGGAGGATGAATGGCGAGGGATCTTCGCGTTTGGGGGATTTCTGATGGGTAGGTGTCAGGTGCCGACGCTCCAGGAGGGCTTGAGTCTAGAAAGCCGCTGACTTAGGAGGATGTTACAGATACTAGGACACAAACTCGCGCAATGTCTTCAGATAATCATTTGTTTGTATGGTTTGTCGGAAACAGAGCTTTACACTTAGTTGTTGTTGTTGTTGTTTTTTTATTTTTTTTTATTTTTTTTTCTTTGCGTTTCCTCTGTTTCAACTCAAGCGTAGTCCATACACGTGGTATTATTTCTAGTTCACTGGAGTGATGTTTGCATGCTGATTAACTTGCCCTATTACCAGTGACCCTCGCCATCAGGCGAACCCATTCCAACTTCTGAGGTACTTGTAATTTATGTCCACAAGTCAAGTTGTCGACCAAGGTTTAGAGCCGGTCTACCCTGCCATGAATTTTAGTCTTTGGTTGCATTTCGTAGCACTATGGTAAGGCTTGTAACTTCCCAATTGCGCTCCTCCACACGAATCCGTTAGCACAATGCGGGATGTCGGGTTTGGTGAGCGCCGCCCAACATTCAACGCTAACAGAAAGCAGGTAGTACCGTCTACTGAATACGGTAGCTCAGTCATATCTGACTACTTAAATATCTGCAAAACATAAAATAAAACAGAAACACTGATTGAAATATCAGATGGCAGAGGTGAATGGAGTGACGTCGTCGCCAATTCCTGCTATAGACTAGGGGTATGAAGAACAAGAAGAAGAAGAATAAGAAGAAGAAGAATAAGAAGAAGAAGAAGAAGAAGAAGAAGAAGAAGAAGAAGAAGAAGAAGAAGAAGAAGAAGAAGAAGAAGAAGAAGAAGAAGAAGAAGAAGAAGAAGAAGAAGAATAAGAAGAAGAAGAAGAAGAATAAGAAGAAGAAGAAGAAGAAGAAGAAGAAGAAGAAGAAGAAGAAGAAGAAGAAGAAGAAGAAGAAGAAGGCGTGCACATCACACACACCAAACATTACCTTGTCTTGTGTGTTCCTCACCCTTCCTGGCTAAGACTGTTAAAGACAATACATCGGTGTGTGATGACGTCTATGTGATATATGCACACATTCACACATACACATACAAAAGCACACAACATAGAAATCTATACAGAGTTTTGAAGTACTGTGTTGTGGTAGCTGCACCTATTCTTCCGCTGCTCGTAGAGAGACAATTCACCGATTCAATGCCAAACACAAAATAAGTTTGGATCAAACATGGCGCACACTCACATAAACAATTATTTTAATATAAATTTTCATTCACTGGGCATTCAATTTGTGAATGTACCACAAAACGAAACAAATAATACGATGACGCTTGTACGGCGATATAACGTCCTTCGGTCTACAAGGGAGGTCATATATGGCGATATATTATCCTACGACAGTTAATTAATTAATAAGTTGCATATGAACACGCGTAAGCACATATACACATACACACATACACACACATACATACATACATGCAAACACACACATCACATGCACACGTACACACATACATATATTATCAGTTCATCTCTGTTGTTCTCCTCCACTTCTCTGAGTGCCGACCAACACCTGTGACCTGATTTGCCATACTGCTCCCGTGGCCTCAGAGATTACCCAACAGTTGAGATGTCTGTGTATCAAGTGTGTCTGACACACAGCGATCGATGACAACACAGTGTTGTCTCGTATTATGTTCCACATAACAAGCGAAGTGCTGAATGTTCTAGTTACATTTTCAATGCTGTCTGTCTGTCTGTCTGTCTGTCTGTCTGTCTGTCTGTCTGTCTGTCTGTCTGTCTGTCTGTCTGTCTGTCTGTCTGTCTGTCTGCCTGCCTGCCTGCCTGTCTGTCTGTCTGTCTGTCTGTCTGTCTGCCTGCCTGTCTGTCTGTCTGTCTGTCTGTCTGTCTGTCTGTCTGTCTGTCTGTATGTCTGTCTGTCTGTCTGTCTGTCTACATGCCTGCTGTTTGTCTGTCTGCCCGCTGTCTGTCTGTCTGACTGTCTGTCTGTCTATCTACCTGCCTGTCTGTCTGTCTGTCTGCCTGTCTGTCTGTCTGTCAGCCTGCCTGCTTGCCTGCCTGTCTGCCTGCCTGCCTGCCTGCCTGTCTGTCTGTCTGCCTGCCTGCCTGCCAGTCTGTCTGTCTGTCTGTCTATCTGTCTGCCTGTCTGTCTGTCTGCCTGCCTGTCTGCCTGCCTGCCTGCCTGCCTGTCTGTCTGTCTGTCTGTCTGCCTGCCTGTCTGCCTGCCTGCCTGCCTGCCTGCCTGTCTGTCTGTCTGTCTGTCTGTCTGTCTGCCTGCCTGCCTGTCTGTCTGTCTGTCGCCATTTAAACGCGAGCTGTCTCCTCTCAATTGGCCTCTTTTAGCGCTCTCTTTCTCTGTATCTATTTCTCTCTACCGCACCCTCACCAACATTTCCAATAGCTCGTGAACTCTCACTCTCTCTTTTCCTCTCTCTCTCTCTCTCTCTCTCTCTCTCTCTCTCTCTCTCTCTCTCTCTCTCTCTCTCTCCTTGTCTCTCCATCTATCTTTCGCCCTCTCCCAGTCCCATTTTCTCTTCACAATGGTCTATTTCATCTCTCTGTTTGTCTCCTTCACAATGTCTCTCTCTTCTCTCCGCCATTCACCCCGACTCTCTTTTCTCTATCTTCATGTCGCCCTTCTCCACATACGACGTACTCTTAGGTGTGTATCTTCACATTCATATTATCCACACTGCTATATTATCAGCGACACTCTAGGAAATCAAACCACGTCCACACAATCTGCCTTAGGAAGCTATTGAAGATTAAATGGCAAGACAAGATCCCAGACACTGAAGTTCTAGAAAGAGCATCCATGCCCAGTATCCACACTCTACTGATGAAGAATCAGATTCGCTGGGCTGGTCACTTGACTCGCATGACAGATCACAGGCTCGCTAAACGAATGTTTTACGGCGAGCTGCGTTGTGGTAAACGCTCCCAAATGCGGCCAGAGGAAACGCTTTAAAGACACTCTGACGATCTCATTAAAAGCTTGTGGAATTCATCATGATACCTGGGAGACTGCTGCTAAATTCGTGGCGTAATTCGTGATTCATTACGCAAGGATGCAGTCACTTGTGTGAAGCAACCAGGACTGCAAGAGCTGTGGAGAAACGACTGGACAGAAAAAAACACTGCAGGAGATCCTCCTCCTGGAAAGTTAAGCATTCTTTGTTCACATTGTCAAAGAACATTTCGAGCACAAATAGGCCTTATCAGCCATCTTAGAACTCACGGCTCCATACGTTCAACCCCAATGAATGGTCATCATCATTCTTGATGGACAAACAACATATCTTCACACGTCTTTCTCGTGCGTGTATTTCTACACACGTCTTTCTGGTAATTGTATTTCTAAATACGTATTTTTCGTAGATGTTTATGTGCATTCGTCTTTATGTCTTTCTCGTAGATGTATAGTTACATACGTCTTTAAGTCGTTCTCTTAGATGTATATCTGAATACGTTCCTCTCGTAGCTTTATAACTACATAAGTCTTTACGTCCCTCTCGTAGATGTATATCTGAATACGTATTTCTCGTAGATGTATATCTACATACGACTTTACGTCTTTCTAGTAGGTATCTTTACGTTCAATTTCTTTGTGTACGAAACTTCGAGGCTGGGTTACATTGTCACATTTGTCTTTCACTTAAGACACAGACGAGTATCCGGGGTGTTCACAGGTCGCCATTCTTGGAGTCCCCGTTGTGAGTTTTGCTGTTAACACCCGTCTGTTATATTTGTCTGGTGTCTTCTTTATCACTTTACCCATAGTTCAAACTGTGAAACAATTCAGCGGCTCTTCCATTTCACTTGTGTGGAATATCTCCATCGCTCACGTTAACGACTCAGATTAACACAGAAGCACTCGTGCACAGTTTACTCATCCAATCAACTGTCTTCCCATCAGCCACAATCTGAACGCCTCGTCAACACGCAAAGAAAACGAAACCTCGGGCTATGTTGTTTTTCTCGGGCGATTTCGGTGTTTTCCGCTCGTGTCTTGAATCAGCTACGGAGAATTACGAGATTTGCCGATTGGGTGATTAGTTTCCGAGAACAGTGACGAGCCTGGGTGATTCCTGGCGTTTGGGAATGTCTGACCTTCTGTAACAAGGTGAATGAAGAGGCTGGGCTGGTTTCTGGATCTAGGGCAGCAGAAGTGGTTGGGAATGAAAGAGGTAAATAGCTTCGGGGTGAATACAAAATTCTGTTAATTGTTTCTGTCGGAAGGAGTTGTTGAGTTATCTCTTATGTCCGACCATTTGTCACACCAAGTCACCGAGTTTTAGTTCAAAGAGCTATCCGTTCTTTCCGATTCTGTTATAAGGACAAAACAGCGAATAGGTAGAAGATTATATTTCATAACACCTGAAAAAACAGACAGGAAATAAGATATAGATACCTCGGTCCTGTAATCGGATATGCGAAAAAAAGAAAAAGAAAAAGAAATAAAGAAAGAAAACAATATGCACTGAAGTGAATGGAGATAGAGGCGGTCGCTGTGTACATGCAATGGTTTTCTTAGTCCACACGGAGACGGCCAGCCATAATTTTGAACGTTAACAATATCCATCTGGAACTTCATACTGGTTGGCTATCGTATGCAGTTATCTTTCAATCATCATGAACTGAAGTAGTTTTCTATCAGGGAAATGCAGTTGTGGCGGTTGCAAACTACTTGCCGTATGATGACAGCTTGCTGGAACTGTACCTTGCCTGACGCCTGGAAAAGGATTGGTTTCCTTCAGCAGGGCAATGGATTGGTTTTGCTCAGCAGGACAATGGAATGGTTTGAAGTTACCAGCAGGACAATGGATTGGTTTGCTTCAGCAGGGCAATGGATTGGTTTGAAGTTACATGTTCTAACCCACCATGGTCATATGTTTCCCCTCTGTACACTGTGTCTTCTATTCAAGGTCCTGGCTAGGACATCAACAGAAGATCTCTACACGATAAAGATATTGTGCTGTGGGTAGCATCTCTGGTTTCTGGAGTTGTGTCACGACAGCGGACAATTATATTGACCGTCCAGTGCTCAGGTATGTTAATGTGCCACAGGGGCACATTACCTCCAGGTATCTTCCCTTTATCTGAGAAGATTAGCATGTGGGATCCACGACTCAACAATTATAACGATATCAGATGCACATTTTATGTAAGTGGTCAACATCGTGGAGTCAGACTGGACATTTTTTGACGTAATAACGACGTCCGTTATCTTTATGCTGCTCCTTGTCTGGTGTTGTTCAAATTCACTGCATTAATACTTACTAATCAGTCACAATATAATAAACTGTTGTCTTTTAACCAATCAACGGTCGTTACGATTAACTGTTATTATTTAAGCAATCAACGGTCGATAGAATAAACTGTTATTATATTACCAATCAACGGTCGATAGAATAAACTGTTATTATATTACCAATCAACGGTCGATAGAGTAAACTTGTTATTTAACCAATCAATGTTCAATAGAATAAACTGCTATCATTTAACCAGTCATAGGTCGATAGAGCAGACTGTTGTTATTTAGCCAATCAATGGTCGGTAGAATAAACTTTTATTATTTAATCAATCAACAGTCGATAGAATAAAGTGTTGTTATTTAACCAATCAACGGTCGATAGAATAAAGTGTTGTTATTTAACGAATCAACAGTCGATAGAATAAACTGTTGTTATTTAACCAACCAATGGTCGATATAATAAACTGTTATGAGTTAAACAATCAACGCTCGATACAATAAACAATGGTCGATAGAATAAACTGTTATTATTTAACCAATCAACGGTCGATAGAATAAAGTGTTGTTATTTAACCAACCAACGGTCAATAGAATAAATTGTTGTTCGTTAACACATTAACGATCGATAGAATAAACTGTTGTCCGTTAACGAATCAACGATTGATAGAGTAAACTGTTTTCCCAGACACATACATGCGACAATTTATTCCAGGAGCAGCCAACAGTCTGGTCTGACAGTTACTATTGTGTTGACCGAAGCCGCTGACTGGTAATGACTTTTCGTCGGGTCGATCAAGCAGCAATTACTGCCGACAACACAACAAATTGATCAGCCCACACCGGGCGGAAACCGTCTGTTTGTCCCCGCACATACACACCCGCTTGTGGGGGTCAGGCTGGCTTCCTCTGTTGGGTAAACGAGGCATCAGGGAGACATGCATACAGATTCGGTCTGGAGAGCTGACGGTAGACTGAGCACTGCTGCTGCTTATGGAGAGACAGTTTAAGTGTGTCAGTTGCTGTGTGGTGGTCCCTGGTCAGGCTGCTACATATTTGAGTGTTGTGTGTGTGTGTGTATTATTTTATAGTCATTTTCTTGTCTGCGTATGTCTCTATGTGAGTATAAGTTCAGCCCAATTTTATTCTTTCTGTGAAAATAAGTTCAGCTCAATGTTCTTCTTTCTGTGATAAATGTTCAGCTCAACATTCTTCTTTCTGTGAACGAATGAACGAACGAACTGTATTTTCAGGCAGGTCTGGCATTCGACTCTTCCAATCACTCATCTTTCGTTCATCATTGTGCATGTTACATTCACATGGGGAAAAAACAACATTTTCAAATAAATGTCGTAAATATAAGCAATACTGTGATATAAGTTCAATGGTCTTCTTTATGTGCTATAAGTTTAGCTCAATGGTCTTCTTTCTGAAATATAAGTTCAGCTCAATGTTCTTATTTCTGTAAATATAAGTTCAGCTTAATGTTCTTATTTCTGTAAATATAAGTTCAGCTCAATGTTCTTATTTCTGTAAATATAAGTTCAGCTCAATGTTCTTATTTCTGTAAATGTAAGCTAGATCAAATGTTCTTCTTTTTGTGATACAAGTTTACCTCGTATTTTTCTTTATTTGCAATTTCAGCTCTCTATTCTGCCCTCTGTTCGTAAAAGTCAAGTATAATCAATATCAATGAGAACTATTACAGAGAAGTCAGACGTAGATTAGTCATAGCAGTGCACAGGTAAAACAGTGCACAGGTAAAACAGTGCAAGGAACCTATGAGACAACAATAGCATGGTAAACTTGCAATACCCGGATATTGCATCTTGCCTGTGGCAGTACCCGGATGTTAGC
>OY992881.1:11333625-11376125 GCA_963921405.1 Cepaea hortensis
ACGCGATGACCCTACGATGGCAATATACCGTTCTTCTTTCCAAATGGAAGGTCACGTGTGGTGATTTAAACCCTCGACAGTTAGATTGTTCTAGCTCTATACCCCACATCCGCCCAGCATCCGTTTGACGGCTGTAGATCGCATGTACTCCAGAACTGCCAAGCTTGCTATCCATACGATAATATTTAATTCCTGTGACAGTTAGATTCCATTTTCTCCTGCCGACTAAAGGTATAATTACAACCTAACTAGTTATTACCTATCTCTGTGTGATGTGGTTTTGGGGGATATGACAAGGTGAAATACACATATCCTGTCTTGATATTCTGTGGGTGTTTTTGATTCCCGTTTAGGAAACAATTGGGTGTATATTTGCTAGTATTGAGCGGGTAAATGTATTATTTTTGGCGGATAAGTTGCTGTTGGCTTCAGTGATGTCTCTTTTGATGCCTGTGTTTTGATGCTGATTTTGATATTACGATTTGGTGTGAATTTGGGTAATGTCATATTGATTCACGTGTTGTTATATGTCAGTTAATAGTTGTTTGTTGCAACAGTTAGGCTTGTATTCGGTTTTAGAACAGTGCAAGGGTTAAGATAAGATAAAATAATATAAGAGATTGCAGCTGGTAAAATTATTTTGTCATCACTTTTCCTATTTTTGAGAGAAAGAGCTGGATATTGAATGTCTGACTAGAGAGTAGGGGAAGGGTAGTATTTCGTGTCTGTGTGATCTGGGAGTGGGCAGACAGCCGTGGTCTGAAGTTATAGACCTGGTTAGTGATTACATCTGTTGTAAAGTGGACAGGTGTTAGAACGTGGAAGCGCATCATTTCCTCTGGGAAATTGATTATGGCTTCTCTGTGACGGATCCATTTATATAAATACACGTTTCAACTGTAGATGTGAAAAATTCTAATTCTCATTCGTAATAAAAGGTCAGGCATTTTGCGACCGACACACCCGACTTTAGTACGACATGTTTACAGACTGCGTTCATCTGGCTTCTTCAGAACCACACAGTCGGTAGTGCGATGTGGTTAGACTGTCTAATGAGAGAAAGTTTGCCATGGCGGTTGCCTTCAGGACCTTACCATATGTTTAATCTCCTTTGCGGAACGCTGCGATCCGTCACAATCCCTAAGATGATTTACTCACTCTGTAATTAATGAACTGGTTGAGCAGATTACATATTAAACTGAGACATCATCATCATCATCATCATGATCATGATCATCATCATCATCATCATCATCATCATCATCATCATCATCATCATCATCATCATCATCATCATCATCAACATCATCATGATCACCACCATCATCTAGGCGTTCCTGTCTCTCCCCAGATCTCGGTCTTTGGTGTTCTGGGCGCGAAGAGTACGATCCTTCAATTATCACGAACATGTTAAAGTTAGTTGCATGTTCTTTACAGGATGAGGCAATCAACCCCAGCATGTATTGTCTGTAATTTACAGGGCAATTTAACATTCAGTAGTCAAGGAGACGTACAGACGTTTAACTTATCTTGTTTCATCTTTTCAGACTTCAACAGCAACACCAGGCGCACAAGATGACGTCATCGTCACGTGAGGACACCGTGTCGCCCTCTAGCAGTAACACGGACAGACGTGACCATGAGAACGACCTTGAGGATGATGATTGTTTGAGTGATTTAGACAGTGAGATCAGCGACCCTTCCCACCTGGAAGAAATTGACCCCGTGTCGGAGGGACACAGTTCGTCTCCACCCCCAAACCCACTCATCACCAATAACCCTTTTCTACCCCCGCATCTCCAGCATCCAGTTCGGACCTCATCCTTCAGCCTGGTCAGGCCTCCGCCCCCTCCACCTCAGCTTACATCGGGGATTCTCAACTCAGCCTCCACCTCCTCGTCTAACCCAGCACCGGATGTAAGCCCACCATTGCATCAGCCAGAGCTGCGACAGTCAACAAGCCCTCCAACCATGCCTCGTCCGCTGTTCAAGCCACATGAACTCGCTGTGTCATCAGATCGTTCTGGGATGATTCGCTCAGAGCAGCAGCAGCATCATCATGGTCACCCGGATCATTCTCCACCAAGGGAATGCAGCCCCGGGGCAGAGTTTATAAAGCGCGAAGCACCACACCCGGCGTTTCCGCCTCATCATGAGATGCTTAGTCACTTTGCTGCAGCAAGGGCTGAGTTCCTCCAGCGCGAGCAGGCAGCCAGAGATTTAAGTGTCCGGGGTATAACATTAGACTTCAACCCGCGGGATCTGAGAGTGGACTTCAGCAAAGCCCAAGACCTTGTCAGACAGGACTACGCCAAGTCGCATGAGCAATTTTCTTCGGAGGCTCTGAACAATTTCAGCCGCCAGAATGGCGTTATAGGCTCAGCCTCGTGATAGCAGTGTCTAGACTAAGTTACTCATGGTGGTTCATCCCGAGGATGAGATTCCTCAGACAAAACCCTCTTGTTTGATCGTCTTAGGTTACTTGGATACATTTGTGCTACTAACACTCCAACTGGGTGCCCAGGAACACTCCAACAGAGTGCCCAGGAACACTCCAGCAGAGTGCCAAGGAATAGCTTAATTAGCAGTGATTATGCACTCAAAGGCAACAACACTGAACGGGCATGGTAATTCGTCAAAGGTGACACAGATTTAGACTGGTCTTGGTAGTTGTTTCTCATGATTAAAATGTAGATATGAAGAAAGTCTCTGACGCATGGTAACTGTTCTTTTACCTTATAATAATCTCTGTGTATTGCCACACGTGACTGACAGATACTCCATGGGCAAGGACAATGAGCAGTACAACATATTTCGTGTTTGATGTATGTCTCAACCCTTTCACCTATGAGCCATATCTCTTGGGCTCATGTTATGACTACACATCTTGTTTCCTTTCATTGTAGTCTCATGAGATCCTAGATCTGCCCCTGCCAGTCTAGATCAATATGTCTGCACCCAAGACAAGATACGGCGTCCACTCACTCACGACAAATCATGTCTATAATTGTTCGATGGTTAGTTTTTAGTTGTAACTATATTGCATGTACAGGGAAGGGAAGTAAGTGCAGACACTGATATTATCATCACGTGCATAAGGAGAGGTACTGGCATGGTGGCGTAACATACCAATAGAGGGATGTGTTTGTTGTTGTTGTTGTTGTTGCTGTTGTTGTTGTTGTTGTTGTTGTTGTTTGTGAACCTCCCCGAAGAGTGTGAGAATCAACCCTTAAGCGTTGATGTTCAGCCCGTCTGAGCTCTGAACAAAGCTTGTAACTATCTAGGTCAGGTTGGTGCGGAGGTTTGTCCCGACTCAATCCCAAAGTACTGTCCTCAGGGCACTGTGCTGTGGGGTACTCCTTTCCTTCAGCTACCCGATGAGCCATCGGGGTGTGCACGACCGGTACTGGAACCTCACGTCTGCGGAGAGGCATCTCATGGCGCAGCACAGCCCGTACTGGTTAGCTGAGGTTGTACTGGCGTGCGTCGTGCACTAGTGTGTGTGTGTGTGTGTGTGTGTGTGTGGTTACGTGTGTGTTTACTGTGTGTGAGTTCATTTGTTATGTGCGGTTTAATGTGAATATGAGTGCCTACATGTGTCATGTGTGTGTGTGTGTGTGTGTGTGTGTGTGTGTGTGTGTGTGTGTGTGTGTGTGTGTGTGAATAGGTGCGTGTCTGTAAGGACACGTACACGTGTATGCAGATGTTTGTATTTTCTACAAATTAAACCACACCGTTACCTTCAAATAAGGCTCTGTTCAGATTTTGCATAAAACCTATTGAAACCTGATCTGAAGATCTATCGGCAACTCCCCCTAAACCCTTCCCCCCCCCCCTTTTTTTTTTCTTCTTTTTTTTTTTTTTTTTTCCGCGTTTCCATCCTGTTTCAGGATATTGCGGTCAACACCAGCATCTTTCAGCTGTATGTTGATTCCTAGGCTAGATTACGCTCATCAGCACGCCACGACTTTCTGAGCGACCGGCTCCATACTCTCATAAGTCACTTTTGCGATTCGAACCACTGCTAATTCTCGTCGCGTCACGTGACGAGAGTATTCGGGGTTAGCGGAGAAAGCTGCTAACTCCTCGGCCATGGAGCCTTGGGTTTGTTATACGAGCAACTCCTTGCATATTTCCATAACTAGTAAATATCTCTCTTCCAAATCCTCCTCACCCTCCCCAACCCCTAACTCTGATCCCGATCTTCACCCAGAGTATCACCCTGAGTATCACCCAGAAAGAATCTACAAATGACAGGAGGTAGATGAGTAAATATATTACCACATGTTGTGAGCAATTGCTGCCTGCCAATCTGTCACACAACCACACCAGAACTCGCGAACTCACATTTGAATAGGACTGTATCACCTGTCACACAACACCACCAGAACTCGTGAATTCACATGTGTA
Source organism: Cepaea hortensis (assembly GCA_963921405.1). Lineage (NCBI taxonomy): Eukaryota > Metazoa > Mollusca > Gastropoda > Stylommatophora > Helicidae > Cepaea > Cepaea hortensis. Next base: position 11,338,036 of record OY992881.1, read on the forward strand.
TGTAATTATATCTACTGCCACAAATCACCACCAGAACTTATGAACTCACATTTGTATATAATTATATCATCTGTCACACATCTCCCGAATTCATGGACTCACATTTGTATAGAACTGTATCATTTATCACACAACATCACCAGAATTCAAGGACTCACATTTGTATAGAACTGTATCATCTATCACACAACATCACCAGAATTCACGAACTCCCATTTGTATAGAACTAAATCATTATTTTATTTTGTGGCCTTTGCCAGCGCACAAATTAAAATTTGGTGTCAGTTATCGGGACCTCTGCTACACCTGAATCTGTACTACATGGGAATCTCTGCTACACCTGAATCTGTACTACATGGGAATCTCTGCTACACCTGAATCTGTACTACATGGGAATCTCTGCTACACCTGAATCTGTACTACATCGGGATCTGTACTACATGGGAATCTGTACTACATGGGAATCTGTACTACATGGGAATCTGTACTACATGGGAATCTGTACTACATGGGAATCTGTACTACATGGGAATCTCTGCTACATCGGGATCATCGCCACACCGGGGTCTCTGCTAAATAAGAATGTGTACTAGATCTGGATCTGTGCTACATCGGGATCTGTGCTACATTTGGATCTGTGCCACACTGGAATCTGTGCTACACTGAGATCTGTGTTACATCCAGATCTATGCTCTATTGGGATCTCTGCTAGATCGGGATCTTTGCTACATCAGGATCTCTGCTACATTGGGATCTCTCCTACATCGGGATCTCTGCTACATTGGGATCTCTCCTACATCGGGATCTCTGCTAGATCGGGATCTTTGCTACATCAGGATCTCTGCTACATTAGGATCTCTCCTACATCGGGATCTCTGCTACATTGGGATCTCTCCTACATCGGGATCTCTGCTAGATCGGGATCTTTGCTACATCAGGATCTCTGCTACATTGGGATCTCGGCTACATTGGGATCTCGGCTACATTGGAATCTGTCTTACATCGGGATCTCTGCTACACGATGATTTTCAGCTACATCGGTGTCTGTATTACACTGGGATCTCTATTACCTGGGATCTCTACTATATCGACATCTCTCCTACATCGGGATCTCTCTTGTGTAGCAAAAGCAGGGAGCAGGGTGGCTCAGTAGCTAGCACACCTACTTTCAGCCTGCTGGTTATCCATTCGAATTCTCCTCTAGGGAGTTTTATTGTAACATAGACTCCGGTTGCAATATCAACCCAGCCTACAAGGAATGCCAGTACATGTTGTGAGAAATGATTGCGGCCAGTGAGACGTTTACCACATCAACCATCCAGTGCCGGTTGACCTATTAAAATACTCGACTAGCACCATATACCAACAGTTTGTAAAAGGGTACTTTAATTTTACAGCAAAAGACATTAACGCGAGAAAGAAGTTCACCGCTAATGCTTCACACTTATTGAAGTAGAAGAAAGAAGAACACACATAGGACCAACTAGACAATATATTCACTGAAATCTATAGGGATACAGGATGCGAATCTGTTGCCTCAAAGCAATGACTACGTCATCCCGAAGGAATTAGAACGACTAATACCAAAAGACCGCATCAGGGAAAACTCAAAGCGTATACAAGTTATCACGATGAAGCATGTAAACATCTCTTCCAGTATAAACCTCCTTGAAGAACTCGATCCTGAATTAGTTCTCCGCCCTCAGTTACGGCCACACTTAAGGTGTTCTTAAACCTCCACGGACCTTGTCTTCTATTGCTACTTTATCACTTCTTTGAGGCGTGTATTGTCATGGAAGAACTTCTGTTTCCGGGAACTGACACTCTCTGTGGTCTAGTTTCCTTACATGTTCACGTGGCATAGTACCTTCATGTTTGCTATCGTGTTTTAGGTTGTTTTAAGGATTCTTCTGACATGTTTTCACTCTGATGTTACCGGTGTTTCCCGCTCTGATGTTTCTACTTATATTTTGTAAGTGAAATAGCCATGATGTATGGTGAAATATTTACACAAGTAATTATATATTGTGAAATAGCTACACAAGTCATGAAATATTGTGAAATCGCTACACGATTAATGAAATATGAAATGGCTAGACAAGCCACGAAATATTGAGACATTTTGTGTAGCCTTTCCTAAATAACTGTGAACAATAAGAACAAATACATCCACGCGTACATTCTCACTGATATAATGCACGGAAAAAGACAGGAAATTCAGAGAACACAATAGACACCAGAACTATCACAACTTATAAGCACACTGGGTTAGAAAACACCAGCCCGAAATGAACAAGTGGCAGCGCTGAAAGCGCATGCATGTTTCATCGCGTGACAGTCTAGTTCACAATCTGCGTGTTTTCTCTTGTCTTCCACACGTTTGGGTTAGGTAATGGATCATTTTCAGCACATACGGAAATCTCCATAAGTTCTGGGGTCTCTTCAAGTTGATCACTTAAGGAGAATCTCAGTTAGGAGCACGAATTCCGAGGCCTTGGTCCAAGAATCATTTGGTCAAAAAAAGCTGGTCAGTCTCTGTATATCTATTACGTCTGGATAGTATGCAGGCTGATGGTTGGGAGGTTGAGCCACGGTGGCTGGGAGACTGAGCCTCGGTGGTTGGAGCCTCAGTGGTATGAAGACTGAGCCTCAATGGTGTGAAGACTGAGCCTCAATTGAATAAAGACTGAGCCTCAATGGTATGGAGACTTAGCCTCAGTGACATGGAGACTGAGCCTGAAATATGAAGACCGAGCCTCGACGAAATGAAGATTGAGCTGTGCTTCAAGATGTGTGCTCAGAAATACCACTCGCTGGGGATATCCTGAAACCACAGAAAGAAGAGGAATGTGAACCACTCTGTGTCCATAGAGTTTGGCTGTAATATTGTCCAGCGCTCTAGCTCTTAAAATTCCGGCGCGCTGATGACGGGGTTCCCTACACCGGTCAGTTGGACTTTAACGCTGAGGTAAATTTACCTGGAACATCAGCCTAGAGTTGATCGCAAGGTCTTTCAAAGAACACACTAAATAAAAAAAATATATTGACTAGCATGTCCTTGGATCTCCGAATTTCTCTGTGGTTCATGAATGTCGATGAATACCGATCAACTGCAACTTGCCAGGCAACGAAGAAACTGGACGGGTTGCTACAACCAAATGATGTACTTACAATGTGTAAAACAACAACCACTTCTTGTCAAGCTTGCCACAGGACAACACGGACAAGCTTTTGTTCTGACCACATGGCTACTCATGCTTTCACTACAGCATCGGATCATTGTTTATACTCTTGCTTTCACAATAGGATTGGGGCATCGTTTTGAGACTGCGAATGGAACACAGCAGATTGGAAGATGTATGTCACAAGTTGAGGATCGGATAGTGCAGTGGTTCTCAACCGGCGGGGAATTCCCCCCCCCCTCCTTACACAGGGGGGAATTTTAGGGTTTCCAGGGGGGGGGGGGATGAAAATTATTTCAAGATCGCGTTAACACAAGAACCGATTACTTGATCTTGTTTTTCCCTTCATACTTTACGATTCTGTACGTCTCACCCTTCTAAAATTCATTTTATAATGTAAGTAGACCCACGAATCATGTTTTATGTGGACGTCTAGACTTGTTTTAGTAAGTGCTTCCATTATTACGTATACTGTGTAGGGGCAGGAGAGGGGGATTTTTAGGTAGGAAATACGAAAAAGGGGGGCGGGGACGGGGGGGGGGAATGACGTTCTGAAAATATGGTGATGGTGGGCAGGGCCAAATTTTTAGGTAGGAAATACGAAAGGGATGGGGGGGGGGGGATGACGTTCTGAAAATATGATGAAAGGGGGGGGGGGGCCACGGGCCAATAAAAAGGTTAAGAACCACTGGTATAGTGCGTCTGTCCTTTTATAGCAATAGCCCAATAACGACCAGTTAGATTCTAGAGTCCTGCCCAACTGTCAACTCTCAACGTAAAGAAATGTCGCATGAGCCAGCTTTATTCCACCAAACAATGAACGGAAATGTCACGAGAATGAAAGCAGCTACTGCTGTTTATTACAGAACTTAACCTGGAGTCTGTGTGCCAACGAGGAGAACGGAGACGATGCATGTCGATCAATGTGTACATACGTACTTATCATGACAAATGCTCACATTGTGTTAGGCAAGGAACCTATGACAGGTCTAGCACACCGGTAAGGAATTTATTTGTCCTTAGACAGTACTGCTCATGAAAATATGGAGGGAAGTGAAGGAATGACTCTAGCCACTTGCGCTGGAACTCCAGTTACTTCAACCCACGACGTCTAACGGCATAAGTGGGAGGAATACAAGAGCTCACGTTTGTAAATCTACAAACTGATATACTTCCTCTGGACATTGGGTGAGAATGTGTTGACAATGAACTATCACAATCCCGGAAAGGAAGATTTATCAAACAGTGCCCAATAGCTACAGTCCCGTGAAGGAAGCATGATCAAACAACGCCCAATATCTCCAGTCCCGTGAAGGAAGCATGATCAAACAGTGCCCAATAGATCCAGTCCCGTGAAGGAAGCATGATCAAACAGTGCCCAATAGCTCATGTCCCGTGAAGGAAACATGATCAAACAGTGCCCAATAGCTCCAGTGCCGTGAAGGAAGATTGATCAATAGCTCCAGTACCGTGAAGGAAACATGATCAAACAGTGCCCAATAGCTCATGTCCCGTGAAGGAAACATGATCAAACAGTGCCCAATAGCTCCAGTCCCGTGAAGGAAGCATGATCAAACAGTGCCCAATAGCTCCAGTCCCGTGAAGGAAGCATGATCAAACAGTGCCCAATAGCTCCAGTACCGTGAAGGAAGCATAATCAAACAGTGCCCAATAGCTCATGTCCCGTGAAGGAAACATGATCAAACAGTGCCCAATAGCTCCAGTGCCGTGAAGGAAGATTGATCAATAGCTCCAGTACCGTGAAGGAAGATTGATCAAACAACGCCCAATAGCTCCAGTGCCGTGAAGGAAGATTGATCAATAGCTCCAGTACCGTGAAGGAAGATTGATCAAACAACGCCCAATAGCTCCAGTGCCGTGAAGGAAGATTGATCAATAGCTCCAGTCCTGTGTGTGCTGTGCTGGATCATACCCTGGATATATCCTAAAGGGCTCATTGCAAATTCCCAGCCAAGTATTGCACAGGTTTCTGAGCTTGCAGAGGGGAAGGAGGGATATCCCTACAGCTATCATCATCATCATCATCATCATCATCATCATCATCATCATCATCATCATCATCATCATCATCATCATCATCATCATCATCATCATCATCATCATCATCATCATCATCATCATCATCATCATCATCATCATCATCATCATCATACCATACCAACAAGCACTGGCGATCATGTTTCGCCATCTCACACGATCACCAACCAGTCTTAGATCACGCCTGTGTTGGTAACGGCGACCATGACTAAAACTCAAACCTGCAAGTATATGTGCGTGTCTCTAGCATGACGTTGTATCAACCCTAGGTTGATGTTTTAGGCAATTTTATGTTCGCTAGTTCGCTATTTCTTTCTGATACAGGAATGTCTGAGGACATGTTACTCAATCATTATTTATTAACAGTGATATTAACGACAATCGGTTGTCAATGGCAACAGAAATTACACAAACAACATGGCCGCCGTACAGCTTAAGATAATGTTGTACTGGCGTGCATTTTTTGTACTCTCATATTGCTATTGTTAAGTTAGTTGCATGTCCTGTACAGGATGTAGCAGTCAACCCCGGCATTTTTTGTCTGTTATTACCTTTGTATTATTTCTTTCAGCAATTTGTCTGTATGATGTTTACCTTAGGATTGACAAGATTGAACATAGGTCATTGCACAAATTCCATCATCATCACCATCATCAACATCATCATCATCATCATCATCATCATCATCATCATCATCACATCATCATATTATTATCATTGTACTCATTATTATTACTATTATTATTTTCAGAGGATTTATGGTAAAGCATTAGCACATTGACTACTGTAGTTAGGGTCTGGGGTTTGACCATTCTTCCAGCCATACTTCCTGTTATTCACACAATGCCCCTCCGGTATTTAGTTAGCAAACCATGGCAATGTATGTGCGTATGTGTGTCAGTGCGTGTGCGCAAGTGTGTGTGCGGGCGCGTGGTTACATGTGTAATCAATAGGTTCAATGTAAACACCAGACTGTAATGTATTACATGTAGCTTAATGTATATTGCCGGGGACCCGCCCGAGGGCCGACACACAATCACAATCAGGTCCAGCGACGGGCGCTAGCCAAGTTGATAGTATCCCAGGGTTCGACGCCAGGGCTGATCGCTTGCCACAGCGAGGGAAATACTTGCCACCGATTCCTCCTTGCTCTAGGCCTACACAATGTGATATCGCTGTCACATAACGGACACATAGCAGCAAATTGCTACGGGACAATAGTTCTTTTTAAAATGGCAGATCTGTGGGCACTCTGCGCACAGTAGAGGATGCAGTAAAAAAGAAGTTTACCCGTTTTATGTTGTTAGATTTTCATATGAAGACTAACATCGAAAAGGACAGTTCGACGAACACCGGTGCAATGCAACGTAAATATAAGTGGGGAATAAACAACACAAGCTAGAGAATACAAGTATATGGCCAGTTTGTTCAAAGACGGTGGAAGACTAGATAGAGAAATAGAAGCGATAATACATAAAGCACCTTTTCAAAAACATGCAAATATCAACATGCATACAAACAAGAAGCTGACAGACAGACGCTTTATTCGTCCCACTGCTGTGATGTCAGTGCGAAACAGGGGCAGTCCTGGAAACACACAGACGTAAAATCACATCATGTGTGGTGAGATGCATAAGAAACACACAGACGTAAAATCACATCATGTGTGGTGAGATGCATAGGAAACACACAGACGTAAAATCACATCATGTGTGGTGAGATGCATAGGAAACACACAGACGTAAAATCACATCATGTGTGGTGAGATGCATAGGAAACACACAGACGTAAAATCACATCATGTGTGGTGAGATGCATAGGAAACGCAGCTGGAAAAAACAAGAAGAGGCAGAGATACAAATGAGAAACTAAGAACAAGTGTTGAGCTAACACCGCTTCCTGACTATATGTAGAAACGTAAAGAATTAAATGGTTCGGGCATTAGCCGGAACTGAACATGATCAACCAGCGGTTAGAGTGTTCTACGTGAGAACATTGGGATACAAGGCGAGAGGACGACACAGGAAGAGTTCGTTAGATGATCTTAAAGAACATTGAAGAAATGAAATGTGACGTTAGTACAAGCCACAAGACAAGGGACACAGAAAATTACTTCTGCCGCCTCTCTGCGGAGCTTCACGGCAGTGGCAGTAGGACAAAAGAAGAAGAAGAAGACACTCTATTGATGATGCCAGTATCAAACGTGCCCCCTATACTTCCCAGTACATATCCGGACATCCATATGATGTCCTTATGTTACATCTAAGACCGGGTCAACTGGAAAAATCTGTCTCTATGCGGATTTGAACACGTCCCCATCGGCCAACGTGCTAACAGTTGCATTACAGCGGTTCCACCCTGTCTTGGTAAAATAGAGTTATGATGATTATGATCATGATGGTGATGATGATGATGAGGAGGAGGAGGATGATGATGATGAGGATGATGATGATGATGATGATGATGATGATGATGATGATGGGGATGATTATTATTACATTGCTTGTCCGTGCCTGCAGTAGGGTTTGATGGAACTATACATTAAACAGTGCGTTTGTGGGTTAATGTGCGTAAATATGTATGAAAGCGAAAGCGTGAGTATGTGTGTGTGTGTGTGTGTGTGTGTGTGTTTGCTTGGGTAGGTGCGTGTGTGTATGTGTATGTTTCCTTAAAGAGTGACAATGAGTACGTTTGTGCATGGGAATTTAGATATGTACGTGGCAAAGAAGTGACAATATATACTTGTAAACATGGTAGTTATGTCTGTGTGATGTGGTGTGTGTGTGTGTGTGTGTGTATTTCTTTGTATGTATTTATCTATATGTGTGGCTGTGTATGTCTGTATATACGTCTGTGTTTATATGCGTGTATGTGCGTGGGTGGGTGTCTGTGTGCCCAGTGGTGTTCATCATCTGTCATAATGGACTACAGTGACGAGTAATTAGACGTCTAAGATTGGTTTGATATTTGATACACTTGTATTTATCTGTGCATGATTAAACGATGTGGAGATACACATAAACAATTTAGTTGCACGTCCTTTACAAGCCTTCGCAATCAACCCTAGCAATTATTGACTGTTTGTGATTTTCTAGAATTTTTAAAAAGTTAAGTAGTTTGCCAATATAATAATGCCCCTGAACCATGTGCCACAAAGAGCCACATTGAAGAAACATAATGGATACAGAGCAAGGTGTAGACTACGTAACAGATGCAGAGATGGTATCAAGACCAAACTTAGAGAAATGAATACCAACTTAGAAAGAGCATTAGACAGAGCTCATGAAAGAACTTGACAACATCCCCACAAACAATTCGCGTAGGTAAACAGAGGAAGAGAAGAAGAAGAACTGGAAGAAGAAGAAGAAGAAGAAGAAGAAGAAGAAGAAGAAGAAGAAGAAGAAGAAGAAGAAGAAGAAGAAGAAGAAGAAGAAGAAGACGCTGACCACCATTTTCATTCTTATTTCATGTGTCATGCTGTTAAGCGTGGGCGGTCATGTTTCGCCATCTAACACGATCACTATAGTCGTGGATCAACTCTGTGTTTTTGTATTAGCCATACCACGTGGCCAAACCATCCAGGTATTTACTTCTTTGCCTTCCCCTTGTTCTCTTCCCCTCAATCTTTCCATTTGTCATCAAGTTCTCCATTTTATTTCTTCTCATAACGTGCCCAAACAATCTTGATTGTCTAATTTCTCTAAACAGTTTACGGTTTTCATCTGCTTCGTGTAGCACTTGCTCATTTGTCATGTTTCGTGTAATAGAGAATCGTTTTCAAACTATTGTGAAAATCAATGCAAAGCGGCCTGCTCCTGGCTGGTCTGCGATGACTTCGAACCCATTATGTCGGGGTTGCGAAGCTGCCATCACTACAAACGCTACAGACACCAACGAGGGAAGACATAGAGCAGTCCACATGTGATCATGTTGGTGAATTTTAGTGGTATCAGGACAGGGGTTGGAGAGACGCAGAGAAGTATTACAAACACTTGTAGTGGTTATCAAGACAGGGCTTGGAGAGACGCAGAGAAGTATTACAAACACTTGTAGTGGTTATCAAGACAGGGGTTGAAGAGACGCAGAGAAGTATTACAAACACTTGTAGTGGTTATCAAGGCAGGGGTTGGAGAGATATAGAGAAGTATTACAAACATTTGTAGTGGTATCACGACAGGGGTTGGAGAGACACAGAGAAGTATTACGAACACTTGTAGTGAAGACAACACTGAACGAGATCAAGACGAGGCAAGTTAGATCTCTCTGTTCTCTTCTCTTCACTTGTACTGAAAATTCTGGTACAGTATACGCCCACAGCCAGGCAAGCCAAGCCCTTTGTAGACCAGTTACTGGTTGGTTTGGTGTTGGCTAATTGTTTCTATGATGTGCGATAGCCGGTCTCAGACCGACCCTCTTTAGTGGCCTTTTACGACACGCTCATGAGATCAACAGTAATACTATTCTTGACTTCTCTTTTAGGGGTATGGAAACACACTGGCGACAATTTAGGCTGTTGTTGTTGTTGTTGTTGTTGTTGTTGTTGTTGTTGTTGTTGTTATCTTCCACTGATGCTGTTAGTCGTCGCCAGGAGGGATTATTGAAGTTCCAGACCCTGTGAATAGCGCCTGTCCTCTAATTTTCTCTAGGATTCGTGAGCAGTATTGTCTAGGGTCATCTTAGCTTCCTAGACCACTTAAAGCCACACAGGCTCTGGATAAAGGATGTGCTGCCTGGAGACTGTAGAAGGGAAGAGTCGAACAGGTAGACGTCATTAAACCTGGGTAGATTACAACAGGAGAAAGACTTGACAGCACTTGTAAGCAAAGAACCCCTTTACACACGTTTTTATGTGTACCGGGAAGATTGTGCTAACCCCATATTGTTTATAGACCAATCCGCACTGGATGGCTGATACGGTCATTGTGCCACTAGTTGGCTTAACCCCTCAAGACTTTTGTGGTACTAATATTAAGCTTGGACAATCTGGGAGTTCAGATACATTTTACACATTCGCCTCGATTCGAACCCCAGCCAAGACCACCCGGCCGGCAGGCAAGCATGCTATCCATAATGGGCTCCCGATGCACTAGAACAGTGGTTCTCAACCTTTTTTTGGCTCATGCCCCCCTTCACCATATTTTCAGAACGTCACCCCCCCCCCCCTTGTATTTCCTACCTAAACTTTTTCCCGTGCCCCCCCCCCCCCCCACCTTTTCACTATATTTTCACAACGTCATTCCCCCCTTTCGTATTTCCTTCCTAACCCCCCCCCCCCTCCCGCTCCTGTCCCTACACAGTATACGTAATAATGGAAGCACATACCACAACAAGTCTAGACGTCCACATAAAACGTGATTTGTGGGTCTACTTTATAAAATGAATTTTAGAAGGGTGAGACGTACAGAACCGTAAAGTATGAAGGGAAAAACAATATCAAGTAATCGGTTCTTGTATTAATGCGATCTTGAAATAATCTTCATTCCCCCCTGGAAACCCTAAAATCCTCCCCCCCCCCTCCTCGGGGGGGGGGGGGGGGAGAATTCCCACCGGTTGAGAACCACTGCACTAGAAGAAGCCTGCATTAACTCACGATGAAGACAAAATGCAAAGGATGTCAGAAACTCATGACGTATGACCGTCATTTCCAAGAGGCACCTCATAATGAGTGTATAATCATTTCTGAAGCCGAACACAAGTCAACAACTAGTCTAGATATTCAGTGTTTGTACATCTGTTCTGGTTATCAGCCTTTGTAAATATGTTATGTACATAGATTTATCGGCCTATTTGGCTTTGTTGAATTTAGACGCGACACAAATTAGACATTTCATTATATTTTCCAATTTGTAGTTCAGCCAATTTTGTTTTCACTTCATAATAATCATCATCCGTGTTGTCGATACAGCATTTCTTCGCTCATTGTTTTCGTTATTATTAATATTATTATCAGTATAATGTCAAATATTGTCAATATTTAGTACCATAAACATGGAGGTGTCGTTTCTGATGATGATGATGATGATGATGATGATGATGATGATGATGATGATAGCTATGATGTTTAGTGTATGGTATGTGGTTAAATATATCATCAATCTTATCTCCACGCCCCACAAGGGCTACAACTAATCTCATATATGTACTACTCAAGTTATCTTTTCTTGGCTCAGACCAATAAAGTTCTTTCTAAGTAAATGCAGATTTGTTGTGTGGTCTTTATAATGTGGTCTTTGAGTGGAGGATTTGTTGGGTTGTCTTTGAATGGAGGATGTGTTGTGTGGTCTTTGAGTGGAGGATTGGTTGTGTGACCTTTGAATTAAGGATTGGTTGTGTGGTCTCTGAGTGAGGAATTGGTTGTGTGGTCTTTGAGTGAGAAATTGGTTGTTTGGTCTTTGATTGGGTAATTGGTTGTATGGTCTTTGTGTGGGGGATGGTTGTGAGATCTTTGAGTGGAGGATTGGTTGTGTGGTCTTTCAGTGGAGGATTGTATGTGTCGTATTTGTGTGGAGGATTGGTTGCGTGGCCTTTGAGTCGGGGATTAGGTGTGTGGTCTTCGAGTTGATTCGGAAAGTGAACGCTGTTTGTGTTGTCTTTGCGTGGATGCAGCAAGAAAATCTTTGGGTTATCTGTGAGTTGCGTAATAGAATATTGTCTGTGTGGTTGAAGATGAGGACGGGGCGCGAATGAGAATGTTACTGATTGCTGTGATGTCGGTTCTCTGAGAACACACAGAGAAGGGACATATGTGGTGTGGACTTTGGGTGGACATAGTAAGGGAACAGGTTTTGTGTGATTGTAGAATGGATGTTTTGCGTATCCTTTTACAGGACTTAGCTGTCAACAGCAGCATCTTTCAGCTGTCTGTTGATCTCTTGGCAAGATTACGCTCAGTAGTTTGCCATTGCTTTCTGAGCGGCCGGCTCAGTATCCGCAAGTCACGAGCGGGGGTCGAACCACCTCAGTTCTCGCTCCGCTGCGAGACTCTGCGTGATAAACGGGATTACAGAGAGAAAGTGTTGTAACCCCACAGCCAGAGAGACCGGCGATTGTAGAATAGCCACAGCAATTATCAAACCTATGACCATTGACTGATTTAAAGGCCTTGCTGTGAGATCAATGCGAGTCTCCTTACGTACACACTTTGTGTGTGGTCGTGCAGTTGACAGACTTGGGCAGTTTCTAATGAGCTTTCCTACTGATGTTAGTTCGAGCCTGGTTCAAGAAAAAAAAAAAAAAAAAAATATTAATTACCAGACAACACAAATAAGGATTGTGTAACACATACTAAGTATAAAGCAAAGGAATGGCAGAGGTTGATTTACAATAGCACAAATATCTGAAATCGATAAAGATAACAAAACAAGCAAAGAAAATCTAAACCAACATAAATTCTAGTCTACACGTAGACAAGCTGAAGTGAACCTACTGACCAGACCAGGCCAGGCCGGTAGACGCGGAAAGGATATGATCGACTGACTGACCTCCAGTGAACCTCTATGAAGGAACGAACAAACGAACCTTTATTTTCAAAGGGTTAGAAATTGGGCTCATGGGCCCGTCTTACATTCGGCCCTGCTAGTCACTCATCTTTCTCACACCAATTATCTTTCATAAATGTTAAATATACACTGAAACATAACAACGTAAACATTGTAAAATGAATGCTGTAAATATTTACCAAATATAAAGTGACAATTTGGTTGAGTCACAAAAAACAGGACCCTGTCTACAAATGGCCGCATGTTGCAAGAAGAAGCATACACCAATGACCATAAAAAATGATCCGGATTCAGATTAGCTCTATCAGGGGGCGACATATAACATAAATCCCACGATCTTCTACTTCTTCCGCATTCCGAGCCATTGAGGTTCTCTGCTGCAGATACAAGCCGCCTCCTTCCGTCTCTCTGGTTGACCTCTTGCCAGTCGCTGATTCCAAGTGCTTGTAGGTCTGTATGTATATTATCTCTCCACCGTCTTCTTGGTCTACCTCGGGGTCTACGGTCATTTATTTCTTGAGTGTAAGCGAGTTTTGTTTTCCTATTATCTTCCATTCTTTCTATATGCCCCAGCCATTGTAGTCTTTTAGCCTTCATGATACCAGTGATTAGCGGGGACTTAAACAGATCATAAATGTCTTTGTTGTTTCTTCTTTTTCACTCTCCACTTTGTGTATTCTCAAAGGTTTGTAACAAGGCTTCGTCTCCTTTCGTTGTACTCCAGGTTTCAGAGCCATACAGCACAACTGGTCTAATCAGTGTTTTGTATATTGTGATCTTGGTGTTACGAGGTAGCGCATTCTATTTTAGCAGATGTTGTAGTGCATAGTATAACTTATTTCCAGAGTTGATTCTAGCTTGTATTAATTCCCTTATTATGTTGGAGCAGTTGAAGATTGTACCCAGGTATTTGTATGTTTCCGTTCTTTTAATGGTCAAATTATCTATTTGTATGTGGCCAGAGGTTTAGCCGTTCATTCTCTTGAAATTACCATATATTCTGTCTTATCTTGGTTGAAACCAGCCCCATTTGTTGAGCTTTTTCCTTTAAGTGAGTCAATATTTCCAATGTCTTTTGTTCATTTTCCCCTATAATATCTATATAATCTGCATATCCAAGCAGCTTGGATGTTCCTCCAATATCACATTCCCCCTTTACCTTCCTTACAACTTTCCCTAGAGCCAGATTGAAAAGGAGCGGCGATAATGCATCACCCTGTTTCAAGCCAGATGTTATTTGGAAAGGGTCTGATTTCCTGCCTTTATATGTTACTATATTATAAGTATCTTCCATGCATAGTCTGGTCATGTTGATTAACTTCCTTGGTATTCCAAATTCCTGCATAGCATTCCATAGACTATGCCTATGGACACTATGATAAGCCTTTTTAAAATCCACAAAAATATTATGGCGATCTCTTTTACATTCCCACCTATTCTCGGCTATTTGTCGTAAGATAAATATCTGATCTATTGTTGATCTGTTTTGTCTAAAACCCGCCTAGTAGTCACCTAATGTTTCTTCTGAATATGGTTTTAGTCTATTTAGTAATACCGCGGATAGTATCTTATAATTTTCACATTGGAACTTGTCTCCTTTCTTAAAGATAGGTATCAACAATGACTCTTTCCAGTCATGGGGTAGTTCTTCTGTCCTCCAGATTTTTATTATTAGTTCGTATAGCTTTAGATGTAATGCATGGCCACCCGCCTTTATAAATTCAGCAGCAATTCCATCAGTCCCAGTTGCCTTATTGTTTTCAAGTCGTGTGATTACATAAAGGATTTCTTCAAAAGCAGATTCTTCAATTTGTGGTTCACACGTTAGAACCGCTTCCTGTGGGAAAGTGTTTCTTGGAGCTTCACAATTTAGTAATTCAATAAAGTATTCTTTCCATGTGTTACACATTTTCTCATTGGTATTTATCATATTCCCATTTTTGTCTTTTAAACCATAAGTGTTGTGTTGGTGCCCTCGTTTCATTGACTTCAGTTCTTTAAAAAAAACTTTCTGGATTAGTTTTTCTGGCGATTAGTTTACATATCTTTGATTATATTGCTCATATATTCTCGCTTCTGCTGCCGAACTATTTTTGTAGCCTCTTTACATTCAGTTCTATATTGATCTTCATTTTGGATGTTGTTGATGTCATTTAACCACAACTGTCTGGCATTCTTTTTCCTAATGACTGCTTCTTCACATTTTTTATTGAACCATCCGTTATTTCTATGCGTGGTTAACACACCGAGACATTCTTCTGTGGTAGTTTGAATTTTGGAACTGAATAATAATAGGGTATGGAGATCATATTATAGATAATAACAATAATAATAATAATACTAATAATAAAAGTAAAGACATCATTATGTGCCCTGTCAGCTGGCGTAGGCGTTCATGTCACGCCACACATTTCGATCTTTGGTGTTCAGGATCAAATGGTGATGATAAACAAAGATTTAAAAAAAAACATGATCATGATGTTCCTCACCATCTCATTCTACCCAGGATAATTTCTCTTGATCTTTTTCTGCCTCGTTAGTCAATGATCTTTCCAGGTGTCACGATGTTCTCCAGCAGCGCTCTTTTCAGTACATGACCAAAGAAAACTGTCTCTTTCTTATTGTTATATCCATCCATCATGTGCCATGCCGATAAGCGTGGGAGGTCATGTTTCGCCATCTTACTCGCTCACCAGAGTCGTGGATCAACTCCGTGTTTCTGTCTCGACCATGCCATGTGGCCAAGTCATCCAGGTATTTACTTCTCGGTCTTCCCTTTGGTCTGTTCCCTTCGATCTTGCCAGTTGTCACCAAGTTCTCCAATTCATTTCTTGTCATAACATGTCCAACCAATTTTGACTGTCTACGTCTAATGTCTCTAATCAGTTTACGATCTTCATTTGTTTCTTGAAGGACTTGTACATAGATTTTTCTGTCTGTCCATGGTATTCTTTGCATTGTTATATATAATATTCTAATCCCAAACAGCTAATACACACCTGGGATGATTGCAACGTCCTGTAAAATGGACATCAAACTAACTGTTTTGCTGGCGAACTATCAGTGTCCGAGATCTTTCCACAAAGTACATGATACATACGGACACTAACTCCTGCTTGAATTAGCTTCGTCTGAAAGACATTCTGTGGCCACGGAAAACTGAGCGCCAACTCACAATGCTGGTGTGCCAGTCTGTAACTACTGCACCACGGCTTCTGGCTAGTTGGTTGCATGTCAATTAGAGGACGTCGCAGTCAACCCCTGAATTAGATTGTAGGTAAATATTACACAGCGTGTAGTGAGCACACAATGGATTTCAGGAAAGCTTTGTAGCAAGTGTTTGGTAATCATTAAGTGGGTTTTGGTCAACGTGTAGCTAGCGTTTAGTCGTTCTAAAATGGGTTATAAGTAAACTTGTACCAAGTGTATAGTTAACATAAAGTGGGTTATAAGTAAACGTGTACCAAGTGTTTAGTTAACATAAAGTGGGTTATAAGTAAATTTGTACCAAGTGTTTAGTTAACATAAAGTGGGTTATAAGTAAACTTGTACCAAGTGTTTAGTTAACATAAAGTGGGTTATAAGTAAACTTGTACCAAGTGTTTAGTTAACATAAAGTGGGTTATAAGTAAACTTGTACCAAGTGTTTAGTTAACATAAAGTGGGTTATGACTAAACTTGTACCAAGTGTTTAATTAACATAGAGTGGGTTATAGTTAAACTTGTACCACGTGTTTAATTAACATAAAGTGAGTTATAGGTAAACTTGTACCAAGTGTTTAATTAACGTAACGTGGGTTATATATAAACTTGTACCAAGTGTTTAGTTAACATAAAGTGGGCTTTGACTAAACTTGTACCAAGTGTTTAGTTAACATAAAGTGGGTTATAGGTAAACTTGTAGCAAGAGTTTAATTAACATAAAGTGGGTTATAGGTAAACTTGTACCAAGGGTGTAATTAACATAAAGTGGGTTATAGGTAAACTTGTACCAATAGTTTAATTAACATAAAGTGGGTTTTGGCTAAACTTGTACCAAGTGATTAATTAACATAAAGTGGGTTATAGGTAAACTTGTACCAAGTGATTAATTAATATAAAGTGGGTTATAGGTAAACTTGTACCACGTGTTTAATTAACATAAAGTGGGTTTTGGCTAAACTTGTTCCAAGTGTTTAATTACCATAAATTGGGTTATGGGTAAACTTGTAGAAAGTGTTTCATTCTTTAATCATATGCTATGCCGATAATCGTGGGAGGTAATGTTTCTCCATCTCACGTGATCATAAGAGTCGTGGATCAGCTCAGTGTTCCTGTCTCGACCATACCACGTAGCCAAGCCATCCGTGTGTTTAGTTCAGTTATGGGAGAGTCTAAGGTGTTTGGTCAACATAAAGTGGGTTATAGGTAAACTTGTATCAAGTGTTCAACCAACATAAAGTGGTTTATAGGAAATCGTGTTTTACATAAAAAAATAGTTATAGGGTTATAGGTAAACTTGTATCAAGTGTTCAACCAACATAAATTGGGTTATAGGTAAACTTGTATCAAGTGTTCAACCAACATAAAGTGGGTAAACTTATAGGAAGTGTTTAACCAACATAAAGTGTGTTATAGGTAAACTTGTAGCTAGTGTTTAACCAACATAAAGTGGGGTATAGGTAAACTTGTATCAAGGGATTAACCAACATAAAGTAGGTAAACTTGTAGGCAGTGTTTAACCAATATAAAGTGGGTTATAGATAAACTTTAAGCAAGTGTTTAGTTAGTCATCATAACCAACATAAAGTCGGTTATAGATAAACTTGTAGCAAGTGTTTAGTTAGACATTATAGCGTGAGGTATAGGTAGATTTGTAGCAAGTGTTTAGTTAGACATTATAGCGGGAGGTATAGATAAACTTGTACAAGTGTTTAGTTAGTCATCATAAACAACATAAGGTCAGCTATAAATAAACTTGTGGCGAGTGTTTAGTTAGTCATCATAACCAACATAAATTCGGTTATAGGTAAACTTTCACTGAGGTATAGATTAACCAAGTGTTTTCTACGTGTTTGAAACAACCAATGCACCGAAGGTTGTACTTACACAAACGCGCCTGCGTGGAGGCAAATTCTGTCTCCCAGTTTCTGACGTCTGAAACACCCTAATTTGGACAAACCTCAAGGTCATTTCAAGAATAATAAACACTTCTGAATAAAACACTTCCTGCGGCGCTGCAGTGACGGTTACATTCGCTAGCTTTTTATATTGATCATCTCTAGAGGAATTGTTCTTTTGCTTCAAATTGATCGCCACCAAGGATAACTGCATGCGGAAACGTCAAGGAACTGTATGATTAATGGTGTGACAAGCGTAGGCCTGTATGTAGCTGTTATGAGACGCCCAGAAGTCTATTTGGAGTATGTTAGGCTAGACAACCTGTGCTGGCAACGGTAGATAGATCTTACGTTTGCAGGGGAAATATCTTGCGTTTAAAGACAATTGAGAGAAAATTTCATCGCATTTTTATCGAACTTTCCGGACAAAATGCTGGTTTGTTCAAAGGACGGTCTGTTATCAGAGAAAGTATGGGCATTAGGATATATGAAAGGTGCAGTTATAGGAGAGGCTACGGTGGAGGCAGGGTTGGATCCGCGGGTAGCGAGCCAACCCGCGCGTCAATACGCAAGTTCGGTGCATGACCTTCTGCTGTTGTTAATTTAATTACATCGTGTCGGTTGTGGAATGTTCGTTATCATCTTGGCTTTGCAAAACTGTCTGTGTGTATGGGGCTTTGGCAGTTGGCAGATGTGTCTCTTAGCTGGTAAAAAAGTCGCTTAAAATTCGACATTCATTTTACCAGGTTTTATCCCATATGGCTCAGTCTCTTTTTCGCAGCGCGGAAAGCGTCAACCAAAGTACGAACTCCGTAGCTCCAACGACGACTCTCGGGAGTCTCCGAACAATGCACTCATGAATAGAAGGACACGGTCCGGAATCGAACCCACAACCTTCGGAGCCCGAGTTAGACGGCTTGACCACTTCGCCACGAGACTCCCGCTCTTAGCTGGTTGTATAACATTACAGCCAGCCATATGAAACTGCTCACTGTAGACTGTGGTGATGCCAAGACCTGCTTAGTTCTTTGTAATCAACCCCCTCATTGGAGGTAAGCGTGAATGAATGGATGATAGCGCTTACTTTAACACGTCCTGTTTGCTAATTCTGAGGTAAGCGGGTCCTCTCCTACATCGGTCATTTGGACTAAAATGTTGACTTCTCGTTCCTTGACATGGGGTGTATAATACAAGTACCTCAGAAGTCGGAGAGGGTTCGCCTGATGGCGAGGGACACTGGTGATAGGGAGAGTTAATCAACACGGACAAATCAGCCCGGTGCACTAGAAGTGGTAGCACGTGTGTGGACTATGTTTGAGTTCAAAGCGAGCGATTGAGAAAAAATAAATAAACAGCCAGCAATTATTGGCTGCTTGTGTTTAACTGGACATTTGTAATTTGCTGCTGCTTTCTGGATGGCCGACGCCTCATACCATCGAGATATACGCAAAGTGTTCTCCTTCCAGAGGGCGCGTTATTGAAGCTGATCTCGAACTGCTTGGATAATGTCATGGATACGATCGGACGCTGGTGTCATGTGTGGGCTCGTCGCCCGCGAAAGTGAGGGAAAGATTGATCACCTATTCATCAATACATTCAGGCATACAAGTTATAACCACCTATTCATCAAGTTATGATGGCGCTGTCACATTAACCGACCCATTGTAGGACACTGCGTGGGGACTTTGTTTTAAATTGTTGCTTCCAAATCGCCAGAAACTGACTCCGAACCCTCTACTCGGTGTGTCGGGGGGTATTATGAAACTGTGCATTTCACTGTCCTCCAAGCCACTATACCGGCTATATTTTGTGTGAGGAAATGATAACAGCAACATTGGTAGTTGATTGACTTCAACCGGACAACTACACTCAATCTTGCATACTATGTGATTTATTGACCACGATCTAGGAATTTGATGGATATATCGGACTTCGGCATTGTCCAAAATCTCTAACGAGGTTTGTCGTTAAGTGCAGTCACTTGTATTTTCATACAAAGATGTACATAGGACTTGGGCAATGCACAAGTGGATTGGGCGGGCAGAGTATCAATAATTGGATAGAGCCGACATCATACATATGGCTTGGGCGGGCCAAGACGAGGATGTGTTGGCATCAATAGTCAGAATGTTGGGAAGAAGCGATAATTCTCAACTGAATTTATCGACAACAAATGTCAGAATGTTGAGGAGAAACGATTATTGTTAACTGAATTTATCGACATCAGTTGTCAGAATGTTGGCTAGAAACGAGGGCTGTCAACCGAATTTATCGACATCAATTGTCAGAAAGTTGGCTAGAAACGAATGCTGTCAACTGAATTTATCGACATCAATTGTCAGATTGTTGCCTATAAACTAGGACTGTCAACTGAATTTATCCACATCAATTGTCAGAATGTTGGGGATAAACGATTATTGTCAACTAAAGTTATTGATATCAATTGTCAGAATGTTGGGGTGAAATGAGAATTAACAACTGGATTTATCGACATCAATTGTCAGAATGTGGGCTAGAAACGAGGTTTGTCAACTGAAATTATAGACATCAATTGTTAGAATTTTGGGGAGAAATGAGGATTGTCAACTGAATTTACCGACATCAATTGTCAGAATGTTGCCGAGGATTGCCTACTGAATTTATTCACATCAATTGTCAGAATGTTGGTGAGAAACGAGGATTGTCAACTGATTTTATGGATATCAATTGGCAGAATGTTGGGGAGAAACCAGGATTGTCAACTGAATTTATCGACATCAGTTGTTGGAATATTAGGGAAAAACCAGGATTATTAACTGAATTTATCGACATCAATTTTCAGACTAGTGGGAAAGAAACAAGGATTCCTAGCTGACTTTATCTGCGCCAGTTATCGGAATGCAGGCACTTCGACTGAAGACCAGTGAAGCCATCAATAAGCAGCACAGCAAGAAGGCAGAGGCTGACCAGCACGAAGATGGACAGAGGAAATTGCAGGCCTTGACCATGGAAGTGCCTGAGGCAGATGGCAAAGCATGGGAACACTTTACAGCGGGTCGCAATGAGAGCGGCGTTTTGCCACATAATGATAATCATTGCTAAAGCGGCGGAGAAAGTGATGATGTGTTAAGACAGTTTATTCAACAAGGCTGTCAGAATCTGGGATGGTTCAATTGCGCAATAGAAACATCTAAGTTCCAGTTTCGTTACATTATTATCCAGACTGACGAGCCGGTGTTGTGCAGTGGATAGCAAGCTTGCCAGCCTACCCGTGGCCATCTGTTCGAATTCTCATCACGGTGGGAATTTATTTGATTAAAATAATGGTCTACAAGGCCAGTAAAGGCGGCCGGCGTGGTACTGTCCATCTAACCCCATCCCCGACTGGCCTATACAAATACAGGTGTTACACCGCATGTCGAACGTGCCTCATGGCGGGTACAGGAGCGTTTTACTCTACTCTACTCTACTCTACTCTAGACTCTACTCTACTCTACTCTACTCCACTCCACCCCACTCTACTCTACTCTACTCTACTCTACTCTACTCTGCTCTGCTCTGCTCTGCTCTGCTCTACTCTACTCTACTCTCTACCGACTCTGTGGCGCATTGGTTACGAACGCAACTCGCTAACCTGCACGCTGAAGGAGATTTGGAAGCAGACTGCCTGACACTAGTTTTCATACAATGCCATGAGTGTTGGTCGTTCAGAAAGCAATGGTATACTACTGAACGTAATCTTGCCAAGAAATCTTAAGCAGCCAAAACATACTGGAGTTGGCTGCGACGAAATGTAAAGGAAAAACAACTAACTTGTTTAACCCCTGCAATGCCGGTTGATCTATAAAAGCATGAATAAAACAACACAAGCTTAATACAGCCGAAGGGCCCTAAACTGTCCTCGCTTACAGTGAATAAAACTTGAGCACACGAAGCTCTGAGCAGTCAATACAGATACCATTTGGACACATTTCGGCCAAGATGCCCAAAAATGGTGCGGCAAGGGGTGACATGCGAGTCGACACTCAGTAGTCATAGAAAAGGCTAATAGGACACATTATCAGATTGTAGATGGGACTATTAGCAAACGGGTTCTTCGCTGGCTGTTGAAGATTTGGACGGGAATGTCCCGAGTGCTGTGCTGTCGGTTCCTGACTCAATTCAATTCATTAGAACTACAGACCATGGATATATGGTGTCTACAGTAAAGTGTTATCTGGTGATAGTGATGATGATAGTGATGATGATAGTGATGGTGATAGGGATGATGATAGTGATGATGATAGTGATGATGATAGTGATGATGATAGTGATGATGATAGTGATGATGATAGTGATGATGATAATGATGATGATAGTGATGATGATAGTGATGATGATAATGATGATGATAGTGATGATGATAGTGATGATGATAGTGATGGTGATAGGGATGATGATAGTGATGATGATAGTTATGATGATAGTGATGATGATAATGATGATGATAGTGATGATGATAGTGATGTTGATAATGACTATATCAGTGATGATGATGATAGTGATGATGGCGATGTTTATAGTGAAAATAATAGTGATGACAATGATGATGATGGTGATGATAATAGTAATGAATATAGTGACGACTGCGATATTGACATTAATGATGATAGTGATGATGATAATGATGATTATAGTGGTGATGATAGTGGTGATGATAGTGGTGATGATACTGATGGTGAGTGCGATGATGATAGTGATGATGATAGTGATGATAGTGGTGATGATAGTAGTGATGATACTGATGATGATTGCGATGATGATAGTGATGATGATAGTGATGACGCTTTACCTTTCCCGAATCAAAACTGTCAATAGTAATTATAATAGTGATGATGATAATGATGATAATAGTGATGATGATAGTGATGATTATTGTGATGACGATAGTGATGACGGTGCTGATGATAGTGATGATTATAGCGGTGATGATAATGATGCTAATAGTGATGATGATACTGATGGTGATAGTGATGATGATATGATGATTATAGTGGTGATGATAGTGGTGATGATAGTGGTGATTGCGATGATGATAGTGATGATGATAGTGATGATGATAGTGATGATAGTGGTGATGATAGTGGTGATGATACTGATGGTGATTGCGATGATGATAGTGATGATGACAGTGATGACGCTTTACCTTTCCCGAATCACAACTATCAGGGAATACGTGGTGTTTTCACTTTATGTGGGATTC
This sequence comes from Cepaea hortensis, assembly GCA_963921405.1. Lineage (NCBI taxonomy): Eukaryota > Metazoa > Mollusca > Gastropoda > Stylommatophora > Helicidae > Cepaea > Cepaea hortensis. The sequence continues at coordinate 11,361,095 of OY992881.1, forward strand.
CTGTTGAAACCATACAGCTTGCTGAAATATGCAGCGGGTTTGTATCTCCTTCTAAGTACAACGGAAAATCCCACAGAACATATTCGGCAGATTGCTAGCTCAAATCTGGCTTCAACCCGGTTTCTGGTATTAAACCAGATCGTGGGCAGTGCCAAAAAATTGCCAGTAAGTGTAGGGTGTGGAGAGAATGAAGGCCAAGAGATGTGACGCATCCGTGGTCGGTTGCCTAAAAGTTAGCTGCATGTTCTTGTCAAAACGTTGCACTCAACCCAAGAATATTTTGGCTTTAGTGATTTACTAAGGACATTTTATGTTCAGTAGTTTGCCACTAATTTATGAACGCCAAGGCGCCTCAAACTATCGAAATCAACGCAAAGAGGTCTGCTTCCAAATCACGCGCATCTGATTTCGAAACCTCGACTCGGTATGTCGGGGAACTGTGAAACTGCGATCACTTTCCCCAAACCACAGCCAGTCCGGGTTACGTCAGATTACAGAGTGGAACATGCTCGCGGGGTAATCTGCCCCTAGAGAAAGCCAGAATAAATAAACAAACAAGAGAGATGTAGAAAGAAAGAGGGGATCAGGTAATGGCAGCAGAGAAAATCTACACAATGAAATGAAGGAAGGGAAGAAAAAAGGAATCACGAAGGAATATAAAAAATTACAAATGCATGACTGGGTGAATCAATGAAAGTGAATGGGAGAAATCGCATTGCGGATGAAGGCTACAGATGAGAGAGAGGAAAAATGAATGAGTGTATCGCTGAAAATATGTGAATGTTTTATTAAATGAAGTGCGGGGGAAGGGGAAGAGAGAGTGAAAGAGAGTGAGAGAGAGAGAGAGAGAGAGAGAGAGAGAGAGAGAGAGAGAGAGAGAGAGAAGGAGAGAGAGAAAGCGGGGGAGCCATCGAGCCACGCAGAGCGAGAGCAAAAGAGATAAGATAGAGGGACGAGGAGAATAGAGAAACAGACAGGCAGACAGCGGGAGCGAAAAAACGGGAGAAAGAGCTAGAGAGCTAAAGAGAAGAGAGAGGCAGAAAGAAGAAAGAGATAGGGGGAATAGAGAGAATAGAGAGAGAAAAGAGAGATATAGACAAGAGAAAGATAGAGAGAAGAGAATGATAGCGATAAGAGAGAGAGATAGAGAGAAGATGAAGAAAGAGAGACTGTCAAAGCAAGAGAGCAACACAGACAGAGAGAGAGAGAGAGAGAGAGAGAGAGAGAGAGAGAGAGAGAGAGAGAGAGATGTAGAAAGAAGAAGAAGAAGAAGAAGAAGAAGAAGAAGAAGAAGAAGAAGAAGAAGAAGAAGAAGAAGAAGAAGAAGAAGAGAGAACGAGAGAGAGAACGAGAGAGAGAGAGAGAGACAGAGAGAGATGTAGAAAGAAGAAGAAGAAGAAGAAGAAGAAGAAGAAGAAGAAGAAGAGAAGAAGAAGAAGAAGAAGAAGAAGAAGAAGAAGAAGAAGAAGAAGAAGAAGACGACGAAGAAGAGAGAAGGAGAGAGAGAACGAGAGAGAGAGAGAGAGAGTGGGGGAGAGAGAAGGAAAGAGTGAGAGAGAAAGAGAGACAGAGAGACAGAGAGAGAGATGTAGAAAGAAGAAGAAGAAGAAGAAGAAGAAGAAGAAGAAGAAGAAGAAGAAGAAGAAGAAGAAGAAGAAGAAGAAGAAGAAGAAGAAGAAGAAGAAGAAGAAGAAGAAGAAGAAGAAGAAAGAAGAAGAAGAAGAAGAAGAAGAAGAAGAAGAAGAAGAAGAAGAAGAAGAAGAAGAAGAAGAAGAGAGAGAGGAGAGAGAGAACGAGAGAGAGAGAGTGGGGGAGAGAGAAAGATAGAGAGAGAGAGAGAGAGAGAGAGAGAGAGAGAGAGAGAGAAAGAGAGAGAGAGGGGGGAGAGAAATGGCTACAGAAGTAATTGAAGAACGAACGAACAAACGAACGAACAAACTTTATTTTAAAAGGGTAACAAATTGGGCACGCAGTCCCCTCTTACATTCGGCCCTTTCGATCACTCATCTTTCATTCTTCAAATGTGCATGTTACAAATGTAAATGTAAAGAAAACATGTGAATGTTAAGAAATAAAAGTTAGTCACATTGCAAACATTGCTGCTGGGGCCTCCACACATTGCACACACAAATGTTGGGGCATCCACACATTGCACACTGCTGTTGGGACCTCCACACATTGCACACACTGCTGTTTGGGTCTCCACACATTGCACACACAGCTTTTGGAGTCTCCACACATTGCACACACAGCTGTTGGAGTCTCCACACATTGCACACACAGCTGTTGGAGTCTCCACACATTGCACACACAGCTGTTGGAGTCTCCACACATTGCACACACAGCTGTTGGAGTCTCCACACATTGCACACACAGCTTTTGGAGTCTCCACACATTGCACACACAGCTGTTGGAGTCTCCACACATTGCACACACAGCTGTTGGAGTCTCCACACATTGCACACACTGTCTTTAGGGTCTCCACACATTGCACACAAAGCTGTTGGAGTCTCCACACATTCCACACACTGCTGTTTGAGTCTCCACACATTGCACACACAGCTGTTGGAGTCTCCACACATGGCACACACAGCTGTTATGTCTCCACACATTGCACACACAGCTGTTGGAGTCTCCACACATTGCACACACTGTCTTTAGGGTCTCCACACATTGCACACACTGCTGTTTGAGTCTCCACACATTGCACACACAGCTGTTGGAGTCTCCACACATTGCACACACTGCTGTTGGAGTCTCCACACATTGCACACACTGCTGTTGGAGTCTCCACACATTGCACACACAGCTGTTGGGGCCTCCACACATTGCACACACAGCTGTTGGTGTCTCCACACATTGCACACACAGCTGTTGGAGTCTCCACACATTGCACACACTGTCTTTAGGGTCTCCACACATTGCACACACTGCTGTTTGGGTCTCCACACATTGCACACACAGCTGTTGGAGTCTCCACACATTGCACACACAGCTGTTGGAGTCTCCACACATTGCACACACTGCTGTTGGGGCCTCCACACATTGCACACACAGCTGTTGGAGTCTCCACACATTGCACACACTGTCTTTAGGGTCTCCACACATTGCACACACTGCTGTTTGGGTCTCCACACATTGCACACACTGCTGTTGGAGTCTCCACACATTGCACACACTGTCTTTAGGGTCTCCACACATTGCACACACTGCTGTTTGGGTCTCCACACATTGCACACACTGCTGTTGGAGTCTCCACACATTGCACACACTGCTGTTGGAGTCTCCACACATTGCACACACTGCTGTTGGAGTCTCCACACATTGCACACACTGCTGTTTGGGTCTCCACACATTGCACACACTGCTGTTGGAGTCTCCACACATTGCACACACTGCTGTTGGAGTCTCCACACATTGCACACACTGCTGTTGGAGTCTCCACACATTGCACACACGGCTGTTGGAGTCTCCACACATTGCACACACTGCTGTTTGGGTCTCCACACATTGCACACACAGCTGTTGGAGTCTCCACACATGGCACACACTGCTGTTGGAGTCTCCACACATTGCACACACTGCTGTTGGAGTCTCCACACATTGCACACACTGTCTTTAGGGTCTCCACACATTGCACACACAGCTGTTGGAGTCTCCACACATTGCACACACTGCTGTTGGGTCTCCACACATTGCACACACAGCTGTTGGAGTCTCCACACATTGCACACACAGCTGTTGGAGTCTCCACACATTCTAGGCCACGACGTATGGGCTGAGGTGGCCGGCCCCCGTCCTCGTGGCCTCTCTTGCCCAGATAGCCAGTAGCAATCCTGTCTGGGACCCATTATGACCAGGCTAGGACAGCATCTGTACCCGTGATGGCCGAAGACAAATAATCAGGGGTTTGAACCCCGGGACAGTAGTCGTACCAGGCAACGGCTAACTTTCAATTGACTATACAGTGAAAAAAAAATGCCTTCCTGCCTGTCTGTCTGTCTATCTGTCTGTCTGTCTGTCCGTCTGTCCGTTTATCTGTCTGTCTGTCCGTCTGTCCCTCTGTCCTTATCTGTCTGTCTGTCTGTCTGTCTGTCTGTCTGTCTCTCTCTTTCTCTGTTAGTATGTTTGTTTGACTAATAAGGCAAGTTCTACCTGCCAACTAACATCCACGAGTCTAACTAGTGAATCCCCCCCCCCCCCCCTCCCCACATATCCGGATATGTGGACATCGCTGTCAACACCAGCATTTTACCGCTGTTATTGACGTCTTGGCAAGATTACGCTTCGTAGTTTGATATTGCTTTCTGAGTAACCGGCTCACATACCCCGCAAGTAACGAGCGTGACGCGATCCGCTACCGAATCTCGCGCAGCTGCGTTACCCTAGGTGGATATACGGGATTACGCAGAAAGACGTTAACCCCTTAGCCATGTACCCGGCAACTACTGTATTACTGAAGTATTTTAATGGAATCTTACCAGGCATTGGCCTCCGTGTGTCAGTGGGCAGAGGGGCACACGTGCGCCCGCACATCTAATGTGCTCTAGAAGCTGGTGATAATTGGAAGAGTCAGGGGGAATGCTGCTGAAGTGTGAGTGACAGGGACAGCCACTAAAAACCCGCTCTGCCCATCACAGTGTCCATGCTGGGCGCTAGAGATATAGACAGATGGGAGATTCACGTGGGAAGGATCGGGTCTAGATTAGCATCTATGCAGGGAGTGGTAATAGGCAAATTAAGGTTGAGAATTTCGCTTTCTTCTATGGAGGTCGTTGTGGTATATAAGCTGTGCACCCAGGCAATGCCGAGGATGTGAGGTGTGCGATTCTCTTAGCGATAAGCACGTCGTACTGACGGCATAAGTAGTACAACTCACTTTAGGATATCTGACGACAACAATCATGAAGCGATAACGATGATGTTTAAGATGTGGATGATGATAATTATGACGATGATAATGATGATAACAATATACATGATAATGTTAAATGAAGGTGTTGATGATGATAATGATTAATTACAGTAGCTTTAATGACCATGGTCAGAGTGCGAGAACAACGAATTGAGGGGTGGCCAAACAAGAACACTACGCAGGAAGCCAAAGAAGATTGATAAACCAACACAGAACTGGTGTCGTTAGCGGCTACACGCTGCGGAATTTGCTGAGGAGGGGATCCGAGCACTTATGGACTGAATGGTTCGATGTGCAGTGAGGATGATCTGTCGACTAACTAACTAACATTAGTTTTGAATATGATGATCTTGACGGCGATGATGATGATAATGGTGACGACGACGATGATGATGATGATGATGATGATAATGATGATGATGATGACGGCAATGATGATAATAATGATGACGGCGATGATGATGGTGATGATGATGATGATGGTGATGATGATGATGATGATGATGATGATGATGATGATGATGATGATGATGATGATGATGATGATGATGATGATGATGATGATGATGATGATGATGATGATGATGATGATGATGATGATGATGATGATGATGATGATGATGGCGATGATGATGACGGTGATGAAGAATATGATATAGGCGATGATGATGATAATGGTGACTGCGATATTGATAATAACGATGACAGCGATGATAATTATTATGATGATTACAGCGATATATGACGATGATGATGGTGATAATGGTGACGACAATGATGATGATGATAATGAGGACGGCGATGATGTTAATTATGACCGCGATGAGGATAATGACATCGACGATGATGATGATAATAATGATGATGATGATGATGATGATAACGATGATAATGATGAAGACGACGATGATTGCGAATATGATGATGAAGGTCGTGGTTACGATGACAATGATGGTGTTGACGACTATTATCATCATCATCATCATCATCATCATCATCATCATCATCATCATCATCATCATCATCATCATCATCATCATCATCATCATCATCATCATCATCATCATCATCATCATTATTATACAAGTTGTGGTGATGTGTGCGATAAGTCGTCTACGTGTCCTAGATTATTTCAACACATTGAGATTACTCGGTTGCCCATGGAATGTTCAGCATTCTTCTCTGAAACCACAACCCCGAGACCACGGGGGATTTTGTCACGTCAATTGTGATGACAACACTTTCTTCATCTACTTTCCTGTTTCGTGCGGAGTGTATCCTGTGCATCCCAGAAGACTATGTGTGTGACTTCAGCATGCACGTGTATCAGGTTGATTTCCTCAAGACAGATTCCATCCAGCCGGTCTCCGTGGCGAAGTTGTTAAGGACCCGTACTCCAGCTTACCCGCGTTCGAAACACAGCTTCGCGCGATTCGGCAGCAGACCGCGTTGCGTTGGGTTTTACGAATTGATATGGGAGCCGGTCGTTCAGAAAGCAATGGCAACCTACTGAACGTAAACTTGCCAAGACATCATCAACAGCAATAATATGCTGATGTTGACAGCGATATCCTGTAAAATGGATATGAAAAACAAATCTAAGACAATGAGCACCACCTACCTTAGGTCTATTTTCTTTCCCAACAATTTTGCCAAGTTGCCTTGTGGTCTAATCTTTGCGATTTCCAACCGCCGTGTGATTTTAAACTGCACAGCTGCCTAACGAGACCTTCCCGTGTTCGTCATTATCTGAAGAGGTTAGATATCGAATTTCAATAGCCATTGGCGACTTGTGATATCTTCTTCTTCTGCTGCGTTCATCCGGATTTTTTTTTCCGGATGTGACTGCGTTGTGCCTGTTTACAGCAAAGCTGCGTTCTTGCGCCGTCAGGCCGACACATCCGACTTCTGCGGGCATTTGTCGACCGGGTTAACCTTCCCGGGGGTTTCTTAGGACGTTTGAATCTCACTGTTGTGGTGTTATCCCCCATCCTAGCTGGCCCATATAGAACAGCCAAAGACATCCTGGTCAACCCTAAAGGGAAGGCAGGGTCAGACCATGGGCATTCCCCGCCATCCAAGGAGGCTTCCATACTTGCAGAGCCATCATACAGCGCTCTGGTACTGGGCTCACCCAAGGAATCGTCACGTCCTGCACATGGCTGCTTAGCCTCACTTCCGTATTGGGTCTTCCGTTCACCATAGGCTGTTCCTCCGGAAACCAGAAGAATGCAGCCTGCAGATGACATCCACACAGTGAGCTTTCGATTAGGACTTTCCACATAATGGATTTGCTATCCAAGCAATATTCCATTTCGGTGCCACTAGGACACTTTTTCCACCATTTACGAAGCCCACACAGTAAGCTTTTGATTCGGACTTTCCACGTAATGGATGTGCTATCCAAGCAATATTCCATTTCATGCCTCTGGGACGCTTTTGTAACCGACATACCTGTGGTATGAAGTGTGGCAGTCTAAATACATCTTCATGCACCTTTAGATGTCAACCTGAATGTAGTTAAAGTAAGCTGTAGTCAACTTGAGCTTGTTGATATCTCCATAGAGCTTGTCCTCAAATGAAGCAGGCGTGGGCCAAAATATCTTTCTCTGTTCTGCATATATTGGGCACTCCTGCAGCAAATGTTTAGCTGTCATTTTACCAGTTCCACAATTACATTCATCGGTATCTCCTATCTTTAGTTTATTGAACAAGTAGTGTTTCAGCCTGTTATGTCCTGTGCGGAGTCTGAAGATTGCTACTTGTTCTCTTCGGTCGAGTTTGTAATATGCATCATCCTTCTGGTGGCCTGGATGCTCTGATTCCCATTTGGTTCTATAAGTGCTTTTTATAAACCTTTTTGCCTCACTATAGGTTATGTCTATGTCAGGCTGTGGTAATCGTCCACCCTCTTTTGCTAGTCTGTCAGCCTCTTCATTTCCAGGTATACTGCAATGTGATGGGATCCACTGTATTGCAACTTTTTTGGATTTCTGGCATAAACCATGGAGTGCTGCTCTTAGGTCAGCTAGTTCTGTGCTGTTTTTGCTCTTCAGTATTGAGACAGCTGACTTTGCATCTGTGAAGATAGCTATTTGCTTCTCTTTATTTTCCTCCATCAAGAGCATTTCTGCTGCAGTTTTCAAAGCCTCTACCTCCGCTTTGAAGTTACTTGAAAATTTTCCAGTTGCCACTGACTGTGTTTTTATCACTCCATTTTTTAAATTAAGGAGAATTCCTCCTCCTCCATTTTTAATTGAATCTTTGGCTGATCCATCTGTATATTCATGGGTCCAATTGCTGCTTGGGTAAATGTTTTTGTATGTAGTTGAGGGTTATTTTTCTTCTTTCGGTTTCATTCTGAGTGTTCTTTTTCTCAATACCAGGAATGTTTTCTATCATCTCAGGCAGTTGCTGCTGTCTCCAAGCTGGGAAGTTGTGTGCATTGTAAATGGGCTTGACTGTTGATATGTTAAGTATGGGATCTGCCCTAATCTTTCGTTTTGCAGTTTCTACAAAGTTGCTACGCTTCTGTCTTCCTTTTCCAAAACCATTAAACCTGTTATACATATGGTGGTCTGTCAATCTTCTAAATTTTTCTGCTTGTTGCTGGGCTCTGCTATCTATTCTGTCCTGCATTGGTTGTAAACAAGTGATCTTTTCTAGTTCATTAATCGGCGTTGTCTTCAGGTTTCCAGTTATGATTCGCATTCCTTGGTTTTGGACTCTACTTATTTTGTTAAAGTTTGACTTAGCTGCTGTTGCCCAAGCTGCAATGCCATATTCCAGTACTGGCCTCACCCGTCCAGTATATAAGTTCTTGAGAACTTTCTCATCCCTCTCCCCACGTTGTACCAGCAAGCTTTTTCATGATTGACATTCTCTGCCTTGCTCTTGTTCGATTTTTCTCAATCTGTGTCTTCCATGTCATGCGACGATCAAAGGTGACTCCTAGATAGTTTGGATTTTCTTCATGGCGCAATATTTTTCCATTCAATACCAGCTTAGGTTGCTGAGTTTTATTTGAGAGGGAGAACACTGTGCATGTTGTTTTCTCCTCACTTATCTTCACTAGCCATGATTTCGACCAGTCCTCTAGCGCTAATAAGGCTTGCTGTATTCTGCTGTTAGCTGTAGTAATATATTCTTCAGATGTCCATATGGCTAGGTCATCTGCAAAGGAGGATGTGTGTACTCTGGCTGGAAAATTTTCTGTGATGTCATTTATATATGCTAGGAATAATGTTGGTGAAAGAACTCCTCCTTGGGGGACACCTTGCTCCAACAGCATCATTTTGCTTGTTTGTCCTTGTACTTTTGTCCTGGCAGTTCTGTTCTCAAGGTAGTGGCTGATCCATTTATACATTTTTCCACAAACATGCATTTTTTGCAGTTTTACTTTCAGTCCTTCCTTCCATACTTTATCAAATGCTTTTTCTAAATCTATCCAGACTCCTAGTGTGTGCTTTTTCTCTTGGAAGGCATCCTCTATTTCCTGAGCTATATAGGTTATTTGATCTTCAGTGGATCTGTACTTTCTGAATCCTGCTTGGTGTGGTGTAAAGAGTTTGTTTTCTTCCAGATGCCATGTTAGCCTGCCATTGATAATGCGTTCCATTAATTTTCCTACACAGCTAAGTAGACTGATAGGTCGATAGCCATTTGGTTCTTCCAGGTCTTTTCCTTCATTTGGGACTGGTATTAGTATAGCTTCCTTCCATGCCTGTGGGACTATTCCTCTCTTCCAGCTGTTATTTAGGACTGCTAATAGTTTCTTCTTTGCCTTGGTGCCTAGTCCTATTAGCATTTCATTTGTGATTCCATCCTTTCCTGGTGATTTCTTCTTTTTTAGGGTATTCATTGACTGTTCCATTTCTTCCATTGTTAGATTTGCCATCATATATTCTGCTGCTGTCTCTGTATTTCTATGATGTATCTGTTTGTCTTTGATTGCTTTCTTCTGTTATGTTGTAATATCAATGTGGTTTGCATTTGCATAGTGTTCCATTAGTGCATTTGCAGCCTTTTTTCCTGTAAGCAAGGCATTTCCTTGTTTAATTGTTATTTGTTTGTTTCTAGGTCCTTCATTGTTCATGGCTTTCACTAGTTTCCATAGTTTGTTTCCATCCCTGTCAACATTCAGGTTTTCTGTTATTTTCCTCCAACAATCTCTTGTTGTTTGATTTACTGTTCTTTTATATTTTGCTGAGATGGCTTTGAGAGAGATGTTCGCTTCAATTGTTTGTTCTTTCTCTGCTGTCTTCCTGGCATCTTCAACTTTGTCCTCCAAACTTTGTAGTTCTTCAGTCCAGTATGGTTTGTAATTTTTCCTCGCTCCTCTTGGAATGGACTCAGTGGCTGCCTGTATTATCGCTCTGTTTAGACTTTCCACCATTTGCTTTATGTTGCCATATCGTGTATTTATGTCTTCACAATATTTGTCTGTTAGTATGGCAAATCTGTCCCAATCTGCTCGTTTGTAATTCCAGCGGGGCAAGGGCTTTTGCTCCTGTGGAACATACTCCATATTCATTACAAGCTTGATTGGTCTGTGGTCACTACCTGCTAATTGGTCCAGCACATGGCGATCGATTTTGTGGAGGATGTCTCCTGTGCAGAAAGCTAAGTCTGGAGTAGAAGTGGTAAGCCATCTTCTGAGTAGAAGCTCGGTGTGTCATCCGCTTTGTTGAGTAGATGGAGATTTGAGTCTATTTCCCAGTCCTCCAATTCATCTCCTCTTTTGTCAGTATCTGGGTATCCCCATCTTTCTGAACGGCTATTAAAGTCTCCGACAATAATGCAGTTTGTGTCAGTTATTTTCATGTTTGAGAGTGTAAGGTCCTTATCTGCTGGGCTATACAGATTGTAGATTCTTATTTTCACGTCCTTTATCATTATATCAACACCTATAATTTCCGTTTGGTTGTCAGAGATCACAGATACTTCGCTGCAAGGTATTGTATTTCGTATAAGTATTAGAACTCCTCCTTTGTGTCCTTCGCGGTCGAAACGTGTGGCCTGATATCCTCTGACTGAGAATTTGTGATTGGCGTTGAGGTGTGTCTCTTGAATGCATGCCACATCTATTCTATCTTTATGAAGACGCTGTGTTAGGGAGTCTTTCTTCTTGTAAACTCCTTCGGCATTCCACTGTAGTATGTTGAGTGCCCGGGGTATTTGGTCAATAGCTCTTAACCTACTCCTCTGTGCCTTGACTCCACAGCACAGGGGAAGGTGACCACCAGTAGTCATGGGTGGACCCCCTCGAGGCAGGGGGCCCGGCACTATCGCCGCCTGATGGGACTTCACGGGATTAGCACCATAACGATTAATTTTGATTTGCGACATCATGAATTAAGTTACGTTGCACTGCTTTGTCAAGCCTGTGGCTCAGTACATCCGATTTTGACAAGCATTTATTCGGGATGCTTTCCCTAGCCTTTGACTGTCCCCAGTCTACCTACAAGGCAGCAGGTTTGTGTGTCTCTTCGTCTGGTCCCTCTCCCTTGACCTGTCCGACATGGGTGCCCCTACCAGTAGCTGTGCTACCGTGGGCATAGCTCTTGGGGTCATTGGGACGCACAAGCCCCTCTAACTCGTCACGGTGGACACACAGCAGAGGGGCTTGTGATATCATTAGAAACCATTGTAAACATTCATAACCTTATATTTGCGTTCGAACTAGATATCGCCTGCGCCTGTGGTGGTGACCGCAAACTCGCAGTCACGTCCCAACCCTCCCCGTTGTCGGTTCTCATATAGTAATGACGACCATTATGTAGATGATGCTGATGATAACAACGACGACTAAATAGCTGTCAGTTACAATGAGAAGAAGGGCATTAAAGTGCTATAGGGTGCATTTATAATGACTGTGGGGATTTTGAAAATATTGCCGTTCCATGTTTTGTATTAACCCTCTACGGAGTTCATGCAACATAACGGGTAAATGTAAAACTTGGAACGGCAATATTTTCTTCTTCTTCTTCTTCTTTCTTCTTCTTTTTCTTCCTTCTTCTTCTTCTTCTTCTTCTTCTTCTTCTTCTTCTTCTTTTCTTCTTCTTCTTCTTCTTCTTCTTCTTCTTCTTCTTCTTCTTCTTCTTCTTTCTTCTTCTTCTTCTTCTTCTTCTTCTTCTTTTCTTCTTCTTCTTCTTCTTCTTCTTCTTCTTCTTCTTCTTCTTCTTCTTCTTCTTCTTCTTCTTCTTCTTCTTCTTCTTCTTCTTCTTCTTCTTTCTTCTTCTTCTTCTTCTTCTTCTTCTTCTTCTTCTTCTTCTTCTTCTTCTTCTTCTTCTCTTCTTCTTCTTCTTCTTCTTCTTCTTCTTCTTCTTCTTCTTCTTCTTCTTCTTCTTCTTCTTCTTTTCTTCTTCTTCTTCTTCTTCTTCTTCTTCTTCTTCTTCTTCTTCTTCTTTCTTCTTCTTCTTCTTCTTCTTCTTCTTCTTCTTCTTCTTCTTCTTCTTCTTCTTCTTCTTCTTCTTCTTCTTCTTCTTCTTCTTCTTCTTCTTCTTCTTCTTCTTCTTCTTCTTCTTCTTCTTCTTCTTCTTCTTCTTCTTCTTCTTCTTCTTCTTCTTCTTCTTCTTCTTCTTCTTCTTCTTCTTCTTCTTCTTCTCTTCTTCTTCTTCTTCTTCTTCTTCTTCTTCTTCTTTCTTCTTCTTCTTCTTCTTCTTCTTCTTCTTCTTCTTCTTCTTCTTCTTCTTCTTCTTCTTCTTCTTCTTCTTCTTCTTCTTCTTCTTCTTCTTCTTCTTCTTCTTCTTCTTCTTCTTCTTCTTCTTCTTCTTCTTCTTCTTCTTCTTCTTCTTCTTCTTCTTCTTCTTTCGTTCGCTTGAAATATGTTTCGTTCGCCTGAAATATATCTATAACTACAATGTTGTCTCTTTATGAATTTAACAGTCTGTTTTAGTTCACTCAGCGGTCCATAGAGTTTATCTTCCACTGTTGTCTCTCTAGGCCAGAAGGTTCCCCTGGATATGTTGTAGTTTGGGCAGTCATGGAGTATGTGCTCTGCTGTCTGGACGCCAATCCACATGTGCACATGGCTGAGTCACCAATCTTGAATGTTGTATACATGTTGTTGCGTAATCTATTGTGTCCTGTTCTGAGGGTGCAGAATAATGACTTGTTCTGGTCTGTCCATAACGTGGTAGTCGTCTTGAGAAGGGTTTGGTGGCCTTCTGACTGATTTGATCATTCTTTTCTTTTGGTTGAATTTAATGGGCACATCAGGTTGTTCTTCTGTTGCTCCTTCCTTAGCCAATCGATCAGCTCTGTCGTTTCCGGGTATTCTACAGTGGGATGGTATCCATTGTATGGTGACCTTATGCTGACTACTAAGTTCAGAAAGTAGTGTCCTTAGAACTGCTAATTTTCCCAGACATGAGTGCCTCTATTACCTATTTTGCATCTGTCAATATCACCACAGGTTGTCTACAATGGCTGGTATTTTGTAATTTCTCTGTTGCTATCTTGATTGCCTCAATTTCAGCATCATAGTTATGGCAGTACTTTCCTGTTGAAACTCTGGCCGTGTCCCTAGTATTATTTGGGTATTCTATACACATCCCGGCTCCTCCATTTCGAACAGTCTTGTGCGCTGACCCATCTGTGTAGACTCGGATCCAGAGATCCTGTGGGTATTCGTCTTCAGGGAAGCGGTGAGTGGCTGTTCTGCGCTGCACACTGTTATGTTCTTCCTTGTCTAATATTCCTCTCACTTTTGTCTGGATTTGTAGTGATAGTCTATGTTCTTCTTTCCATGGGATTCGCTCTGGAATAGTTGTCATTGAGATACCAACTGTGGGAAGATCGGTGGTTTCACTGCAGAGTTGTTTGGCCTCTGGATAAAACTACTTCTTTTTAACCAACCGCCCCATAGCTAAGTTTTCAAATCGGTTCTTCATATGGTGGCCTGGCAAGCTGAGGAACTTGTCTGCTTGTATTAGTGTTTTTGTATCTCTGCGTTCTCTCAGTGCTTGTGTCCTCCTCATTTTCTCCATTGCTACTATAGGGGTTGATCTATTCCCTCCTGTGATGACTCTAAGAGCTTGATTTTTCACCTTGTCCAGCTCTTGTAATGTGGTTTTTGATGCTAAACACCACGCAGTTGACCCGTATTCCAGGTGTGGTCGTATGCTCTGTTGGTAAACCTTGCTAAGTATATTCCCAGTGGCTACCTATGTGGTTCCACTTAGCTTTCTCAGTATGGATATTTTCCTTCTGGCTTTTGCTACAGCTTTTTTTATGTGTGTTTTCCATGTCAGCCTCTCATCAAATGTTACACCAAGGTATGTTGGTTCTTTATCTTCTCTTTGGGCGTTCCATTTATTTGTATGATCCTTGTCGTTTGTTTCTGAGAGAGGGTAAATAGAGTGGTGCTACACTTGTCAGTGTTTATGCTCACACACCATCTATCCGCCCATGCAACAAATGTATCTACAGCTCTCTGTAGCAATATGGTGGCCACTGATGCATGTTTATTTGTGCTCCACAAAACCAGATCATCAGCGTACATTGCCGCTTTAATTCCATCGGGTAGATTAGCAACGAGATCATTGATGAAGATTAGAAAAAGTGTGAGGGACAAGACTCCACCCTGCGGAACACCGTGACGTAATAGTACTTTCTTGCACTTGAGACCGTCTATCTGTACTCGGGCTCTTCTGTTGTGCAAAAAAAAAAAAAAAAACCCAGTCACTAAACATACGCCCTGTATATGGAACTCCCACTGCTGTATGCATGCGAAACACGGACAGTGCGCGGACAAGCTGAGAAACATCTAACTGCACTGGAGATGTGATTTATGAGTAAGATGTCTAGAGAACCCTGGACGAACATTAACCACCAATGACAGTCCTTCGAGAAGCAAACGCATATCGATTAGATAAATTAAATGTAGACAGTTAAGAATATTTGGGTTACGTTATGAGAAGAAATACACTAGAAAACTTAGTGATGGCAGCTAAAACTGATGCAAGGCGAAGGCAGAGAGATAGAAACCTGGTTAAGTTGGCAACATAGCACAATCGGGGAGAGAACACAGACTTGGTCATGGCGCATGTGACAATGTGAGGTGGCGAACTGTGACGGCCCACGCTTATCGGCATGGCACATATTTATCATAAT
>OY992881.1:11383625-11463625 GCA_963921405.1 Cepaea hortensis
CCCTCGATCTTTCCAGTTGTTACGATGTTCTCCAATGCCTCTCTTCTCATCACATGACCGAGGAAGGCTGTTTGTCTCTGTCTTATTGTTGTATATAATGTTCTAGTTTCGTTAGCCTGTTTCAGGCAGTCGTCATTAGTTACTCTGGCAGTCCAAGGAATTCGCAACATTCGTCTCAGGAACCACATCTCTGTTGCTTCTAATTTCTTCTTAATTTGTTCATTTACATTCCAAGATTCACTGCCATACAGCAAAACTGGTTCTACATAGCATTTCAGCACTCTCTTTCTTACATTCAGTGATAGTGACTTAATGCATAAGATACTCTTCATTTTCTGAAATGCGGCTTTTGCCTGCCCTATTCTGCTCCTAATCTCTGTTGTACATTTTCCATCTGATGTTATAAGTGCCCCTAGGTATCTAAAATTATCAACTTGGTTAAGGATTTTCCCTTCTATTTCTATGTCACATTTTGGTGTCACCATTTTCTTTGATATTACCATTGTTACTGTTTTCTTGATATTCAAGGAGAGTCCTTTCCTTGCACTCTCTGTTACTACTACGTCTAATAATTGTTGTAGGTCTGTTGAATTATCCGCCACCAATACTGTGTCATCTGCATAGCGTATATTATTTATATTATAACCTCCAACTAGTATTCCTGGCATCTCTTTGATCTCTCTCATTATTACTTCGCTATACAGGGAGAAAAGATCTGGTGACAAGACACACCCTTGTCGTACTCCTAGCTTTATCTGTTCGTAACTACCGTCTTTATTTCCCATTTTAATTGCTGCTACTTGGTTCCAGTAAATATTCTTTATTATTCTTAAATCTTTTCCATCAGTGTTGATATCTTCCAACATTTTAATCAGTTCATCATGTTTTACTTTATAAAATGCCTTAGTATAATCTATGAAGCACAAATATATGTCTCTCTGTTTCTCTATTGACCTTTCTATTAGTGTCCGTAATGTATAAATTGCATTGTTTGTGCCCTTTCCTTCCACAAATCCATACTGTTCTTCACTAATTTCCATTTTTATTTTCTTTTTGGTTCTTCTCATTATGATTCTGAGTAGAAGCTTAGTGATATGGTTTATAAGGTTAATTGTACGAAAATCTTCACAATCAATTGCTCCTGGTCTTTTTGGTATAGCTATAAATACAGATTTCAGCATATCACTGGGTAAATATCCACTGCTGTAAATATCATTCAACATTTTGGTTAATATATCTACTCCAAATTCTCCCAATACTTCTAATTCTTCTATTGTGATTTCATCTGGCCCAGCTGTTTTTCCTTTCTTCATACGTTTCATAGCGTCAGCGACTTCTTCTTTCAGAATAGGTGGACCTTCTAAGTTACTATCTTCTGTTAATTCTTCCCTTTCTCCTTCATATAATTCTCTTATATACTCATTCCACCTCTTCATTATAGCATCTTCCTCTAATATTATCTTTCCTGTTTTTGATTTCAAACACCCTGTATTTATTCTTATTTTTCTTCCTGTAAGCTCACTGATTTGTCTGTGCATATTTTTTGTATCTTTAATGGAATTTAATTCAATTTTTTTGCATTGCTCGTTTAACCAACTTTCTTTAGCCTTCCCACATTTATCTTTTATTTCTTTATTTATCTTAGCGTATTCTTGTTTGTCATTTTTACTCTGTTTTCTTTTGTCCATCAGTTTTAAGATATCTTCATTCATCCATTTTTTCTTAGCTATTTTGCCTCTCTCCGGTAATACTTCTTTGCTAGTTTGATGAATGGAGTCCCTTAACATTTCCCATTGTTCATCTATACTCTGTATTTTAGTTATTGCATTGTACCTATTTTTCACAGTCACTCTGTATTGTTCTTGCATTTCTTTATCTATTTTCAGAACCTCTTTATTAAGTCTCATGTTCTTAACCATTTTTTCCCCTCTCTTTAATCTTACTTTTATTTGTCCACATAGTGGTACATGATCACTATTACAGTCAGCACCAGGCATTGTCTTTACATTAATTAAAGCATTTCTAAATCTTTTATTAATTAGTATGTAGTCAATTTGGTTGCGTATTTTCTTATCAGGGCTTATCCATGTGTACAGTCGTCTTTTATGGTGTTTAAACCATGTGTTTCCAATTATCATATCATTGATATTTGCCCATTCTATTAGCTTTTCCCCTCTTTCATTTCTTGTACCTAAACCATAATTCCCCACTACATCCTCCATTTTTCCCTTTCCTACTTTTGCATTAAAATCACCAAGTATTATCTTTATTTCTTGTGATCCAATTTGAGCCATCGCCATTTCTATTTCGTCGTAAAAGTGTTGTATTTCTTCATCACTACTGCTTGCTGTTGGTGCATATACTTGTATAATATTTATGTCTATTGGTTTGCCTTTGATTTTTACCATAATAACTCTATCTGAAATACACCAGTATCCATTAATTGACTTGGCTGTTTTTTCATCTAATATTATTCCTACACCTTTTTCATGTGTATCCCCTCCAGAATAAATTATTGTGTGATTGTCAGCTATAATTTTGCCCGATCCCTTCCGTCTCATCTCACTAACGCCTAGTATATTCATTTTCATGCTATCCATCTCTCTTAGAACATTGGTCAACTTTCCTAGCTCATTTAATGTCCTAACATTCCATTTTCCTACTCTAAATTTATTTATTTTAGTTAAGTTTTTGCCAACAGTAGCTGGATGACGGTCTGGGGTCACCTGTGGCTCATGACTGTCCCTACCGGACGAGGATGCCCTAAGACAGCCATTAACGTCCTTCACTAACTTTGAAATATGTTTTGCCATGAAGTCTTGGGAAGATAATGTGGTGGTTTCCCCTTGCCTTCCACATTCACATGGTGGTCTTTTTACCTCTGCCTTTGACAGCTATTTCCGACTGTAAGGACATGTGAGTGCCCTGCTCTGCTCAGCTGCAGAGTTGTCCACTTATTCCGGTGGATACTCGGTCCCCAGAGCTGTGTTAGCCACACCGTAGTGTGTTTCCATCCTCTACCGCGGGGAGGTGCAGTTGGGATTTTCCCTTCATAAAGTTATGGTCTATGACCAAAACTCTCCAGTACTTTTAGAGGACTGATACATGTTAGAAAGTACTATTTGGTCTTGGTACATGTTAGAAAGTACTCTTTGGCCTTGGTACATGTTAGAAAGTACTATTTGGTCTTGGTACATGTTAGAAAGTACTATTTGGTGTTGCTGCTTTTTAGACACTACTATATGGTCTTACTACGTGTTTAAAAAAGTACTATTTGTCCTTGGTACGTGTTAGAAAGTACTATTTGGTCTTACTATCTCACAATATGAATATATCCGGAAAATACATTAACTAAGACTAAGCAATGTCAATTAACCATTGACTCTGTTCCCCGCAATCCAGGGAGAAGTCTGTTTGATATATTTAGACATAACTGCCAAAGAATGGTGACTAGTCTGTCTTTCCTGGGTGAACCAGAGAGAGAGAGAAATAAAGGCAACAAGCACAACCACCTCCCTCCCTCCCTCTCTAAATCCTGGAAGTACCCCCTCCTCCCACACCCCTTCCCAGCCCCAGACGATCGCAGATGATGCCGATGTCGGGGTAGCCAATGAAGCCATCAAAGTCTGCCAAGTTCCCAAGACTTAAATCCAACTTGAAATGTGACATGAAAGACGATCTCTAATGCTGAAACACAAGACATTACCCCCCGCTCGGCCTTCTCTCTCAGGGATCCCCCATTTCAGTGACTCTGCTGTTTTCTTTCCTAATGTCTGTAAATAAACAGTAGACATTTTCTGCCCGCGTTTCAATTTCTCCAGTTTCTAAGTCCAAACACAGAGGTGTCCCTTTTGGTGACGAGGGTATATCAGGGGTTTCCTAAAGTGGTACACGCTCAATAGTTCTGTTTAAAAACAGCTTATCGTTTGCTGACAGATTTCAGGTCGGATGCCGACTAGGGCAAGCTATCTGGTCGCATCTCGTACGTCACTTCATGAAAATTGGCTCATCTCTTGTTTAATTGATGTCAAATCCCGCTACTGGGTCACGGGGTGAGGGTTGTGGGCGCCTGGAGTGGGGTTTTTGCTCGTTTCTTGTGAGGTTATCGGGTGATGAAATAGACTGTCTGTTGCTGCTAGAAGCGATTCTCATAGCTCCCACGGAAATGTTATATTAACTTTATTCTAAAGAGTTTAACGGCGCGAATGCGACTTCGTTGCAGCGGGGTTTATCCCATATGGCTCTGGGATTTCCGCAGGGCGGCCTGTCGAAAAAACTCGCACAAAGCACAAACTCCTTATCTCCAGCGACGACCCCCAGGAGCCTCCGAGAAAATGTACCCGTGAACCAAATGACGGAGTTAGGATTTGAACCCTCGACCTTCGGAGAGGCGAGGCTTTATTCTATTATAGATGACACTTTCATGTTCTCAGTGCTAGAGAACTGGTACAGAGATGGTCTATCGGAGGTGTTGCTTCAACTCTTTCTGTTCAAAACATAGAGAGACAGGCTCGTTTTAAAGGATGTTCGGGATGAAATATTAAGTGGAATCGTGCAAGAGGAAGACATCGCTGCAGGAGAATAGACAACATCTAGAGATGTACTCGGAGAAACCTGGAAGAGGGGATCCTTAAGACTCAGGAATGGAACCAATTACAGTCAATATTAAATGCGGAGATGGCACTTTATGATGACGATTATGTTTATGATAATGATGTCGATGATGGTGATTATGATGATGGTGACGATGGTGATAGTGAGGATGGTGATGATGATGATGATGAATGTGATGGTGGTGGTGATGATGGTGATGATGATGATGACGATGATGATGGTGAGGATGATGGTGATGGTGATGATGGTTATGGCGGCGGTGATTATGATCATGATAATGGTGATGGTGATAGTGATGATGACGATACTGATAATGGTGAAAATCATGGTAAGGATGATGAAAGTGTTGATGATGATCATGTATATAAAGGCGGCGGGACTGCAAACAGCTGTTACTGTAGCTTTGTCTACACTAACCATTGGTCAACTACGACATACATTGACAAGAACTTAGACGCAACAGAAATGTAGTTCCTGAGGCGAATGTTGCGATTTCATTTGGCAATCAGAGAAACTAACAACCACTGCCTGAGAGAGGCTAATGAAACTAGAACATTATATTCAACAATAAGAAAGAGACAAACATCTTTCTTCGGTCATGTGATGAGAAGAGAGGTATTGGAGAACATCGTGACAACTGGAAAGATCAGTGGGAAAAGAGGCAGAGTAAAACCAAGAGAAATGATGCGTAATGGACTGAGACGAACGAACGAACGAACGGACTTTATTTTCAAAGGGTAATAAATAAAGTCCGTTCGTTCGTTCGTTCGTTCGTTCGTTCGTGTGGCATGGAGGAATATCATCAGCAGAGTTGATCCAGAACACCAAAAGCCGAGATCTGTGGAGAGACATGAACGCCTACGCCAGCTGGCAGGGCATTTGACGATGATGATGAAGTACATATATGAGGCTTTATCTAACTGAGCCCCGGTGTCAGCTATGAGTGGTTCGGTGTGAGATTATACAAGGCAAAGGCAGTGCAATAACAGACACTGTGGCGGACTTCAAGTGGGGAGTTCCCAAGACCGGGAGTCTCCGTGGCCAAACGGTTACACCGCCTGTTTCGTGCTAACGAAGGTACTTGGTTCGATTCCCGCTTACATCGGTTGGTTCACGAGTGCACATTTCTCTGAGATTCCCGGCGTTCGTCGCTGTAGCTACGGAGTTCGTGCTTTCTGCTATGCTTTCCGGCAGGCCACCCTGTGGAAAGAGACCCGCCATATGGGGTAACACCCGGTGCAATGAAGTCCATCCTTTTGCCTTTAAAAACGTGTTTGGGGGTCATCGTGGCCGAGTGGATAAGACCACGTGTCCTTAAACATCCGGTGTGCTGATGCCGAGGTAGCGGGTTCAACCCCTACACCGGACAATTGGACTAAAATGTTGACGTCTCGTCCTTGACTTGAGGACGTTAATTACAAGTACCTCTGAAGTCGGAGTGGGTGTGCCTGATGACGAGGGACACTGGTAATAGAACAAGCTAATCCACACAGAAAATTCACTCCAGCACTACTAGAAGTAGTGTGTATGTACTACGGTTGAATTCAAAGCGAGCGAGAGCAAAACAAAACACAACAACATCAACAACATCAACAACATTAACAACATCAACAACATCAACAACATCAACAACATCAACAACATCAACAACATCAACAACATCAACAACATCAACAACATCAACAACATCAACAACATCAACAACATCAACAACATCAACAACATCAACAACATCAACAACATCAACAACATCAACAACATCAACAACATCAACAACATCAACAAACATGTTTCAAATATTCTAGACCGCGACTGCGAGAGGAAGAAGATGAGAAACGTCCGGTAATGATGATTCTAGCAGTTTTTATCCTTCACTTTCCAGTTACATCAGCTGATGAACACCTTAGACTGACCCAACCCTCTTCCAGAGAAAGACACTTTATCGCCCAGCTGGCAACAACTTCAGGGCCGCCGCGACTGAACCTATAACCCCGACTAAAGACAAGACAGAGAGAGGGTACTCTACTCGGCCCTGAATAAATAAATCCAATCTCTCTAATGCAGGAGGGGATGAATTGGAGCTCCTAATTTAGTTTTCCGGGCAATGGGGCCAACCAGCTAACGTCACTTTGATTTTTCTTTGGCTGTCTGCTTCGCTTTGGAGTCAGGATGTCTCGATGTTTTATTTGGCTAAATAGCAACATTTCAGTTGTTATCTTGGGAGTTAATCTGTAAGTGAGATTCTGTTATTAGAACCCCCCTCCTGTGAGTGAGCTACCTCTGTTAGGAGGTACCCTCTTGTCAGTGAGATATCTCTAAAAGGGAGGTATAAGGAAGTAAAAGAGCCCTTTCAACTCCCGGTATTGGATATATGGTGCCAACTCCAGAGTTTTATGCACTTGCCTGCTGGGTTGGTGGTTATGGATTTGAATTCGCTTTGAGGTGGGTTTTGTAAAATGTAACAAGGCTCCCAGATAGACCCAGCTTGACATGGATATCAGGAAATGTTTTGGGAAGCAACGGTGCATAATGTGATATTTACCCCATTCCAATTCAAGTACCCACTGAAGATACGCAGTATTGGGAGTGTTACAACACGTAATTTAATTTGATTTTTTGTTCGGCCTCTTTGGACTCGGGCGTACTGCACAGCTGACTGATTTTGCTTGTGGGCCAGCTTTCCCTTGCCATCAGGAAACCCCACTCGTATTATTGAGGTATTTGTTATTTACGTCCCCAAGTCAAAGGCGACAAGTTTAAATCCAGCTGATCGGTGTATGGAGAGAACATTATCGCACCGGAAGTACAATAGCACTCTTGGCCTTTCAGCCATGCGACTTCCAACACATGATTTAAACCAATGATACCGCCACGAAACGAAGACCACAACACCCAATGTGCTTAACTGACCATCACCTGTTTTTTGAGTCACCTGGATGACGTTTTTTGATACACAATGTAACAAACTATCGTCTGTCAAGATGGCATTCATTCAGTAGCATGTCGTTTGCAGAATCTCGCTCCACAAACAATCGTCCGGAAAACTTCTCGGTCATAAGCAAAATGTCCCTCGTCTGTTACATCCATCTGG
The DNA here is from genome assembly GCA_963921405.1 of Cepaea hortensis. NCBI lineage: Eukaryota > Metazoa > Mollusca > Gastropoda > Stylommatophora > Helicidae > Cepaea > Cepaea hortensis. The sequence continues at coordinate 11,391,331 of OY992881.1, forward strand.
AGATCATCTGCCACATCCTGCACCCATCTTTTCTTTGGCCGTCCTCTTCCTCTCTTCCCAGTCATATACCTCTCCATTATTGTTCTCTCCAAACTTTCATGACGTTTCAAGTGATCAAAATATTTCAATTTTCTTTGCTTTATCGTCTTTAGTAGCCAACCTTTATCACTATTCAGATCTTGTCATGTGGATGCATTTGTTCTTTTCTGTACTAACATATTCTATGAATTAACTTTAATGAAAATAATAAGTTTAAAAATGTTCCGCAGCAGTAATGTCTGCCTGTGGGCCTGTGATTTGATAGCGCTATAACATTCTGTAGGCCTAGAGCCTGGAGGATTAGGCGGCCAAACTTCCACTCACTTTGACCAGCGACGAGTCCAGGCGTGAATCTCATGCCCGACATTGCATATGTCATGACCAGCGCGTCTCTCTCTCTGTCTCCACATCGCCAGCGATACCGCCAGAAACAAGTGTGCTGTAGAGTTATTTCACGTCATCATTTATTGCCAGCTCCGTGGTCAAGAGGTTACGGACGTAGTTCCGAAGCGATATAGAAGCACACCGCTTTGCGTTGGTATTTTGATGAAAATGGTATGAGTGACGGTTGTTCAGAAAGCTATGGCAAACTACTGAACGTAAACTTGCCAAGAGATCACAAACAGAAAAAGAAGGCTGGAGTTGACTGCTATGTCCTGTAAAGGATATGTAACTAACTTAATTTGCATGTCTTTCTGGACGAGAAGCCAACGTTGACATCCAACTGACCGATGTAGGCAATGAACCGTTTACCCCATTGTTAGTGCACCGGAAGTTTGTGCGCATGCGCATTAAACCCCGCGCCCACGCTGACCTCTAAAACAGCAAAATACTAAACTTACGCAAGCCAATAAATTCTGGGGTTGATTGCGACAGTATGTAAAGAACATACAACTAACTTAACTATGAAACGTAATTGAAGGAGTTACTTCGCTTTGCTACACAAATACTAACTCAAGAGTTACCGAACCTGCGGTCTACGCTACCTGACGTAGACCGCACTTTTAACACTTTCTGGAGAGAAAGTTTCCAGTGAAACCATTAGCACCGCGCAGATGCTACCTTCACGGCCTCGGCTGGGACAGCCGAACCGATGCATAAAAGACGTAATCTGTGAATATTATGAGAACACTGAAGAGGTATTTACCTAACCGGCTGCAGTATTTACTAAAACAACAGAAGTATTTCAGCAGAACCCATAATCGCGAACAGATAGATCTGAAAGGAGGGACGGAAGAGAACGCCAAGGAAGAGGCTGGGAAAAACACGGAGAAGAAAGCCAAGGTTCAGACAGGAATATTAAAGAACACGGCGGGTGGAAGCTGGAAATCTTTTGCTGTGAAAGAATGAATCCCGGGAGGGAAATTTAAGGAAGTGAGGATTGGAGGATAGGGGGTAATGCTTGGTGATGCGTTGGATTGTGTTCAGGCTTTGAAATAGGATATTTGCCTAATGTGCATGTGATTAGGATATATTTATATATTTATAAAAAGTGAGATGGGAGATCAAATACCCACGTCCGGCGGAAGTGTAAAAAAGCAAGGTGGGATATAAGTATGATCAGTTGGCCAGATTTGTAATCAAGGCCGGTTGGTAATGGCGATGCCAAACGCTTATAAACGATGAAATTAGCTGAAAGTATAAAAGACATCAATACAAAGCCAAGCACGTTGCTGGTTACAGTCATTCTGGCAACTGTTCTGCGGTAGAATGTGTTTTTATTAGCTGCAAAAAGAAAAGATACCTTTTATAAAAACCGCCAGCTTCTTGTAGGAGGATGGATGGCTCCATCTGTCAAATATTATCTCTCTGCTTAACTTCCTGTTTTGCTCAATTTCAGGAGAAGATTACTCTTGTTTGCATGTCTCGGATCACCCCTGTATTTTGCCTAACACGTGGGTAAGCGAGACTAGAAGAATCACCTCCCCTTGATCGCCATAAGCGTTGGCTTGCCAGATTGTACAACTCAAACAATCTAAGCGTGGGTGTGATGTTGCAAGGTAAGTCAAGCTTACTGCATCCACAAACTACCATCTTGCTCTACAAGCTAACCCTCGTGGATATAGTTGATAGATACATCTTTCCCTCGACGCCATCATCGAGAGAAGCCCCGGACATCTTATTTTGTCAGAAACCCTGCTTCTCAGAAACAATAATATTGAATCGTGGAGCAGAAACTCCAGATATGATTCTAGACAGTCCATGCGTGAACTATGCGAATCGTTTTAAGTTTCTTATTGACAAATCGGTCAAACGTTATAAATGCTACCTGGTAAAGACAACGCTGTGGACTGGATTCACCAAAATAGAACCTGTCAAAGTCTTAAGTAAACAACTTGTTTGATTTTCTAACGGACGCAGAGCAGGGTGTCTTGTAGATGCAGATGGGTGTTGCTGAGACGGGTAGAAGATGCTTTCTTTGCTCCGTGAATGTCGCCTTAATGTTGAGTTGAGACAAGCTTGTTGCTATCAACACAAATTCCATGGCCCTCTCACGTGACTGGCTTGTAGAATGAAAACTTACCGCGGGAGAATCCATTACAGACACATTTGAGAGTTCCGTGTTGGTGCATGGAAGCGTTTAGAGCTGTTTTCTTTGGCACGTGTGAGTGAAATACGTGGGATTGTCTAAACTCCGTGGGAGAGGGGGGGGGGGGGTCTGATTTACCGGCCTGGTCAACTGGGCATGACAGCATGGTAGCGGGATGGTTAGTACGTATTTCAGCTGGCACTGTAGTTCGAATCCCAATCGATTAAACAAAAATACGCTGGGAACTATACTATATGTTCAATGCACCTCTACATATGCAAAAGGGGCCTTTATTTTTTACCTGCGTATGTAACATTGCTTTTACTTGACCACTTTTGAGGATCCTCGTTTCATTTCTTGTTCTTAAGTCTTCTTAACAGAGTCAATACCAAACTAAAAGTAGGTTTAGATTATTTTTGTTTTTGTTTGTTAAGGATGGAGGAAAATGGGAAGTAGGAGTGAGTCACAGTTATGACGTAAAAGTTGTAAATATGCCAAGAGGTATGTTGTATCATAGCGCAATGACAACATTTCGGCGGTAAATAAGCCCATGGTAGATACGGGAAGTGGCTAAGACAACCTGCGTATGTAACATTGCTTTTACTTGACCACTTTTGAGGATCCTCGTTTCATTTCTTGTTCTTAAGTCTTCTTAACAGAGTCAATACCAAACTAAAAGTAGGTTTAGATTATTTTTGTTTTTGTTTGTTAAGGATGGAGGAAAATGGGAAGTAGGAGTGAGTCACAGTTATGACGTAAAAGTTGTAAATATGCCAAGAGGTATGTTGTATCATAGCGCAATGACAACATTTCGGCGGTAAATAAGCCCATGGTAGATACGGGAAGTGGCTAAGACAATTAACCATCCCATGGCACTATATAGTTATGATGTTATATGTTACTTTCTCGTGTTTTCCCCATGTTCTATACATCCCATGGCACTATATAGTTATGATGTTATATGTTACTTTCTCGTGTTTTCCCCATGTTCTATACATCCCATGGCACTATATAGTTATGATGTTATATGTTACTTTCTCGTGTTTTCCCCATGTTCTATACATCCCATGGCACTATATAGTTATGATGTTATATATTAATTTCTCGTGTTTTCCCCATGTTCTATACATCCGTATTTAAAAGACATGATTTTGTCGTCAGTGTCTTGTTTATACTCCATGTAATCGCAGTATGTACGAGAGGACGTCACATGAAAATATTAAAGGTGAGATATAAATTACATTAACCATGCCATTGTCTTGTAACCTGTCAATATTGTTGTTAAGGATGCCAAGAGTGTTAAGTACGTGTCATCTAGTGCAAACGAAAACGGTGACGTCATAAGGACAGTTTAAAGATGGCTGACCCTCTTTTAACATGCACCAAAGAGGAGAAGCATTCTGTTATCCGTGTTTTAATAAGTGAAGGAGTGAAACCTATAGAAATTCATAATCGAGTGAAAGTCCAGTATGGTGATGCATACCTGTCAATTCAGCAAGTGTATGAGTGGAATAGGAAGTTTTAAAACGGCGTGACTTCTGTGACGAACTGTTCACGACCAGATCAGACACACCGAATAGTGACCACAGAGTCGATATTTCTACATTAATCCAATCACTGTATGGACGCTATAGGACTTGCATTGAACGCAGTGGTGACTACATGATGCATTTGTTCCTTAAGTTTTCAGACTATATTCACACACACCCACACACATACACACGCACGCACGCATGCACGCACGTACGCACGCACGCACACACATTAAGGTTTCATTTGGAGGCTCTCTCGTGGTAATATTTTTTTCGCATATCCTTTACAGGACATCGCTGTCAACATCAGCATCTTTCAGCTGATTGTTGATTTCTTGGCAAGATTACGCTCCGTAGTTTGCCATTGCCTTCTGTGCGACCGGCTCACACACCCCGTAAGTTACCGACGCGGCTAGAACCGCCACCGATTCTCGCGCACGTCACGTTACTCGCGAGAGTATAAGGGATTACGGAGAAAGTCGTGTAAAACCTAGACCAGGGAGACCGGCCTTGTGGTAATGCGAAGTGTTAATTGCGCTTGATCACCCGTACGCTACTGGGTTACTGTAGTGGCCAGACGCTGCTTGCCAGCCCTTTAGTCATAGGTTTGAGGCTCACCGGGGCGGATTCCAATGTCTAAAATTGGCCTGTACTCCCAGGTGTGTCCTGCCTAAAGTTGGTACAAGGACATGTCATGGGTAATACAAGCGGTCGGCGTGATACGGACTGGTCACATGACACATCGAGTGCCGATTGGCCGGGAAAATATGGGGTTAGCTTCAGATAGCCAATAGTTTTACAGGAATGGAATAGTCTTTAGTGTGTCTGTACCTGGTCATACAGAGGTTAGTTTAGTCGACGGATCAACATCACGGCACACGGGTATAACCCATAAGTTAGTTAGTTAGTTAGTTAGTCGACAGATCATCCTCATTGCACATCGAACCATTCAGTCCATAAGTGCTCGGATCCCCTCCTCAGCAAATCCCGCAGCGTGTAGCGGCTAACGACGCAAGTTCTGTGTTGGTTTATCAATCTTCTTTGGCTTCCTGCGTAGTGTTCTTGTTTGGCCACCCCTCTTTTAATTTGCTGCTCTCGCAGTCTTGCCATTGTTGTAGATTCACAGTCATCACTTGGTTCTCTCAAAAGTCTTACTTCTCGTAGAGCATTCAGAATGTCAGCCTGGTCCATGGCGCGTCCGCCCTCCACAGTAGCCTCACCTGCGAGCTTGTCAGCCCGCTCATTTCCTTGTACCCCCGCATGCCCTGGCACGAAGATGAAACTAATCTTTGCCAGCCGAGACCGCTCCAGAGGCAGCAACCATTCTCTTCGGATTGACCCCTCCTCTATCCTCTTGATCATGTTCATTGAGTCGCTAAGGAAACACGCCCTAGTGAATGTCTGTGTCTCGAGCCATGTTATTGCTTTACTTACTGCCATGACTTCCATGGTCAGGCTACTTGTGGTTTCAGTGAAAGCACCAGAGTCCTCCTTCACAATTCTCCCTCCGGCGCGAGCTGTAAAGGCCCATGAGCTTCTCACATGTCGGACGACCGACCCATCTGTGTAGATGACCGCGTCACCGTCTAGCGAATTCTCGAAAATCAACGCTTGTACTTCAGCCTCCACAGCAGCCGGATTTTCTTGTCTGCATTTCCTATCTAGTTGGATGCAAACTGAAAAGGATGTGCAGAAGTCTGTTGGCACTTGCACACACTCCTCGCCAGGTTCTAAGTCCTCAAGTGAACACACCTGTTGAAGAATGTCTTCGGCTTGACCCATCCACGACCGTCCTCTTTTTAACCTGCTGCCCTTCACCTTCCTAATTTCACTATGCAGTGGATGTTGTGTTTTTGCGTTAACTCTGAGGTAGGCGCGTGCCCTGCAAACTTGTATTCTCTCTTCAATGGTTGGAAAATCAAGAAGGTAGCGCATCGCCCTGCATGCTGTATCTCTTGTACATCCAAGAATAATGCGCATAGCTTCATTCTGTATCCTTTCAATCCTTTCTATCTGCTTATGGCTGAGAGTCAGGATTGCCATTGCATATTCCAAAACAGACATGACCAACCCCTCGTACAGAAGACATAGATGGCGCTGCTCACAGTTTGCTGCCGCCATCACCCGCATCGCAGCCAAACCACGCTTGGCCTTTGTTATCACCTGGTCTATGTGCACATTATAAGCAAGGCTTCGGTCAAACCGTATCCCTAGGTAATTCATTACCTGCGCTCTTTCCACCGTCTCTGAACACAGCATTACAGTTGGTGTTGGAGTGTTGACAATATGATTATTCAACGAGAACCAAGTCACTGTTGCTTTTGTTGGGTTGACCATTGCCCCAGCTTCATCACACCAAGTACTTATGCGATTGAGTTCGGTTTGTAGTTCCACAGCAACCTGCTCTCTATCCTTACCCTGACGATACACTAAAACATCATCGGCATATGACAATGTCCTGCCAGGTCCAGTGATCTGCTCACTGGTGATTCTCACTGTGTAGGCGTTGAACAGTACCGGAGATAATGGTGATCCCTGTGGTAGGCCAGGATATATTGTTGTTGGTTCCGAAGTCCAACTGCCACATCTAAAAACTACTTTCCGTTGGAAGAGGGCTGCAGCGATCCAACTAAGGAGGAATGGACTTACTTTAAGTTCAAGAAGCTGAAATATTAAAAAATCCAGTGGTACTCTGTTGTATGCGCCCTCAAGTCAATCGCTGCAGCAGAGGTTTCAATGCCTGAGTGGAAACCTTCATAGACATCATGAGCAAAGACTGCTGCATTGGTCCAGGTTTCTCTTTTTGGACGGTACCCACCCAGGGTAGGTGGGAAAACACCTTGCCTCTCTAGCTGGCTTGATATCTTCCTGGCAATTACCTTCTCCAGCAGCTTGCCTATTGTATTCTGCATGGTTATAATTCGATATCCCTTAATTTTTGTGTGGTCTTTGTCAGGCTTCGGCAAGGGAATCAGATAGCTGTGTAACCATTCCTCCTTGATGCTAGCACTCCCTATACTGTTGTTGTACATGTCTGCTAGTTTCTCTAGCTCATTGTCGGTACACTTATTGATGTCGTCGTAACTATAAGTGCTCCGTTCTACTCCTAACTCAAGCCTGAGCCCAGAGAAACTCAGCTCTGTGCACAAAATCCGTAGCACCGGCGAGGCTCCTGAAAAACTTTGGGTAGATTTTTAACTCGAAATTTTGCCCGGGCAGCACCGTTAGACTACTCTTTTTCGATTTCCAACGGCCAAGGGATTTTTTACGTGCGCAACAATACACACGGGCGTCCGATCTCACTACCCAGAGACCAGGGGAGATTTTGTTGCTAGAAGTCCACGTGGAAACATCCCGGCCCTCACCGGGGCTTGAACCCGAGACTTCCAGCACTTGAGGCGGACGCCATACCTCGAGATCACTCATGCTCCTTACACAGAAGTTAATGTCATTGATGGAGTTGATGCATTCTGTGGGAGTCACGTGTAATGGAAATAGCAGCTTCTTGTAAATGTATCACATTTATTACATACGCCGGCTCAGTGGTGAAGAGGTTACGAATGCAATTCGTAATCCCGCATATCGCGTTCGGAACACAGATGCGGGCGTTTTGGAAACAGACCGCCTTGCGTTGGTTCCATACAATGCCGGTCGTTCAGAAAGCAATGGAAAACTACTGAGCGTAAACTTGCCCAGAAATCACAAACAGCCCCCCCCCCCCCATTAAAAAAAAAGAAATAAATGCTGTTGTTAACTGATAAGTCCTATAAAGGATATGCAACTACATTTTCAGTACACGCGGATAAATCAGTAAGTGTATTAGTCCTCTTCTAACAGCTGCGTTGGTATTTTTTTTTTTTTAATGAAATGGTATGGGTGCCTGTCGTTCAGAAAGCAATGGCAAACTACAAAACGTAAAATTGCCCAGGAATCACAAACAGCCAATAAATGTCAGGGTTAACTGCTACGTCCGTAAAGGAAATATAAGAATATTTTTTTTTTTTAATAGAATAAAGCAGTTGAATCTCTCTTCAGTGCACAAACTTCGTAACAACGGCAAGATCCACATACATAATCCAACTAAAAGCATTCTAATAAACTACCAACATTCGCAAATTGATGTATGCGCAGAATAGTGGTAATAACAAGGCATGACAGAATCACCAATGTAGAGCTCACGGAAACAGCTAGACACATTCCACTGAACCGGGAGGTGAGGAACAGACGCTGCCGCTGCATAGGACACACCTCAGGACACCTGAGGACAATATAATACATAATAAATACAAAACAGTCTCTTGTCTGGAACCCACAAAGCAAACAACGTTGCAGGAGACCTAAAGCAAGTGGAGAAGAGAATTACAGACGTCACTAATAAGTTCACTATCAAGTCAGCAACACGCTGTTCTGAATACACTAACAAGTTAACAACGTGCTGTTCTGAATACACTAACAAGTTAACAACGTGCTGTCCTGAAATTCACTAACAAGTTACCACCACGCTGTCCTGAATACACTAACAAGTTAACAACGTGCTGTCCTGAATTCACTAACAAGTTACCACCACGCTGTCCTGAATACACTAACAAGTTAACACCACGCTGTCCTGAATACACTAACAAGTTAACAACGTGCTGTCCTGAATACACTAACAAGTTAACAACATGCTGTCCTGAATACACTAACAAGTTAACAACGTGCTGTCCTGAATACACTAACAAGTTAACAACATGCTGTCCTGAATACACTAACAAGTTAACAACATGCTGTCCTGAATACACTAACAAGTTAACAACGTGCTGTCCTGAATACACTAACAAGTTAACAACGTGCTGTCCTGAATACACTAACAAGTTAACAACGTGCTGTCCTGAATACACTAACAAGTTAACAACGTGCTGTCCTGAATACACTAACAAGTTAACAACGTGCTGTCCTGAATACACTAACAAGTTAACAACTGGGACATCTGGGAATGGCGATTCTCGTTCGCGACAGCATGGTGGCGTCAGAGCTAGACATGTCCAGTTGGGACAGTGACGATATACAAATACAGGCGTTGAGAGTTCATTCCAGTTTACCATTCGTGGTGGTTAATGTTTATGCCCGCAATGCCAGTGTGGACGCCCAGAAGTGGCAGTGCTTAAGTGGCATATTAGGCCACGAGAGAAATATTATTTTCTGTGGTGATTTCAACGCTAAAGGCAGATCATGGGGAAACACTTCATCCAATACACATGGGGAGGAGCTCGAGACTGCACTGGAAACCATCGACCTGGTTTGTATCAACAGTGGCTGTGTCACCAGAACAGCAAGCCGTCCGGGCGATAAGGACAGTGCTATTGATCTGGCGCTAGTTTCACCTTCACTCACTACAGTGTGTAGATGGGGTGTCCTAGGACACCATGGCAGCGACCACCACCCATGCAGCATATTGGTGGAGAAAGGCAGAACCAGGCAGCACAAGCTAAAGGTAAAGACGTTCCAGTATGACAGTACAGGGCAAGATGTGGTGAGTAAAATAAGACGTGACAAGCGCAGAACGTTTCAGGGCAGGAAAAAAAGCTGGAAGCAGCCACCGTGGTGGAGTTTCGAGGTGGAAAAGGCCTGGGTGGATAAGCGTAGTGCTGTAAGGAGATGGCAAAATGCCAAGAAGAACAGAGCTGGTCATCCTAGTCCCTGCTTGCACTTAGAAAGAGAGATGCACACAAAAGTAAGCTACTTCACAAAACTGGTCAAGGTTGTTAAAAGCGAAAAATGGGCAGAGGTGTGTCAAAGAGTAAGCACAGACAAGTCACTGAAATTGTTCTGGCGACTACATAAAAGCATGAGTGGTGTAGTCAAGAATAAGAGCATTTCTGACTTCCAAGGTGCTGACCTCATCTGGCAGAGGACTGACGAGGACAAGGGCAAAGCCCTCTTTGAACGCTACCTTGAGCAAAGCAACCAGACAGACATGGGAGGCCGAAATCTGGCCAAGGAGGTCACCTCAGACAGATGCAAGGCCCAGGACACTTCGGATGAAGACACAGTGACAGTGAAAGAAATCAAGGCTGTGCTTCGACGATCAAAAAACAGTGCTTCAGGTCCTGATGGCATAAGATACGATGACATTAATAGGTGTACCGACAATGAGCTAGAGAAACTAGCAGACATGTACAACAACAGTATAGGGGGTGCTAGCATCAAGGAGGAATGGTTACACAGCTATCTGATTCCCTTGCCGAAGCCTGACAAAGACCACAAACAAATTCAGGGATATCGAATTATAACCATGCAGAATACAATAGGCAAGCTGCTGGAGAAGGTAATTGCCAAGAAAATATCAAGCCAACTAGAGAGGCAAGGTGTTTTCCCACCCACCCTGGGTGGGTACCGTCCAAAAAGGGAAACCTGGACCAATGCAGCAGTCTTTGCCCAGGATGTCTATGAAGGTTTCCACTCAGGCACTGAAACCGTTGCTGCAGCGATTGATCTTGAGGACGCATACAACAGAGTACCACTGGATTTTTTAATGTTTCAGTTTCTCGAACTAAACATAAGTCCATTCCTCCTTAGTTGGATCGCTGCAGCCCTCTTCCAACGGAAAGTAGTTTTTAGATGTGGCAGTTGGACTTCGGAACCAACAACAATATATCCTGGCCTACCACAGGGATCACCATTATCTCCGGTACTGTTCAACGCCTACACAGTGAGAATCACCAGTGAGCAGATCACTGGACCTGGCAGGACATTGTCATATGCCGATGATGTTTTAGTTTATCGTCAGGGGAAGGATAGAGAGGAGGTTGCTGTGGAACTACAAACCGAACTCAATCGCATAAGTACTTGGTGTGATGAAGCTGGGGCAATGGTCAACCCAACAAAAGCAACAGTGACTTGGTTCTCGTTGAATAATCATATTGTCAACACTCCAACACCAACTGTAATGCTGTGTTCAGAGATGGCGGAAAGAACGCAGGCAATGAATTACCTGGGGATACGGTTTGATCGAAGCCTTGCTTATAATGTGCACATAGACCAGGTGATAACAAAGGCCAAGCGGGGTTTGTCAGCGATGCGGGTGATGGCGGCAGCAAACTGTGAGCAGCGCCATCTATGTCTTCTGTACGAGGGGTTGGTCATGTCTGTTTTGGAGTATGCAATGGCAATCCTGACTCTCAGCCATAAGCAGATAGAACGGATGGAAAGGATACAGAATGAAGCTATGCGCATTATTCTTGGATGTACAAGAGATACAGCATGCAGGGCGATGCGCTACCTACTTGGGTTTCCAACCATTGAAGAGAGAATACAAGATTGCAGGGCACGCGCCTACCTCAGAATTAACGCAAACACACAACATCCACTGCATAGTAACAACGTGCTGTCCTGAATACACTAACAAGTTAACAACGTGCTGTCCTGAATACACTAACAAGTTAACAACGTGCTGTCCTGAATACACTAACAAGTTAACAACGTGCTGTCCTGAATACACTAACAAGTTAACAACGTGCTGTCCTGAATACACTAACAAGTTAACAATACGCTTTCCGACATGCACCAATAAGTCAACCACACGCTGCCCTCAATTCACTAACAAGTCAAATAAGCGCTGCCTTGAATTCACAAAATGGCAACTACATTCTGTCCTAAATACACAAATAAGTCAGCTGCACCCTGCCTTGAATTCACTTGTTTGTGTAATTTGTGTATTTCACTTGTTTGTGTAATTCACTTGTTTGTGTAATTCCCTTGTTTGTGTAATTTGTTTAATTCACTTGTTTTGTGTAATTTGTGTGATTCACTTGTTTGTGTAAATTGTGTAATTCACTAGTTTGTGTGATTGACTTGTTTGTGTAATTGACTTGTTTGTGCAATTTGTGTAATTCACTTGTTTGTGTAATTTGTGTAATTCACTTGTTTGTGTAATTCACTTGTTTGTGTAATGACTTGTTTGTGTAATTTGTGTAATTCACATGTTTGTGTAATTTGTGTAATTCACTTGTTTGTGTAATTCACTTGTTTGTGTAATTTGTGTAATTCACTTGTTTTGTGTAATTTGTGTAATTCACTTGTTTGTGTAATTTGTGTAATTCACTTGTTTGTGTAACTTGTGTAATTCACTTGTTTGTGTAATTCACTTGTTTGTGTAATGATTTGTTTGTGTAATTTGTGTAATTCACATGTTTGTTTAATTTGTGTAATTCACTTGTTTGTGTAATTCACTTGTTTGTGTAATTTGTGTAATTCACTTGTTTTGCGTAATTTGTGTAATTCACTTGTTTGTGTAATTTGTGCAATTCAATTGTTTGTGTAATTTGTGTAATTCACTTGTTTGTGTAATTCACGTGTTTGTGTAATTGACTTGTTTGTGTAATTTGTGTAATTCACTTGTTTTGTGTAATTTGTGTAATTCACTTGTTTGTTTAATTGACTTGTTTTGTGTAATTTGTGTAATTCACTTGTTTTATGTAAGTTGTGTAATTCACTTGTTTGTGTAATTGGTGTAATTCACTTGTTTGTGTAATTGACTTGTTTTGTGTAATTTGTGTAATTCACTTGTTTTGTGTAATTTGTGTACTTCACTTGTTTGTGTAATTTGTGTAATTCACTTGTTTGTGCAATTCACTTGTTTGTGTAATTCACTTGTTTTGTTTAATTCACTTGTTTTGTGTAATTCACTTGTTTGTGAAACCTGTGGATTGCAGCGCAGATGAGTCAACTGTATGATTTACCAGAATTGTTTTTGCAACCTGCCTAGATGGAGTCACAGCATCGTTTTATATACCACCACCAACACCATCACCACTGTCATCATCAACATCACCATCATCACCAACATCACCATCATCATCAACATCACCATCATTATCGCCATTATCAGCATCATCATTATTAATAATTATTAATCATCATCATCTCCACCACTATCATCATCACCACCACCACCACCACCACCACCTCCACCACCACCACCATCATCATCATCATCATCATCATCATCATCATCATCATCATCATCATCATCATCATCATCATCATCATCATCATCATCGACGTCGTCGTCGTCGTCGTCATCATCATCATCATCATCATCATCATCCACTGACTAGTCCAAAGCGCAACTGTACTCCTCACACGACACATTGCCGACATTTGTCTGTGTCATCACCCGGACGTCCTGCCTCTGCTGCTGTCACCTGTAAATCATCTGTCACACCTGGACTCTATCTGCGTCGTGACCATCCTCTTATCCGTTTCCCCAGTACGACTCACTGAATATTTACTTTTCCAGCCATTCATGCATTTTTATATGTCCAAAACATTTTATATTCTTCAATTTTGTTTTGCTTAAAACAAAAATGGGTTAACAGGCAGAAGGATCGGTTTTTATCCCATATGGCTTGGGCTCTTTCCGCAGGGCGGCACGCATAAAGCGCCACACAAAGCAGGAACCCCGTAGCCACAACGACGACCAGCGGGAGTCTCAGAGAATGACGCAGGCCGGAGTCGAACCAAGCAACCTTCGGGGCGCGTAGAAGAGGGTCACCACATGGCCACGGAGTTCCATCAGCTGTGTGGGCTTTACCTGCTGTCTTCTTCAGTGCCGATTTCTGGTTGGGTAAATCCGTGTGCTCTCTGTTTTTCTTTCCTTTTGTTTTCTTGCGCTAGCATGCTTTGAACTCAAGCGTAGTCCATACACGTGCTATTACCAGTGAGTGCCCTGGACTGATTTTTGCGTGAGGGTTAGCTTTCTCTAGTACCAGTGTCCCTCGCCATTAGGCAAACTCACTCCGACTTCTGAATTTACGTCCCCAAGGTAAAGACGAGAAGGCAACATTTTATTACAGCTGACTAGAGTAAGGTTTGAACCCGCTACTTCGGCAACAGCACACCGGAAGTTTAAGAGTGAGCGGTCTTATACATTAACCTCCCTTTTGTGTTTTATCCAATGAAGCTTTGATAGTCTACTGTAGCTTGTATTTACTGGCACACATGTGCTTGTCAGCTAACTTGTTGAATGTCCGTGTCACTCTCAGGTCACATCTACTATCTGATGATCTGTTCAGGCTTGCAGCAACATACTAATGAGATCCGTACAAGGCATGCCAGTGGTACCAGCAGGTGGCCGTCATACAAACAACCTAAGATATGCTGATTACACGGTTTTGATCTCCGAACACGAAACGCGAATACAAAAAATGATACGTTTAATTGCCACAGAAGGTTAACACACAGGTATTAGCGCGAACAACAGAAAAAACACTAGTAATTTAATTGTAAGGGAATAAAAATATATCTTCTCAAATACAACATTAAAGTGAAAGGAACCAGTGTTTACCAAGTCAACGTATTGAAGTATTTTGGGTGTTTCAGTAACAACAGATGGAAGCTACGAGATATTACAGAAGTTAAATGTAGAGTATCGCAAACACAAGCAGGATGGAAGATACGAGATATTCAAGAAGTTAAATGTAGAGTATCGCAAACACAAGCAGTATTTAAAGATATATTTTCCCCCTGTTCTCTCGCTTTGAACTTCAGCGTAGTGCACGCTGGACTGATTTTTGCGTGTGGATTAGCTTTCCCTAATACCAATGTCCCTGGCCATCAGGCGAACCCACACTGGCTTCTGAGATACTTGTAATTTATGTCATCAAGTCAAGGACGAGAAGTCAATATTTTAGCCCAACTGACCGGTATATGGTTTGAACCCACTACCTTGTCATGGAATTGCATTAAATGACGAATATAATCTGCATTTTATTATTGTTAACCGTGGTGAGGAAAAAAATTAATAAATAAACCATGATTTTAAGAGCTATATCGAGCCAATTCTGATGTACAGAAGTGAATCATGGAAACTTAGTAGACTAGTGATTAATTACATGGAAGCCGACGTGATCTGGTTTTACAGAAGAAAAATGAGAAATCCATGGATGGACAAAAAGCGTAACAAATATATCTTGAAAGTTAGTCCACAAACAAATTCAACAGCAGAAGAAGGAAGTAGAGATTAGATGACACATTAGGCAAGAAATTGAAAGCTATATTTAGCATCTTGGGATTCGAACCTGCCACCTCGCGTCTCGCTGCAGGAACAAGTGTTCTTCGACCGCATGACTTACCAGACTCCAGTAAATAAGGTGTCTTCATTAGCCAGGTCTATCATCCACCTGAACCCACAAATATGGAATATGAACAGATTTCGTATCTAACCATAAATATATCTATACAGATCTCATAATTGTTTAGTAACTTAGCGTAGGTTAGAAAACAAACACACAAACACACTAGATCGCAATGCTGTCTAGCAATAACGAACATATAAAGAAGCGACATGATTGATCGCTCCGAATGTGGTAAACATAACATGCAGAAATAGCATTTGAGGAACCCTTGAGGGCCACTTAGACAGCTCATAAACAAACTCACAAGCAGTGTATGGCGCTCATAGAAGTAGGGAAAGAAGTGGAAGTAAGACGTTAACTCACAAAGAGAACTGTCTTCTCGCAGAAGTCTCTGGACACGCATTGAGAGAGGGAGAAGCTGGAGTGTGTCTTGACAACGGGAAGGCTGGACATGGGGAGACCGAACGAGACGATACACACATACAGAAGAACATATAAGACAACAGACAGATTGAAAGCTTTGCGAAGACAGTGATTCGAACATGTCACCTCCAGCTGACGACAGTATCTTACGGAGCCAACAAATATACGCCACGCTTGACCAGCTTGACACCTCATCTCCTCTTTGTCTCCTCCTTTCCTCTCTCTTCTATAGGTGCTTATCAATACGTGCATTTATTTCTTGAGACTCACGAGGCAGAGCTGACACTTTGAAATGAGCTACTTTGCACATGTGTAAATCAGAGTCACGGAGAAGAGCCATATAACCCAAATCAAAAATGGTCTTAAACAAAAAATGTAGCCCTAACGAGCATGGGTCCCCACGCATGGGTTTCTCTGATCTTTGCCCCTTTGGGAGCAGTGAACACTAACCCAGTGAAGAGGTGATGGCTCCATGGCCAGTTGTCATGGAGGCTTTCAAATTAATGCAGTCACAACGAGATCAGCTGTCAATAAACAGGTTTTGTTCGCCACGACCCCCCTAGCTTTCACTTGGTCTGCTGGAGAGGTTGCGAGCGCGTACTATTATTATAATTATCTGCTCTCAATTGGTCCGTCCCTGCAGCCGTTTCAAGTGGTCCGCCCCAATCTTCCGCCATTCTACGGGAAAATTCATTCAACAAAAACCTTCAGTGGACATACAGAGACGAGTCCCGAATCGTGCAGTGTTACTCGCGAACAATGACCAGGAAAATACTCGACCGCTCTCTCGGTTAATGAAGTGTATCTCGGACCATCTCTCGCGCCGACCAATCTAGCAGCCGGAACACAAATGTGACGCTTGGTGTCTGGACAAAGATCTCTCGGACAGCTCTTGACCGCTGCACTCCCACTGAGTTTGGACTGGTCAGTACTATGGTCATCCTGTTACGCCCAGTCCCATCTTTAGCCAACAGCCAGGGTGTCTACTGCAAGTCAACAGACGGTCACCAACTACCAGACTCTAACAACGTTATCCTCCTTTTCTGTACATGCTTTCTAATGAAGCATTGATTTTCAATAGATTTCCCCTGTCTTCCGTGGATTCCAATACGTTTAACACTTCTCTAAGTGTAACACTCAAAAGTGTTAACTATTTTTAGTGGTTTGGTTTGATTTAGCCGACGGATCAACATCACAGCACACGGGTGTAACCCATAAGTGCTCCGTTATAACTCCTAACTCGAGTCGGAGTCCGTAGAATCTCAGCTCAGTGCACGAACTCCGTAGCAACGGCGAGGATCCTAAAATACTTTGGGTAGATTTGTAACTCTCCCCCGATGGTGTTTCCACCTTGTCCTGGTGGGGGAGCTTGAGTTTCTCAATGACCCCGAGAGCTATGCCGGCGGTAGCGTAGCTACCAGCAGGGCCTCCCAAGCCGGACAGGTCAAAGGGTAGAGAACAGACAAAGAGAAACACCCTGGTCCTCCAGGTTGGGGGTTGAAGCGTGGGGTTAACATCCCCACCTTTGTAAAAACCATTTTGGTTACGAAACAGATACATGAGCCTCGAATTCGGACTGACTTATCTGGACAACGACCTCGGATCGTTAAAGGACTTTTGAGATTTGGAACATGGAATGTACGGACACTATATCGAGCTGGAGCGGCCGAAGAGCTAACCCGGGAGCTGGTTGAATATCAAATGGATATAACAGCAATTCAAGAAATAAGGTGGCCAGGAGAGGGTACTTTAGAGCAAAATGGAATGATTATAATATATGGAGGAAACACCCAAAATAAACATGAATTAGGAACAGGATTTGTGATAAAAAAAAGAGTTATGGGGGAACGTTTTAAACTTTAAAGCTGTTAATGACAGGATTAGTAAATTACGAATAAAAGGTAAATGGAAAAATATAACGATGATTAATGTACATGCACCCACTGAAGAGAAAGAAGATGATATTAAAGAAGACTTTTATAATGATCTGGAAGATGTCATAGTAGAAACCCCCAAACAGGACATCCTGATTGTGTTGGGAGACTTCAATGCAAAAATAGGTAGAGAGCAAACTAATAAAAAAGTGGCCGGTATGGAAAGCCTACATACAACTTCAAATGATAATGGATGGAGAGTCATCAACCTGGCAGAAGCCAAGGGACTGCAAATCAGCAGTACCAGACTACAAAGAAAGGATATACACAAACAAACTTGGAAATCATGTGACAAGAGAACCTATAATCAAATAGATCACATTTTAATTAACAACAGAAATGCATCAAACATACAGCAAGTCAGAAGTTATAGAGGGGCTGAGTGCCACAGTGACCACTTCCTCGTTGGAGCAAAATTTAAAATAAAACTTAAGAGAGCTTTCTATACTAAATTACAAAGATTACACCCAACATATAACAGAGAAAAACTACAAGAAATTACAGTCAAAGAGAAATGTACAGATGAAATAAAATGTAAACTTGAAACTCTGCAAAACCCTTTGGAGGAAAGCGTTGACCAAACTTGGTTGAACATCAAGAATACAATTCAATCTACCGCAGAAGAATGTCTCGGTGTGTTAACCACGCATAGAAAGAACAGATGGTTCAATCAAAAATGTGAAGAAGCAGTCATTAGGAAAAAGAATGCCAGACATTTATGGTTAAATGACATCAACAACATCCAAAAGGAAGAGCATTATAGAAATGAATGTAAAGAGGCTACAAAAATAGTCGGACAGCAGAAGCGAGAATATATGAGTAAAGTAATCAAAGATATGGAAACTAATCACCAGAAAAATGAATCCAGAAAGTTATTTAAAGAACTGAAGTCAAAGAAACGAGGGCACCAACAAAACACATATGGTTTAAAAGACAAAAATGGGAATATGATAAATATCAATGAGGAAATGTGTAGCACATGGAAAGAATATTTTGTTGAATTACTAAATTGTGAAGCTCCAAGTAACACTTTCCCACAGGAAGAGGTTCTAACATGTGAACCACAAATTGAAGAACCTGCATTTGAAGAATATCCTATATGTAATCATACGACTTAAAAACAATAAGGCAACTGGGAGTGATGGAATTGCTACTGAATTTATAAAGGCAGGTGGCCATGCATTACATCTAAAGCTATACGAACTAATAATAAAAATCTGGAGGACAGAAGAATTACCCCATGACTGGAAAGAGTCATTATTGATACCTATCTTTAAGAAAGGAGACAAGTTCCAATGTGGAAATTATAGAGGAATATCACTACTGTCCACAAGCTATAAGATACTATCCGCAGTATTACTAAATAGACTAAAACCATATTCAGAAGACATATTAGGTGACTACCAGGCGGGTTTTAGACAAAACAGATCAACAATAGATCAGATATTTATCTTACGACAAATAGCCGAGAAAAATTGGGAATATAAAAGAGATCTCTATAACATTTTTGTGGATTTTAAAAAGGCTTATGATAGTGTCCATAGGAATAGTCTATGGAATGCTATGTAGGAATTTGGAATACCAAGGAAGTTAATCAACATGACCAGACTATGCATGGAAGATACTTATAATATAGTAACATATAAAGGCAAGAAATCAGACCCTTTCCAAATAACATCTGGCTTGAAACAGGGTGATGCACTATCGCCGCTACTCTTCAATCTGGCTCTGGAGAAAGTTGTAAGGAAGGTAAAGGAGGAATGTGATATTGGAGGAACATCCAAGCTGCTTGGTTATGCAGATGATATAGATATTATAGGGCAAAGTGAACAAAAGACATTGGAAATATTGACTCACTTAAAGGAAAAAGCCCAACAGATGGGGCTGGTTATCAACCAAGATAAGACAGAATATATGGTAATTTCAAGAGACGGAATGGCTAAAAACTCTGGCCACATACAAATAGATAATATGACCATTAAAAGAACAGAAACATACAAATATCTGGGTACAATCTTCAACTGCTCCAACCTCATAAGGAAAGAAATACAAACTAGAATCAACTCTGGAAATAAGTTATACTATGCACTACAACATCTACTAAAATCAAAGGCTCTATCTCGTAACACCAAAATCACAATATACAAAACACTGATCAGACCAGTTGTGCTGTATGGCTCTGAAACCTGGAGTACAACGAAAGGAGACGAAGCCTTGTTACAAACCATTGAGAACAAAATTTTAAGACGCATCTTTGGACCCATTAGGGATACACAAAGTGGAGAGTGGAAAAGAAGAAGTAACAAAGACATTTATGATCTGTTTAAGTCCCCGCTAATCACTGGTATCATGAAGGCTAATAGACTACAATGGCTGCGGCATATAGAAGAATGGAAGACAATAGGGAAACAAAACTCGCTTACACTCAGGAAATAAATTACCGTAGACCCCGAGGTAGACCATGAAGACGGTGGAGAGATAATACATATACAGACCTACAAGCACTTGGAATCAACGACTGGCAAGAGAAGGTCCACCAGAGAGACGAATGGAGACGGATTGTATCTGCAGAAAAGAACCTCAATGGCTCGGAACGCTGAAGAAGAAGAAGAAGAAGAAGAAGAAGAAGAAGAAGAAGAAGAAGAAGAAGAAGAAGAAGAAGAAGAAGAAGAAGAAGAAGAAGATTTGTAACTCGAAATTTTGCCCGGGCAGCGCCGTTAGGCTACCCTTTTTCGATTTCCAACTGCCAAGAGATGTTTTACGTGCGCAACAATACACACGGGCGTCCTATCTCACTACCCTGAGACCAGGGGACATTTCGTTACTAGAAGTCCGCGTTAAAAAAATATCGGCTACCTTCTCTTCTAGTGACGACAAGGTAGTGGTAACTATGTTTACTATGACGACAGTGGGGAAGGAGAGCATCCGAGGACAGCTGAACTACGACAATCACGTGACACTATGGAGAGACATTACATTGCTGCCGTTGGGTCGGCGTCTGCTGTGTAGGGGAGGGGAATGCAGGTTCACAATCCCCACATACCGGGCTTGAAGTCAGTCACAGGCGATGTCGAAGCAGATGGCTTTGCGATGGTTTATTCACAATGGCAACACTGACCACGTGACCCACCGAGTGCGGCTTGTTCTATACAATTCTAGCCCTAGCACCATGTATCCCATTTGTTTTCATCATCATCCAGTGCCTAGCCGGCTGGTGTGGGCGATCATGGCTCTACAAATTGCCATCTCCGACAGCTTGGACCAATTCGTGTGACTACCTTCAGTGCCTTGACATAAGACTTTCAATAAATTTTCTTCCTTTATCTCTATTGCCGCAGTTCTTTACGGTTTCTTTCCATGTTCCAGTGTTTGTTTCCTCATAATGTGGCCACACAATGATGACTTCTTCTTTCTGATGCTTGTGATACGTTGACTTTGCGACCAAGCTTCCCTTGAAACTTAAGGATTGCTCAATTTTTATTAACTTGTTACTGTATATCCACTGGACAGACTTAAACATCCACTGGACAGACTTCAGAACCAATTCGCAAATAAGACAAGAAACTAAGCAAGATACAGTATCCAACTTCATAAGAAGACACCGTTGGAACTACATCGGCCATGTACTCAGAATGGACAAGTCAAGACTCCCCTACCAAGCCCTCATATGGTCACCAGTAGGGAAAAGAAAACGGGGAAGACCAAGAGAGACCCTGCGTAGAACCATCATTAGAGAAGGCTCATTCAACGGCCAAGTAAATATCCAAGATCTACAACAGATAGCAGCGAACCGCCAAGCATGGAGAGTCAGGACTTCTGCCCTATGCGCCGTCTTAGGCTCAAGAGGAAAGACTAACTGTATATCGTCAGAAGAAAGAAGAAGAAAAAGAAGAAGAAGAAGAAGAAGAAGAAGAAGAAGAAGAAGAAGAAGAAGATGAAGAAGAACAAGAACAAGAACAAGAACAAGAACAAGAACAAGAAGAGACCAAGAAGAAGAAGTAGGAGGGAGGAGGGTTAGGAGGAGGAGGAGGAGGGGGGGAGGAGGAGGAGGAGGGGGAGGAGGAGAAGGGGGAGGAGGAGAACAATACTGGTATTCTAGAAAATAAAGCTCAGGCGTTAGCTGACGCGTTATGAACTTTTACTAAGAATGAGCGCAGTCGCACGGAGGTTCGATGTATGTACTCGATACTCGCTACGGGAGGGAAAAACTGACCACCTATTCTACAGTCCAGTCGAGCGTACAAAATATGTTGGTGCTAAGACTGCACATAAACACACAGGTCCCTGCTGCCAGGCGTGTGTGAAGGGATCCTCGGTAGTGTAGTGTACAGACGCTCGCCTGTCGCCCGTTGGTCAAGGACTCGACCCAAATAATTGCTTTGGACTCTCAAGTCGATCCAGGAAAATGTGGGAGCCAGAAAATGTCTGGAAAGACCGCAGGATATTCACAACAGCACCCAAGTGGTTTAAAGACAAGTGCCTAGTGCCACATACACATCATACATCCTGGCGTGAAAATAGACGTGCTAGATCAATGGTTCTCAACCGGTGGGGACTCCCCCCCCCCCCCACCACACCCCAGGGGAGAATTTTAGGGTTTCCATTGGGGAATTAAGATTATTTCAAGATCGTGTTAATACTAAATCCGATTGCTTGATATTGTTTTTCCCTCCATACTTTACGGTTCTGTACTTCTCGCTCTTCTGAAATTCGTTTCACAACGTAAATAGACCCGCAAATCACGTTTTATGTAGACGTCTAGACTTGTTCTAGTATGTGTTTTAAAAGTTAGCTTCCATTGTTACGTATACTATGTAAGGGGGAGGAATTATAGGGAGGAAATACGAAAAAGGGGGGATGGGAGTGAATGACTTTCTGAATATATGGTGAAGAGATGCATGGACCAAAACGGTTGAGAAACACTGTGCTAGATACTAGCCCCAGATGTGATAGAAGAATGATTATAAGAAGAGGTGTGTGATGTGTGATGTGTGATGTGATTAATAGTGAGTGCAACTTTTCTATCAACTTCTGGCTCTAAGACCATATATCCAATTAGTTTTCATCATCATCGTTCAGTGCCTTGTCGGCTGGCGTCGGCGATCATGCCTCTACAAATTGCCATCTCCGACGGCTAGGACCAATTCGTGTGACTCCCTTCCGTGCTATAACACAAGAATGTCAATAATCTGTCTTCCTTTATCTCTCTTGCCGCAATTCTTTCCGGTTGTCATAACGTGTTCCAGTTATTGTTTCCTCATAATGTGGCCACACAATGATGACTTCTTTCTGATGTTTGTGATAAGTTGGGGTTGTTATGTTGTGATAAGGTAGGGAGCTGCGTGGTCTCGAGGTACGGTGTCCGACTCGAGAGCTGGAGGTCCCGGGTTCAAGCCCCGGTGAGGACCGGGACTTTTTCACGTGGACTTCTAGTAAAAAAATTTCCCCTAGTCTCTGGGTAGTGAGATCAGACGCCCGTGCGCCCATGTGTATTGTTGCGCACGTAAAAAATCAATTGGCAGTTGGATATCGAAAAAGAGTAGCCTAACGACGCTGCCCAGGCAAAATTTAGAGTTAAAAATCTACCCAAAGTATTTTCAGGATTCTCGCCGGTACTACGGAGTTCGTGCACTGAGCTGAGTTTCTCCAAACTCAGGTTTGAGTTGGGAGGAGAACGGAGCACTTATGGGTTACACCCGTGTGCCGTGATGTTGATGAATCGACTAAACTAAACTAAACTAACAGTTTGTGTGTGATAAGTTGTCTTTGCAACCCAGCTTCCCTTAATTAAAGCGTCCGGATTGCTCAAATTGTATTACGTAGTGGTCCTTAACTTGTTACTGTACAGTATCTGAACATAGACGGAGACTGACCTATAAACAACATCAGAACATGGACGGAGACATGTCTATAAACAACACCAGAACATGGACGTAGACAGGCCTATAAACAACATCAGAACATTAACGGAGACATGTCTATAAAAACACCAGAACATGGACGGAGGCATGACTATAGACAACATCAACATGAACGGAGATTGGCCTATAAACACCATCAGAACATAAAGACTGGCAACTAAACAACATCAGAACATGGACAGAGACTGGCTTTATACAACATCAGAACATAGACAGGGACTGGCCTATAAATAAACAACATTAGAACATTGACGAAGAGTGTCCTATAAACAACAACAGAACATGGACGGATGCTGGCCTATAAACAACACCAGAACATGAACGGAGACTGGCCTATAAACAACATCAGAACATGAAGACTGGCCTATAAACAACATCAGAACATGGACAGAGACTGCCCTATAAATAACATGAGAACATAGACAGAGACTGGCCTATAAACAACATCAGAACATGGACAGAGACTGGCCTATAAATAAACAACATTAGAACATTGACGAAGAGTGTCCTATAAACAACAACAGAACATGGACGGATGCTGGCCTATAAACAACATCAGAACATGAACGGAGACTGGCCTATAAACAACATCAGAACATGAAGACTGGCCTATAAATAACATCAGAACATGGACGGATGCTGGCCTATAAACAACATCAGAACATGAAGACTGGCCTATAAACAACATCAGAACATGGACAGAGACTGCCCTATAAATAACATGAGAACATAGACAGAGACTGGCCTATAAACAACATCAGAACATGGACAGAGACTGGCCTATAAATAAACAACATTAGAACATTGACGAAGAGTGTCCTATAAACAACAACAGAACATGGACGGATACTGGCCTATAAACAACATCAGAACATGAACGGAGACTGGCCTATAAACAACATCAGAACATGAAGACTGGCCTATAAACAACATCAGAACATGGACAGAGACTGCCCTATAAATAACATGAGAACATAGACAGAGACTGGCCTATAAACAACATCAGAACATGGACAGAGACTGGCCTATAAACAACATAAGAACATAGACAGAGACTGGCTTATAAACAACATCCGAACATAGACGAAGAGTGGCCTATAAACAACAACAGAACATGGACGGAGACATGACTATAAACAACATCAGAACATGGACGGAGGATGGCCTATAAACAACATCAGAACAGACGGAGGCTGGTCTATAAACAACATCAGAACATGGACGGAGACAGGCCTATAAACAACATCAGAAGAGTGGCCTATATACAACAACAGAACATGAAAACTGGCCTATAAACAACATCAGAACATAGACGAAGAGTGGCCTATAAACAACAACAGAACATTGACGGAGACTGGCCTATAAACAACACCAGAACATGAAGACTGGCCTATAAACAACATCAGAACATAGACAGAGACTTGCCTGTAAACAACATCAGAACATAGACGGAGGCTGGCTTACAAACAAACTACAAACAAATCACGCAGCTGAGGCCCTGGAGGGTGGTAAATCTTAGAGCTGACAACTCCAACTATGCCGCGAACTCTGTGGGTCAAATGTCAGGGAGGAACGCCAGCCTGCTAACTGCAACACCCCTTCGGTCATTTGTCAGTATTCTTGTAAAGCTGACCATTTCACTTGGGAGTATTGTTGATTTACTAATGTTATTGTTACAGCTTTACTGCGGTTGGGTCGGTGTCCGCGGTGTAAGGGAGGGGAATGCGTGTTTACAGTCCCCACATGCCAGGTTTTAAGTCAGTTATTAGAGATTTGGATGCTGATCGCTTTGCGCTGAATTTTCACAATGGCGTGAAATAGCCATTCAAAGAAACGCTTCAACATACAATTGCCTACATCACAGACAACTTAAATTATGCCGTGGTTGATTACGAAGTCTTTTAAAAGACTCGCAACTAACCATTTTGTAACTGCTGTTCTATCCATATTACAATTAACTGCTATTACGAAAAGCTTGGAATTAAAGGAGTTGTGGCTCCTGAGACGGATGCTGTGAATGCCCTGGACTGCCAGAGTAACTAACACCGACTGCCTGGAAGATGCTAATGAAACTAGAACATGACACACAACTGTGAGAAAGAGACAAACAGCTTTCTTTTGCCATGTGATAAGATGGGAGGTGTTGAAGAATATCGTGGCAACTGGAAAGATTAGTGGGAAACAAATCAGCAGCAGACCGAGATAAAGGATGCTGGATTAACTGAGACGGTTATATGTAGGAACATCATCAGCAGAGTTGACCCAGAATACACGCGATTGGAACATCATCAGCAGAGTTGACCCAGAACACAAGCGATTGGAACATCATCAGCAGAGTTGATCCAGAACACAAGCGATTGAGATCTGTGGAGAGACATGAAAGCCTTCGTGAGTCGCCATGGCACATGATGGTGATAACATTCAACCCATTACATAATTCTAAAGAGGCGTCTCTATGAAGGACAAACTCGACTTGTCAACACAGCCCAGTACTTTAAAAAACAAAAATGAGAAATCATAAATATTCTCAAACTCAGACTGTGTTATCCTCTATAATTGATGCCGAGGTAGCGGGTTTATCCCCTACAATTACCAGCTGCTCTAAAATGTTTACCTCTCGTCCTTGACTTCGGGACGCATATTGCAAGTACCTCTAAGTGGGTACGCCTAATGGCGAGGGACACTGGTAATAGGGAAAGATAATACACTCGCAAAAACAAGCCCAGTGCATTAGAAGTAGTAACACGTGTATGGATTTTGCTTGGATTCAAAGCGAACGAACGAAAAAAAAAAATATGAATCAGTCGCACGTGGAGATATAGATCAGATAACCAAATCAAAATTCGAAAGACATTCTAAAGTTTCGAAATTTAAATTGTAGAAAGATAGCAGCGGTTCTTCTTTAGTCTCATCTTCGTCATCAGTTCTTTTCTTCTGACATCCTTCTATCCAGGCACGGAATCTGGTAGTGAAGAGACGCTCTCTACTTAGCAATCCCTCCAACAGCGCTGAAAAAACCGTGAAAACAAGATGGAGGCTCAGATTACTCTGTCTGAATTTTGATCCGCCTTGTGCCGAGAATCACCTCCCCTGTGGCCGGATGTGTCAGTGGAAACGGGAGTGTTTGTACAGGAGCGAGGCATTGTGGGCCAGGTTACCCCCGACATGTTAGTCCTGCAAGTAACCAGCATGCTGTATCTTTTCCCTGGTAACTAGCCACTGCGGATCACCCATTGTGCTGCCGAAATGGACAGCAGTATGAACAAATACCGCGGCCTGGGCTTGATTAGCAAGTCCGCACCTTTCCTGGTTGGCACTTTAAAAGATACACACTCAGCGAGAAACATAAGCAGTGCCCATGGCGCATAATAACAACGTTTAATCGGTGTA
Organism: Cepaea hortensis; assembly: GCA_963921405.1. NCBI lineage: Eukaryota > Metazoa > Mollusca > Gastropoda > Stylommatophora > Helicidae > Cepaea > Cepaea hortensis. Next base: position 11,418,217 of record OY992881.1, read on the forward strand.
ATAGCATCATTGCTAAGTGCCACGTCGAGCTCCATGACAGCAGAGGAAGCTAAGGATGCAGTGTTGAGGTAGCGATGTCTACAACAGATATACTGTTTGTTTAACATTGACAGGAAATTGTATCATCGCATATTGCTTGTAGAACATTATGGGGAAACTCACGTCATCGCTTAGTGTTTGCCTGTATGGGAAATTCTCTAAATCGCATACTGTTTTTAGAAATTGGTGGGAGAATTCACATCAGTGCAAAATATTTTTAGAACTGCATTGGGAAAACGCATGATTCTGCATATAATTTTTAAGACATTATTGACAAACTTACACCATGACATATTGTTTGTAGAACTTTGAGGGGTAAATCCACGTCATCGCATATTATTTGTAAACCGTTATAAGAAAACTTGAGCCATCCCATACTGTATGCATAAAATTTGGTGGAACTGCGGTAAAGCTGTGAAAGTTTAAACAATATATAATGACACAAAGTAGTGCAGCTTTACATAACAGAGTTACGACACATACAGAACGTTGCGGCGGTTAGCCTTCATCAGCAAACAAACACATTCACAAACACAACATACAGTCAAGGAGAATTCCTGTGACTACATTAGAAGGTGATGACAGGGCGAGAGGAACAAATGCATGGAAAAATGGAAGCAATGAAGAGAAAATGAGAATTGACAAAATGTTAATTGAAAAGAATGTTAGTCGAAGAAAATGTTTAATAGAAAAACCGTTTCTAGAGAAGAAAAAAACTGTATACTCACCTCACGTACGGACCTGTGAATGTCTACGGAAAACTCGGGTGTATTAGTATAACGGTGCTGGATGTTACGGTACAGTGAGCACATAGAAAGAAGGGGGCGGGGTAGGAGGCGTGTAAAATTGACCACGACCCCATTGTGTTGTTGGACATTTTCTTCGACTAACATTCTTTTCAATTAACATTTTGTCAATTCTCATTTTCTCTTCATTGCTTCCATTTTTCCATGCATTTGTTCCTCTCGCCCTGTCATCACCTTCTAATGTAGTCACAGGAATTCTCCTTGACTGTATGTTGTGTTTGTGAATGTGTTTGTTTGCTGATGAAGGCTAACCGCCGCAACGTTCTGTATGTGTCGTAACTCTGTTATGTAAAGCTGCACTACTTTGTGTCATTATATATTGTTCATACTGTATGCAGAACTTTATGGGGAAAACTTGGGTCATCACATACTGTATGTAGAACTTTATGGGGAAAAACTTGGGTCATCACATACTGTATGTAGAACTTTATGGGGAAAACTTGTGTCATCACATACTGTATGTAGAACTTTATGGGGAAAACTTGGGTCATCACATACTGTATGTAGAACTTTATGGGGAAAACTTGGTCATCACATACTGTATGTAGAACTTTACGGGGAAAGCCTGGGTTATCACATACTGTATGTAGAACTTTATGGGGAAAACTTGGGCCATCACATACTGTATGTAGAACTTTATGGGGAAAACTTGGGTCATCACATACTGTATGTAGAACTTTATGGGGAAAACCTGGGTTATCACATACTGTATGTAGAACTTTATGGGGAAAACTTGGGTCATCACATACTGTATGTAGAACTTTATGGGGAAAACTTGGGTCATCACATACTGTATGTAGAACTTTAAGGGAGAAAACTTGAGTCACTGAATGAATATAGAATTTCATGGGGGAAAACGTGGGTCACTGAATGAATGTAGAACTTTACGGGCGGAAATTTGGGTCGCTGAATGGATGTAAAACTTTATGGGGGAAAACTTGGCTCACTAAATGAATGTATAACTTTATGGGGAAAACTTGGGTCACTGAATTAATGTAGAACATTATGCGGAAAACTTGGTCACCGCTTGAATGTAGCACATTATGGGGAAAACTTGGTCACCGCTTGAATGTAGCACATTATGGGGAAAACTTGGTCACCACTTGAATGTAGCACATTATGGGGAAAACTTGGTCACCGCTTGAATGTAGCACATTATGGGGAAAACTTGGTCACCGCTTGAATGTAGCACATTATGGGGAAAACGTGGTCACCGCTTGAATGTAGCACATTATGGGGAAAACTTGGTCACCGCTTGAATGTAGCACATTATGGGGAAAACTTGGTCACCGCTTGAATGTAGCACATTATGGGGAAAACTTGGGTCTCACATGTAAGCAAAAATGTACGGATAGCTTATGTGAGCACATGTTGTTTGCAGAACATGTTTAGGCAATTTGTGTCAGAGAATATTATTTTTACAACTTCAGAGAATATAGTTTGTGAAACCTCATTTATGTGGAAACTGAAGTCAGAGAATATTATTCTGCATAATTTCTACATAAAATATGTCAGAGACATAACTATGTTCTGTGAAGCTGCGTTATTTCGTATAATTTTATATTGTTTACATTTTCCAATGTTAGTTGGCTGTACCAATTTTAAATAGGAAACTTTTATTATAATACATACCAACATATGCAGATAATGGAGATATATATGAGTTAGAAACTTGAAAGCTCATCTAGTGTTGAGCATACACATATCAGACAGACGGTAGTCAGCATGCTTAAACCAAGTACTCACCTAGAGTATGAACACAAAGATGAGGAGACTTCTACAGCTTCAAATCACCCTGGGCATATGGTGCTAAACCCATATTTATATATATATATATATATATCAATCGACACGCGATGATTGATGAGGTCAGTAACACGCAACTGCTTTTATTCCCCATTACTTTTCCTGGTACCTAATGCAGCCCCAATTCGGACCGTACCCAAGATCCCCGCGCCGGCAGGAACATAAATTTTGTTTTCCATTCTTTTTAACTCGAGGGTTGTTCACAGCGGACTTACTTTTGCTTGTGGGCCAGCTTTCCCTATTACCAGCGTCCCTCGCCATCAGCTGAACCCACTCCAATCTGAGGTATTTGTAATTTACGACCCCAAGTCAAGGATGAGAAGTTACAATCACGACACTGGAAGTTTAAGAGCGAACGTTCTTATCAATTCGCCCATGATGGCCTCCATGCAGAGGATGAGGTAGAAACATAAAGATCCTTCAACTGTCAATGCTTAAATATGTGACAGAATGTAGAATACATGTATACAAAGATGTGTCGGATGTTAAAACATTCAAGCAGACGAAGTACATCTAGACGGGTAGAATTTGGGACAACATATACAGACGAGGTACACAAGTATGGGGTCACTGTAAACAATATACCTAAAGTATATACGTACAATAAGTACGTAGTAGTGGGTAGAACTAGAACAATCATAGAGATCTGGTATACAAAAGATAAGTTAAAAACTAGACAACACATCGTATTGTAGAACACAAAGATGAGTTAGAAACTAGAAGATACACTGAGGTCTGGTACAGGAAATATTAGTTAAAAACTAGAAGATACATTGAGGTCTGGTACAGGAAATATTAGTTAGAAACTAGAAGATATATTGAGGTCTGGTAGAGGCAAGATTAGTTAGAAACTAGAAGATACATTGAGGTATTGTACAGGAAAGATGAGTTAGAAACTAGAAGATAATTGAGGTCTGGTAGAGGCAAGATTAGTTAGAAACTAGAAGATACATTGAGGTATTGTACAGGAAAGATGAGTTAGAAACTAGAAGATATATTGAGGTCTGGTAGAGGCAAGATTAGTTAGAAACTAGAAGATACATTGAGGTATTGTACAGGAAAGATGAGGTAGAAACTAGAAGATACACTGAGGTCTGGTACAGGAAATATTAGTTAGAAACTAGAAGATAAATTGAGGTATTGTACAGGAAATATTGGTTAGAAACTATAAGATACATTGAGGTATTGTACAGGAAAGATGAGGTAGAAACTAGAAGATACATTGAGGTCTGGTACAGGAAATATTAGTTAGAAACTAGAAGATACATTGAGGTCTGGTACAGGAAAGATGAGTTAGTAGTTTTAATAACGGTGGCATTTACATGTCTTAAAATGTATTGAGCATTTAGTGTTATACTTCTTCTTCGTTCATCCGGAGTTTTTTTTCGGACGTGATTGCGTTGTGCCTGTTTACAGCAGAGCTGCGTTCTTGCGCCGTTAGGCCGACACATCCGACTTCTGCGGGCATTTGTTGACCGGGTTAACCTTCCCGGGGTTTAGTGTTATACACAAACTACTAGTGGTAGTAGTTGTAGTAACAGCAGCAGCAGTAGTAGTAGTAGTAGTAGTAGTAGTAGTAGTAGTAGTAGTAGTAGTAGTAGTAGTAGTAGTAGTAGTAGTAGTAGTAGTAGTAGTTGTTGTTGTTGTTTTTGTTTTTGTTTTCGTTGTAGTAGCAACAGCAACAGCAGCAGCAGTAGAATTATTTGTAGTAGTAGTAGTAGTAGTAGTAGTAGTAGTAGTAGTAGTAGTAGTAGTAGTAGTAGTAGTAGTAGTAGTAGTAGTAGTAGTAGTAGTAGTAGTAGCAGCAGTAGTAGTAGCTGCAACAGCAGTAGTAGTAGTAGCCGTCATCGTCGTCATCTTATTAGTAATAGTGGTAGTGGTAGTAGTAACATTAGTATCAGTAATATCACCAGTGACAAGAGTAGTTGTGATGACAGGAGCATCAGTAGTAGTGACTGTAGTAGTCCGAGCAGCAGTAGTAGTGTCTGTAGTAGTCCGAGTAGCATCAGCAACAGTAGTAGTGTCTGTAGTAGTCCGAGTAGCAACAGTAGTAGTGTCTGTAGTAGTCCGAGTAGCATCAGCAACAGTAGTAGTGTCTGTAGTAGTCCGAGTAGCATCAGCAACAGTAGTAGTGTCTGTAGTAGTCCGAGTAGCATCAGCAACAGTAGTAGTGTCTGTAGTAGTCCGAGCAGCAGTAGTGGTGTCTGTAGTAGTCCGAGCAACAGTAGCAGTGTCTGTAGTAGTCCGAGCAACAGTAGCAGTGTCTGTAGTAGTCCGAGCAGCAGCAGCAGCAGTGTCTGTAGTAGTCCGAGTAGCATCAGCAACAGTAGTAGTGTCTGTAGTAGTCCGAGTAGCAACAGTAGTAGTGTCTGTAGTAGTCCGAGCAACAGTAGCAGTGTCTGTAGTAGTCCGAGCAGCAGCAGCAGCAGTGTCTGTAGTAGTCCGAGTAGCATCAGCAACAGTAGTAGTGTCTGTAGTAGTCCGAGTAGCAACAGTAGTAGTGTCTGTAGTAGTCCGAGCAGCAGCAGTAGTAGTGTCTGTAGTAGTCCGAGCATCAATAGCAGTAGTGGTGATTGCTGCATAAGCAGCAGCAGTAAAACTCAAGTGGTGTTTGTACTATGTTGTACAACCTCCATACCCCATGTTATCGTCCACGTCTGTCAATCAGAGCATCAATCACGTGATCGAACGTTTAGTTTTAATGTCAAGACCTCCCTACACAACCACAACACATCCACATTGCACGACCCCACACGGCTTCAAGGCCTGGTTACCCTCCCGTTCCCCCTCTCTCTGCCCTAAACACGACTTGGTGAATCGTGTTAAATCGATTGTTTTATGAACCATAATTTCCAGCACGGGACAAAACGGATATCTCCACGGTTACCTCCTCCTGCAGCACTGCCAGCTGAAAGCAGCTTTTCTTGTCCTAGATGCGGTGTCGGTAACTAATGAGGGGGTTGATGCTTCTCCTGGTCCGTCTTCAGCCCGAGGCAGGATTCTCACGGCTTAAGCCAGATCCTATCTGGCGCAGATATCTGGATGGCAGCTCTAGGGGGTATCTAGCTTAGGTGGAAAAAGCCATGAAGAAAACAGACCACAAAGAAGCAGAAAGATATAAGGTGGCATTTGAATGAACAAACATAGTAAACTATAATGTCATCAGTGGCAGGGTGAATGGGAAGCGAATCATATTCGCGGAGAAAGGCTGCCCTGTGTAGAGGAGAGCGGAAAAACTAACATACACACGCGAAGTATAGGAGTCACGTGACAAGTCCATATGATAGGACAATGCAACAGGGCTATTATCCAAGGAAAGATGTTTTCTAAAGAAGCGGCCCTGGCAGTGATTATATTTCAGGTCGGCGACTGACCTTGGTCACACATGTTCCCAGGGACTAGATGTTCTTGCATTTAACAACCTACTGGAATACAATGCTCATCCTCAACGATCATTTCAAGACTATTTATTTCACATAGGCCCTGCATGACTTAAATGTCGTTATTAGTTAAACCTCTCTTTGTGTAATTGTGCAGTTATTCACGCCCATCATACAGTTATGGTAGCCACGGTGGGGCAGTGACCAACACTCTGGCCTGGTGGCGCTAAGGTCGTGACAGTCAGTAAACGCCTCATTTACCAGCTTTATGATGCATTGAGCAAATGGTCATTAGTGCCAAACCGATAAGCGTGATCGGTCTTGTTTCGCCATCTCACACGATCACCGGAGTCGTGGATTAGCTCTGTGCTCTCGTCTCGACCATACCACGTGGCCAAGCCATCCAGATATTTACTTCTCTGCCTTTCTCTTGTTCTTGTCACCTGAATCTTGCTAGTTGTCACCAAGTTCTCCAATTTATTTCTCCTCATAACGCGTCCAAAACTTGTGGCTGTCTACGTCTAATTTCTCTAATCAGCTTACGGTTTTCCTTTGTTTCTTATAGGACTTGGTAACTTGTTTTTCTGTCAGTCCAGGGTATACTTTGCTTTTTCTTCAGAAACCACATTTCCACAGCCATCAGATGTTTCTCAGCTTGTCTGCTCTTTGTCCACACCTCACATCCATACACAATCATAGGTTCTATGTAGCACCTCAACACTTTGTTTTCTCGTTGTAAATCTGTCTGCCTGCTCGCTTCCAACCCACCAGCATGTCCTGGGGGAAAATCCAACAGATGCTCTCTGTTTTTGATTGCTGAATGGAAGTCTGCGACTCCGTCCGATGCATGCCTGTCTTCACGTTTCTCATCACACTTTGGAAGTTGCAGATACAGCATTGAACAGGGATCATTTCTGTAATATTATGAAAATTGTATTAGAAGGAATAGAGACGAGGTAGGAAGCCACTTACGACTACCTCATGGCGTGGTCTACTATACGGAAATATAACAATTAACATGCGTGTGATACATCTATGAGTTATATGTACCCATATCACCTGGGGTAAGCCGCTGTAGTCAAGTGGCTAGTTCCCTTACAGTCTGGTGGACATGTGTTCAAGCCCCTTCGAGATGTGATATTATTTATTCACCGCGGCTCCCTGGTCAAAGCAGCCTGACATTGGTATCCGTGAACTGCGTGGGGGTTGGGGGGGGGGGGGTACAAGCTGCCGACGTGATGTAGGTCACATCATCATCGAGTGCCCAAGGTTCAAATCTTTGCTGCTAGCACCATATACATTACAACCCTCATCGCGTTAATAACGGAGTCTTTACTTTCTTACCGACCAGGGTTTTGTGGTGTAACGTATTGTTATATTATATTTAGGTTGGTATTATCATTGTTGACAACGAAGTGCCCAATTCCCATGGAATCTGTTGACACTGAAGTGCCCAACTCCCATGTAATCTGTTGACACTGAAGTGCCCAACTCCCATGGAATCTGTTGACACTGAAGTGCCCAACTCCCATGTAATCTGTTGACATTGATGGGCCCAACTCCCATGTAATCTGTTGACACTGAAGTGCCCAACTCCCATGGAATCTGTTGACACTGAAGTGCCCAACTCCCATGTAATCTGTTGACACTGAAGTGCCCAACTCCCATGGAATCTGTTGACACTGAAGTGCCCAACTCCCATGGAATCTGTTGACACTGAAGTGCCCAACTCCCATGGAATCTGTTGACATTGATGGTCCCAACTCCCATGGAGGACGCATGACCGCCCCAGGCCCAATGCCAGCCAGTCCGTGTGTGTTGTGTTGTATCATGAACACTTGACATCTTAACTCATTCAATGCCGAAAAATAATATATCCTAAGATGTCACCTTCCATTTGGACAGAAGGACGATATATCGCCGCACAAGGTTCATAGTGTGATATGTTTCGTTTTGTGGTATATTCGACAATGGCAAAGTTCAGTGAACGGAACTTTACATTATATTGCTTGTTCATTTGATTGTGTAATATGTTCGGTCCAAACCTACTTTTTATTTGGCAGTTGAAATTATTAGTACTGGTTATGCATACCCCGCTATTTCGAGGCTTAGGTATGGTACTTTATTAACAGGTCAAAAGATGTTAACGGGTCAAAAGAGTTAACAGGTCAAAAGGTGTTAACTGGTCAAAAGATGTTGACGTGTCCAGAGGAATGTCTCTGCCCCAGCCGACTCCAACAGATGAATATGTTCTCTCATCAGGGCTTACACGACGTGAATGCCAGTACATCGGATGTGAGTTAAAGCTCAGTCTCACAGCCAATGATATTGTGTACTCTCTCCACTTCCTTCTCCTCGCCTGTTTGTGAGCATCAGTGAATACCAGTATTTCCAGAAAATATTATGTATACTCGAGTGACCTGGTTTGACAATAAATATTGTTAACCACAAAATGAGGCTGCGAGTTCACCTTAGTCAGTCTGACAACAAGTAAAGGACTCATACCACACCCGTTCAAGCGTATCGACATATAGTGATATCCTCATATTGTTGTAGACCAATCAATACTCCAGGGTTAAAGTAGTATATATCACGGCGGCCATATTTACTTCGTAAAACATTTCCTGGTACACAATAATAACTGAGTCGAAATGGGGTCCTATGAATTCTACATACCTGTCTGGAATTCGAACTGGTGATCAATGGGCCGCCAGCCAAGAGCTCTAGCACGGTTCCCGTTCACCCTAGTACTGAACCAGTTAAGTCTACTAGTTGGACGTTGTTACCCCAGCCTCCTTGTTTCCAATCCCACACTAAGAAGGTATTCTGCATGTAATCAATGAGGGATAGTATGTATTGACTTTCACATTACCACCGTTGCGGTCCAATCCGATCAGTGATGACGTAATAGGATCTGATCCACAGCGCTGCAAGGCAGTCGTCATGTAGACTTTATTCTCAAGTGCTCTATTAAGACTTCCAGATAGCCCTATCATCCTCTGATAGTTAATGCCCTTGTTATTTCGCGGCCGTCTGCCCAATCATGGGAAGCTTGTCTGGCACATCCTTGGCCGTAGTGTGAGACCTTCTACAGCCCGCGGCCATCCCAGGCGTTGCTCAAGGATATTGTCTGCTCATTAACACAACCGGGAGATAAAGCCAGGAAAAACTGGCAAGCCATTGTGGAGAAGATGGAAGCGACGATTATGTGAAGCAAAAGAGACCGGCAAACAAGGTATTAGGCTTGGAGTAGAGTCAACGAGGTCAGATTGACAAGAAAGCAATTTCTCAAATGAGATTTTACATTTAGAACTTTGAAGAGAAAAGATTGTGGAAGAGAATCTGTGTACTTATATAGGCATAAGTAAATGCGTGTACACACATGTATACGTGACAGGTGAACGAACATTAAAGTACATTAAAGTTTCTTTGTTCCAACAAGGATAGCACCATCAGGTGGCAAGCTACAATATGGCAACCCTCCTGCTGTCCTGTGGTCTTTCGATGGCCATCCAGATTTCCGCTTCTTTTGTTAGTGCAAACACTAACATAAGCGAATTTATTTATGTTTATACGTGGATTTGTTTTATCTGTTTATACTTCCATATGTTTTACCTGTTTATACGTGTATATGTATTATCTGTTTATACGTGCATATGATTCATATGTTTATAAGTGTGTATGTTTTATCTGTTTATACGTGTATATGTTTTATCTGTTTATACGTGTATATGTTTTATCTGTTTATACGTGTATATCTTTAATCTGTGTATATGTGTACATGTTTTATCTGTTTATATGTGTATATTTTTTATCTGCTTATACATGTGTATGTTTTATCTGTTTATACATGTATATGTTTTATCTGTTTATACATGTATATGTTTTGTGTTTTATCTGTTTGTACGTATATATATTTCATCTGTTTATACACGCATATATTTTTCCCTGTTTATACATGTATATGTTTTATCTGTTTATACGTGTATATGTTTTATCTGTTTATATATGCATTTTCTTCTGTTTATACATGTATATGTTTTATCTGTTTGTACGTTTTTATGTTTCATCTGTTTATACATGCATATATTTTTTTCCTGTTTATACGTGTATATGTTTTATCTGTTTATACGTGCACATGTTTCATCTGTTTATACAAGTATATGTTTTATCTGTTTATACACATCTATGTTTTATCTGTTTGTACGGATATATATTTTATCTGTTAATACATGCATTTTTTCTGTTTATGCGTGTATATGTTTTATCTGTTTATACGTGTATATGTTTTATTTGTTTATATGTGTATATGTTTTCTCTATTTATACGTGTATATGTTTTATCTGTTTATACACATCTATGTTTTATCTGTTTGTACGGATATATATTTTATCTGTTAATACATGCATTTTTTCTGTTTATGCGTGTATATGTTTTCTCTATTTATACGTGTATATGTTTTATTTGTTTATATGTGTATATGTTTTATCTGTTTATACGTGTATATGTTTTATCAGGGAGTTTCGATGGCCGAGTGGTATAGTATATGTGCCGTGGTCTATGGCGAGACTTGATTATGGAAACTTGAATAGTATATGTGCCGTGGTCTATGGCGAGACTTGATTATGGAAACTTTAATAATATATGTGAAGATGGCACATGGCGAGACTAGGTCATGGAAACTTGAATAGTATATGTGCCGTGGTCTATGGCGAGACTAGGTAATGGAAACTTGAATAGTATATATGCCGTGGTCTATGGTGGGCGAGACTTGGTCATGGAAACTTGAATAGTATATGTTCCGTGGTCTATGGCGAGACTTGGTCATGGAAACTTGAATAGTATATGTGCCGCGGTCTATGGCGAGACTTGGTCATGGAAACTTGAATAGTATATGTGCCGCGGTCTATGGCGAGACTTGGTCATGGAAACTTGAATAGTATATGTGCCGCGGTCTATGGCGAGACTTGGTCATGGAAACTTGAATAGTATATGTGCCGCGGTCTATGGCGAGACTTGGTCATGGAAACTTGAATAGTATATGTGCCGCGGTCTATGGCGAGACTTGGTCATGGAAACTTGGATAGTATATGTGCCGCAGCATATGACGCGACATAGTTATGGGAACAATTATAGTATACATTGGCACCTTGCCGTCTTGACAGACGATAGTTTGTGCTTTAAAAAGGCATAATAACTTTTACCTATGGCGGTAGCGAATGTGACTGATAAGGCCAATTCGCGCTGTAAACGTTCGTTCACACTGGGTGCATGTGAACACGTGGTCATTTCCACCACCATGCACCATCTTACGTCTCAAAAACTCGGTGTGTGACTTATCGGTGATAATTACAGTATACTAATTATGATACAATGAGCATCCGTGGCCTAGGGGATAGAAGCACAGTTTCACTATTCTAGGATTTCCGAGTCGGTTTTGCAACATCATGTAAAGGACATAAAAATAACTGGCAGTGATAAGACGTGTGTGAATTAGGGAGATCTTAGAGGCAGCTGAGGTACGGTTTCTGATACTAATGTTGCAGATACCTTCATGGCCGGAACGACCAACAACGATTGTTGGGAGAAGCTAATACAAGTAGAATATTATCCACAACTAGAAGAAACAGATAAACTCAGTTGTTTGGGCATGTAATGAGAGGATAGACACTGGACAATATCGTTACAACTGGAACAATCAGCGATAGAAGAAATGGAGGCATGCGGAGAGAAATTACGTTGATGATCTAAGACAATGAACAGGAATATAATTAATAGCATTGGTCCCCTCTATCAATGAACAAGATCATGGAAGAGACACAAACGTCTACGCCACCTTTCAGAGCACATGATAATGATGGCGTTTGCAAAGAGTTAATTAAGAAAGCTTCTATTTGGGGATTAGTACTTGGAAAGATGATACAAGGTAACCCGAGACCAGGCTGAAGACTGCCATCCAGGCTGCTGGGATCCTGTCCTTCTGGACGGGTCGTGTTTTGCGAGCCTAATACGAGAGCGGGCCTGCGAAGTTGACACAACTTCCTCCAGACATGAGCCTTCATGGGACCCCTATTGTTTTCCTGCTGGTTTCATCCAGGATTGAACGGTTCAGATGTTCTTCATGCCGATCGGAAAATCCGGATGGCAATGAGACTCAAGAAGTGTAAAGATCAGATTTGAGAAGCGGGAGGCAGAAGCGAAAGCATAGAATAACAAATGTTGACGAGGACTGGAAGCAAAGTAGGGGTATTTTAGAGATTGTCCTGATGTCAGTGGGAAGTGACGGCATACGAGGAGCAACTTATAAACTAGACACATTTATAATATAGTGTGTCGTAAATGTGTCTCCGTGGCGATGTGGTCAAGTTGTCTGCCTCCCGCGCCGAATGTTGTTTGTTCGATTCCAGGCTACGTCTTTCGGTTCACGAGTGCATTTTTCTCTTAGACTCCTGGGGTGTCGTCAGTGGAGCTACGGCGTTCGAACTTTGTGCGATGCTTTCCGGCAGGCCGCCCGGCAGAAAGAGACCGAGCCACATGGGATAAAACACGGTGCAACGAAGATGATCTTCTCGACTTTTACGACTCATTTTTTTAGAGTGTGGTAAATCTGATGGAGACGCAATCATGTTTTATGACATAATTCACAAATAAACACATATTCATTGTTTGGCTCTCACCAAAGTAGAAGAAAACAGTTTTATTGGGTTCTCCAATTGATATGTCCAAACAGGCGCGGTGGCGAAGGAGTCACGGACGCAGTTCTTAACCGCGTTCGAAACACAGTTGCATTGGCTTTTTTTATGAAATGGTATGGATGCCGATCGTTCAGAATGCAATGACAAACTACTGAACGTAAACTTGCGCAGGAATCACGAACAGCCAAGAAATACTGGGGTTGACTGCTAAATCAGTAAAGGATATATATGCAATCAACTTTAAAAAAAAATTTAAATTGATATTTCCGTGTGTTATAATTGCCAAGTAACCTTAAACTCCCGCCACATTTTCATAAAAATATGCCTGTTATCAATATTTTAAGTGTATGTGTTTGCCAGTGTTGTGTACTTGAGACCAATGATACTATATTATTGATAGGTGCGAATCATGGCTATTCCATAGACACAGGATAAAGTGGGTGATAGATCTGGCTAGTAATGAAACCTTTTTGTGTGTCTGACTGGTGGATGACACAGTGTTCTGTGGTCATAAGTTGAGAAGAGGGACATTGGAGAACATCGTGACCACTGGACAGATCAAAGAGAAGAGAGATATTGGAGAACATCGTGACCACTGGACAGATCAAAGAGAAGAGTGACATTGGAGAACATCGTGACCACTGGACAGATCAAAGAGAAGAGGGACATTGGAGAACATCGTGACCACTGGACAGATCAAAGAGAAGAGTGACATTGTAGAACATCGTGACCACTGGACAGATCAAAGAGAAGAGGGACATTGGAGAACATCGTGACCACTGGACAGATCAAAGAGAAGAGAGATATTGGAAAAAATCGTGACAACTGGACAGATCAAAGAGAAGAGGGACATTGGAGAACATCGTGACAACTGGACAGATCAAAGAGAAGAGGGACATTGGAGAACATCGTGACAACTGGACAGATCAAAGGTGGGAAAGGCAGAGGCAAGCCGAGAGAAAGGATGTGTCATGGTCTAAGATGGTGACATGGAAGAAAATAATCAGCAAAACTGCTCACCAAGAACCGAGATATGTTGAGAGAAATGAGCAAAACTAATCATCAAGAATTGAGATATGTTGAGAGAAATGAGCAAAACTAATCACCAAGAACCGAGATATGTTGAGAGAAATGAGCAAAACTAATCACCAAGAATTGAGATATGTTGAGAGAAATGAGCAAAACTAATCACCAAGAACCGAGATATGTTGAGAGAAATGAGCAAAACTAATCACCCAGAACCGAGATATGATGAGAGAAATTAGCAAAACTAATCACCAAGAACCGAGATATGTTGAGAGAAATGATCAAAACTAATCACCAAGAATTGAGATATGTTGAGAGAAATGAGCAAAACTAACCACCAAGAACTGAGATATGTTGAGAGAAATGAGCAAAACTAATCACCAAGAATTGAGATATGTTGAGAGAAATGAGCAAAACTAATCACCAAGAACTGAGATATGTTGAGAGAAATGAGCAAAACTAATCACCAAGAATTGAGATATGTTGAGAGAAATGAGCAAAACTAATCACCAAGAACTGAGATATGTTGAGAGAAATGAGCAAAACTAATCACCAAGAACTGAGATATGTTGAGAGAAATGAGCAAAACTAATCACCAAGAATTGAGATATGTTGAGAGAAATGAGCAAAACTAATCACCAAGAACTGAGATATGTTGAGAGAAATGAGCAAAACTAATCACCAAGAACTGAGATATGTTGAGAGAAATGAGCAAAACTAATCACCAAGAACTGAGATATGTTGAGAGAAATGAGCAAAACTAATCACCAAGAATTGAGATATGTTGAGAGAAATGAGCAAAACTAATCACTAAGAATTGAGATATGTTGAGAGAAATGAGCAAAACTAATCACCAAGAATTGAGATATGTTGAGAGAAATGAGCAAAACTAATCACCAAGAATTGAGATATGTTGAGAGAAATGAGCAAAACTAATCACCAAGAATTGAGATATGTTGAGAGAAATGAGCAAAACTAATCACCAAGAATTGAGATATGTTGAGAGAAATGAGCAAAACTAATCACCAAGAATTGAGATATGTTGAGAGAAATGAGCAAAACTAATCACCAAGAACTGAGATATGATGAGAGAAATGAATGCATGCGCCACTTTGATGACATATGACGACGATGAGCTGGTCGACACATAATATACAAGTATTTCACTTACCGGAGGTGGCGCTGTCATCATTTGAAGGCTGGAGATTCAAACCTCAGAGTGACTGTCTTCTTTATTTCTCCTGTTATATTGTTTGGTGTCGCCTCATATATCTACTCATTTTCATTATTTATATGCGTATCAACTAATACCCGCGACTGTATTGTTCTGTCTAGTCGACCACGACGGTTCTCAGCACATGTTATTAAAAACACAATGGGCGTGAAAATAAACAAGGTAATAGAACTACTGACGGATACAATTTGTGCGGCCTGCAGTGACGACAGCGACTCTTTGAACTGCACTTGCTATCAGATGAGTTTGTCTGGTGTCGAAATACCCACGTACCTTCAGGGTATCTGATGAGCTGGTCGGGTGTCGACATACCCATGTACCTTTAAGGTATCAGATGAGCTTGTCGGGTGTCGACACACACAAACACACACACACACACACACACACACACACACACACTCAAACACACACTTATATATATATATATATATATATATATATATATATATATATATATATATATATATATATATATATTAAAGACAAACAACTAAAACTAGGTATACTAACATCTATTCTGGAGAAGCTACTATTACTTTATTTTTGCATATCCCTTACAGGACGTTGCAGTCAACATGAGCATGTTCCAGCTGCTGCTGATGTACTAGGCAAGATTACGCTCAGTAGTTTGCCATTGCTTTCTGAGCGACCGGCTCACATACCCCGTAAGTTACGAACGCAGCGAGAACCGCTACACACAGGCTCAAGCGTTATCCGTACGATTCCTACTACTTCTAGTGCACTGGAGTAATATTTGCGTTTGAATTAGCTTTCCCTATTACCAATGTCCCTCGCCATCAGGTGAACCCTCTATGGCTTCTAAATCACTCGTAATTTACGTCCCCAAGTCAAGGACGAGAAGCCAACATTTTAGTCCATTTGACGGATGTAAGGGTTGAACGCCGGCTTCGTGGCTTAGAGGTTATGACTTTTCTCCGTAATCTCGTATACTATCGTCGGTAACGTGATGACGGTGAGAATCAGCAGTGGTTCGAATCGCATCGGTAACTTACGGGGTATGTGAGCCGGCCGCTCAGAAAGCAATGGCAAACTACTGAGCGTAATCTTGCCAAGAGATCAACATACAGCTGAAAGATGCTGGTGTTGACAGCGATGTCCTGTAAAGGATATGCAAAAAAAAAAAAAAAAAAAAGGGTGTTGAACCCGCTTATATTTACAACTGTGCGCCAAATTATCATTCCAGTCTGAATTGTTTCTTTTCCTATTATGTTAAACTACTCGGTACTAAGAGTACAGGAAAATTGTGAACTGTCTGAACCCTTTCCTGTCACCAATGGAGTGAAGCAAGGATGTGTCCTGGCACCAACACTGTTCAGCCTCATGTTTTCAGCCATGTTGATGAATGCCTTCGAGAACGATGACATTGGAATAGACATCAACTACCGTATGGATGGAAAGTTATTCAATCTCAGAAGGCTGAAAGCTAAAACCATAATTAACAGCGACACCGTCAGAGAGCTCCTGTTTGCTGATGATTGCGCTCTATACGCCAACTCATAGGCGGACATGCAACATAATGTTTCAGCTGTCTCACATGCCTGTGCCAACTTTGGGCTCAATATCAACTTGGAGAAGACTGTAGTTATGTACCAGCCAGCTCCAGGGAATAATCACACTGTGCCAAATATCAAAGTGAATGATCATAGACTAAGTGTTGTGGACAAATTCACCTATCTTGGCAGCACTATGTCACAAGCTGCCACAATTGATGACGAAGTGAATGCAAGAATCTCCAAGGCCAGTGCGACCTTTGGCAGACTGTACAAGAATGTATGGGACAGAACTGGAATAAGCCTGCAAACAAAGCTAAAAGTCTACAAAGCAGTTGTATTATCGACACTGCTATATGCTTGTGAAACCTGGACTGTTTATTAGCGACACGCTAGGAAATTAAACCACTTCCACACAGTCTGCCTAAGGAAGCTACTGAAGATTAAATGGCAAGACAAGATTCCAGACACTGAAGTCCTAGAAAGAGCATCCATGCCCAGTATCCACACTATACTGATGAAGAATCAGATTCGTTGGGCTGGTCACTTGACTCGCATGCCAGATCACAGGCTCCCTAAACGAATTTTTTTCAGCGAACTGCGTTGTGGTAAACGCTCCCAAGATGGCCAGAGGAAACGCTTTAAAGACACTCTGAAAATTTCACTGAATGTTTTTGGAATTCATCATAACACCTGGGAGGCTGCAGGCAGAGACCGAAATTCGTGGCGTGCATCATTATGCAAAGGTGCAGTCATATGTGAGGCAACCAGGACTGCAAGAGCTGTGAAGAAAAGGCAGGACAGAAAAACCACTGCAGGAAATCCTCCCCCAGAGACGTCAAGCATTCCTTGCCCACATTGTCAAAGAACATTTCGAGCCAAAATAGGCCTTATCAGCCATCTTAGAACCCACGGCTCCACACCTTCAACCCCACTGGATGAAATGAATGGTCATCATCGTTCTTGATGGACAAACAACAAACTACTCAACTCCTTCGCGAGACCGGGGTTCGAATCCCCCGTAAGGTGTGGAGTTTTTTCTGTCGGGGGCTAAAAGAAAACTCTAACCTGTACAGTTCCCTGCGACTGCACTAGCTAGGCGGCCTTAATTCCTCAGACTCAAGACCCCCCCCCCCCCCCCCCCCCGTCCAGCACAGCAAAGAACTATAGGCAGTAATGCCTGACGGAACAAGCAATCAGTCGCCACAATGAAGGTTGGCAGCAATGGATCTCTAACAATGTCTGTCTCTCGCCTTGACCATAAATTATGTCAGATTGCTGTTCGTCCATCCCTTGATGTTATCTCCCAATTGTATCGTTGTCTATCTCTCACTCACTTGCCTGCAACCTTACCCTCCAGTATGGTTTTATAACAGTGTTATGTCTTTTAACTTGGCCGAAATATTTCACTTGCCTCTTTTTTATTTCTGTAATCAA
Organism: Cepaea hortensis; assembly: GCA_963921405.1. NCBI lineage: Eukaryota > Metazoa > Mollusca > Gastropoda > Stylommatophora > Helicidae > Cepaea > Cepaea hortensis. The sequence goes on from OY992881.1 coordinate 11,436,151, forward strand.
CTCTTTTCATTCGTAGTTTTTCTATAACCTCTGAATGTGATTGTTTTTGTTTCTATGAAATACAACATATTCATTTGTATATCCACATCTCCAGGGACTCTATTCGAGTTTGCTTGTTTAATCACCAGGCTTCCACGCCATACAGTAGTGTTGAATATACACAACGTTTGACATTTCTCATTTTTAATGGGTTGTTAATCTCTCTGACCTAAGATTGCCTAACCAATCACAAAAAACCGATAAATACTGGGGTGGATTACAAGGTCATGTAGAGGTCATGCAGCTAATTCTAACACATTATGTTGTTACATGTTTATCCATGTTCTCGTGGACAGTCTGACATAATCTCATTTTAGTCAATACTAACGACGGCCCGACGATTGGGCTCTTCACCTGCTAAGTGAAGGAAAGGCTGGTGCATTCAACCTTACAGGAATGTGACGGCCCGATCACATCACAGACCCATAGTAGGAAACTACTTCAGGACAAAACATATTTAGGCAGCATGCGGTGTCGTCTTCGCATTGAAGGTCGTTACATTGTTATATTTGTATGTGTTTGAGTACATTATATTGTTATATTTGTATCTGTTTGAGTACATTGTATTGTTATATTTGTATCTGTTTGAGTACATTATATTATTAAATTTCTATCTCTCTGAGTACATTGTATTGTTATATTTGTATCTGTTTGAGTACATTATATTATTAAATTTCTATCTCTCTGAGTACATTGTATTGTTATATTTGTATATGTTTGAGTACATTATATTATTACATTTCTATCTCTGTGAGTGCATTGTATTGTTATATTTGTATATGTTTGAGTACATTATATTATTACATTTCTATCTCTCTGAGTACATTGTATTGTTATATTTGTATATGTTTGAGTACATTATATTATTACATTTCTATCTCTCTGAGAGCATTGTATTGTTATATTTGTATATGTTTGAGGACATTGTATTGTTATATTTGCATCTGTGTGAGTACATTATATTGTTACATTTGTATTTGTTTGAGTAAAATATAATGTCATATGCATATGTTTGGTTTGCTGCACCACCCAGTTTTCTGTCTGTCTGTCTGTCTGTCTGTCTGTCTGTCTGTCTGTCTGTCCGTCCGTCCGTCTGTCTGTCTGTCTGTCTGTCTGTCTGTCTGTCTGTCTGTCTGTCTGTCTGTCTGATTGTCTGTCTGTCTCTCTCTCTCTATCTCCCTCTCTCTCTGTCTCTCCCCTCCATCTCTCTGTCTCTCCCCTCCCTCTCTCTCTCTCTCTCTTTCTCTCTCTCTCTCTCTCTCTCTCTCTCTCTCTCTCTCTCTCTCTCTCTCTCTCTCTCCTGTGAAAAGCGCTTTATCCGCGACATGTTCCGTGCCTTTTGTGCGTCCCCTTAAAGCTGTCAAATTAAACTTTGTTTTTCTTTGTTTGTTGAACAACCCCAGGGATGTGGTCTGTGGGAGCGGCCCCCGGGGCCCCAGCACCAGATTACAGATCACGAATGGTAGAAATTAAACCAAACATTGAATGCCACACGGAGGCTGTGAGGCACCGGCAAGATTCTCACCTTGGCATACATAGTTCCAGCTTCCTAGCTGGGGGTGACAGATTTGCTCAAACTGTTTTCAAAAGTCATGCACTTCGACACAATTATAGACACTCATGAACTTTGTGACCCCGAAAGAAATACCCGTATTAATAAAACATGGCAGATGTCAGAATTGGAGTTAGTTTGGGACAATTAACGCTGCGATTTTATTTTGTCTCAGCTTCTTTCTCGTTAATCGGTTGATCTTTTAATGAGGCAAAAAGTTAAAAGATTGGTAAGATTTTTTAGGGCGTATATATTATTTAAAATTTCTTAATAAAACAAATAGATTGGCACATTTTCATGTTGAATTTCTTAATGGGCAAACGATGTATTGAATACGGTGACACTAATAAGACAGCGGATAGGCTGTATTTAGACAGTACACAGGACTACAGCTGAGAAAGGCAAGATAAAAGCACTTCAGCCATTCCAAGGTAGTTCATCAAAGTTAAACTGTCCTCATGCTACAGGTGAGATAGGAGAGTCGTGTAGGGTTCCAGCTGTCATAAGTCATTCTATACCAGAAATTACACTATGGGTTGATTGGACACTGCATACAACATCATCAGCATCAGCTACAACAGCATCATCATCATCATCATCATCATCATCATCATCATCATCATCATCATCATCATCATCATCATCATCATCAACATCATCATCATCATCAGCGTCAGCATCATCAGCATCATCATCAGCCACATCATCATCAGCCACATCATCATCATCATCATCATCATCATCATCATCAGCATCATCTTCAGTATCATCAGCATCACCATCAGTATCATCAGCATCAGCAACAACTGCATTATCATCATCATCAGCAGCAGCAGCAACTTCATCAGCATCACCATTCTCAACGTCATCATCATCATTATCGTCATCATCATCATCATCAACATCACCATCATCGTCATTCAGGCGCATTTTAGCGACATTGATACTATTACCCTATTACATCGCAGACCTATATTATAAAATTAGTTCAGGACAAAGAAAAATGCAATCATTATCCAGTGTCGTCTTCGCACAGAAGGTCTGAATTGTTTTCCTCACCTCGTTAAACCGGGGGTTAAAAATCCAGTGGATCGACTTATGGCGAAAGGATTTATCTCATGTAACTCAGGCTTGTTCCGTAGAGCAGGAAACGTCTGCCAATAGCGTCATACATGACAGAAACTTCATAGCTTCAGCCACACCCCACGGGGATCTCCGAAAGAAAAACTGCACCCTAGAACCGACTGAGTCCGAAAACTAGCCAACACCCTACTGAGGATGAGGCAGACGGCATAACCTCTCTGTCACAGTGACCCCCAGCATGTGCTGTCCACTTGCACGCAGACATGCTTCGTTCGGTCCATCTCTTGGCGTTGTCCAGTTGCACAGATTTTATAGAAGACGGCAGAAAATAAAATTCAATAGACAGCCAAAGTGTGCAATCTGGACAGTTTGAGGGAGGCAAAGTCGCAAAGACAACTGATCACAAACATCAGAAATCGACAGTCTTCATTTTTTGGCTACAATGTGAAAAAAAAAAAAAAAATTGAACATGCTATGGTAAATGGAAAGATTTATGGAAAGAGAAATAAAGGAAGACAGCGAGATGAGATTCTTAACAGTCTTCTGTCATGGCACGGAAGGGGACCAGCACGTATATGCCGTTGCACATCGCAAGATGTGGAGAAGCATGATCGCCCAAGACATAGTTTTGGATGAGCATGTTTGCCTGCCAGTCCAGTCTTAACTGGGTACCAGACCATGCCATGGGAAGTAAAGGCGGCCGCCGTGCTATTTACCACATGCCACGTCGAGTGGTGACAAGTGGGTAAACATAGGACCAGTATCATGATATTGTCCACATGCCACGTCGAGTGGTGACTAATGAGTAAACATAGGGCCAGCATCTTATATACAGAGAGCTATGTTAGCGTAATAACTAGACGCTCACTTGCCGCGCCTGTGGTCATGGTTCGAATCCGCTTCGAAGCGGCGTTTGAAAGTGTGACCTAAGCTTCCAGGTCGACATCAGTCTTAACTGGGTACCAGGAATTGTCTTGGTAGGTAAAGGTCTCCTGGGTGATATGACCGCATCAGCCACCAGTGTGGCCTGGGTTATAAAACTGTGGGTCTGGCACCATGTGCCCTGTGCGCCTGGAGTTGTATACAAGTCGACAATGACAACATGTGTAAAAGTAGACAATGATAACATGTGTAAACGTCGACAGTGATAACATGTGTAAAAGTTGACAATGATAACATGTGTAAATATCGACAATGATAGCATGTGTACAAGTAGACAATGATAGCATGTGTAAATATCGACAATGATAGCATGTGTAAGTATCGACAATGATAGCATGTGTAAATATCGACAATAATAGCATGTGTAAATATCGACTGTCATCAAGCGATGCTACAGGCATTACGGGATAAACTTCTCTCGCACCACACAAAAAGATTTGTCAGTCGTACGAGAGGAATTGAACCGGCTCAGTGGCCGAGGGGTTAGCAGCTTTCTCCGCTAACTCCGAATACTCTCGTCACGTGACGCGACGAGAATTAGCAGTGGTTCGAATCGCAAAAGTGACTTATGAGAGTATGGAGCCGATCGCTCAGAAAGTCGTGGCGTGCTGATGAGCGTAATCTAGCCTAGGAATCAACATACAGCTGAAAAATGCTGGTGTTGACCGCAATATCCTGAAACAGGATGGAAACGCGGGGAAAAAAACGAGAGGAATTGATTACACATTTTTATTTGCCACTGGCTCTTTACATTACATAAATGCACAAAACTGTCTCTAATGAATCACACATGAATACACAGAATTTCCTATCACTAGTCGTCCCTAGCCCTACTGCTAAATCTATCTACTCATCTAAAGAAATACGCATCGACGCTAAGCGATGTGTTCCCTACGAAGTCTGTCCCCCGTCTGACGATTCTCCGCGTGCTGATTTTCTTAGGATCAACACACGAATTGCTTCATGTCCCCCATATAATATTTAACAACCCTTGCACAAGCTGTGTGCGACAGGCTTTACCTATCCCGCTTCCGCGTGTAAAGTTATCTTTCACTGTTAAGTTAGTGTTTCGTTGTCTATTGTGTCCCCTGACCCGGAGTTATCTTTCTTTGTTCTCAAAAATGTATGCACTTTATATGTTTGTTTTCCTGGTTGTTTGCGTGTTTGGATGTACCTAATACTATACTTTACCTTCTAACATGTGTGTCTGTCTATAATTTGTATGTAAGTTAGTTTTCAAGTGCCATAATCCGGTTAAATGTGGCCACAAATAAGTGTATAACACTAATTCGTGACTACGTTTCCGTCTTATGAGACTTAAAATACTTTCCCTAAGGTATAATGTAATTATGGCTAACACAAAACTACACACAACACATTCGAGACAGCATATTTCAACACTGAAAGCAAACGCTTGACGCAGACAAATAATAAAAGTCGCGTTGAGCGGCAGAAAAAATCCTCTGGTTGTCTTCACTCTCCATTTTATATTTTCAATTTTCTCTCATTTTCACACTTCTGTCACACATCTTTTATTCTCCCAATTATTTAAAAACCTTGAAGTGCCACTGTACAAGTTTGGCTCAGTTTGAAAATAGTTGAGCTTAATGACTGTGCGTAACTTACTGCACGAGTCATGTATTTACAAAATATTTACATGGATGAAATAGGGTTGATAGTTTGTACCCTGATAATACTAAACACTACATTCTACTGAAATACTAATACTAATTCTATAAATATATATATTCTAATTTGTTGCACAAAATTAACCTAATTTAAGGGAAGTAATCTAAGTAACTAAAAAAATGAAAATGATGTGAGATGAGTTATGTACCTTTCTGAAATGAGTAATGTGAAATGTAACAAAATTATAAATAATGGGTTATTTTATTAAAAAAAAGAATGTTTTAATGTCTAAATGAAAAAATATGATTAATAATTTGAATATACATGGTGAAATGTATAATCCTTTTATCCTATAAGGTCTAAACTACTTTTAATTCTAAATGATGAGGTTGTTAAAGTGTTTATCAAGATGGAATGAAATAATGTGAAATGAAATGTACTAACTGGTACTGTTCCTATCTTAACTTTTTATCCTCGTCTTTAATTAGCTATTATTAAATTTAAAGTACTATCCTAAGTAAGTGGGTAAATTAGTGATTTATCTAAACTACAGAAAAAAAAATCTATTATATTCCCTAAATTTAATCTAAATCTATATTAAAGTAACTAATCTAACTATAATTTATCACTATATTAAAAACATGTTATAATACATATCACAATAAATAAATATATATATATGGTATTTAAATACCCCAGGTTAGTGGTTGCCATAACGTTCAGAAATTGCTTTTGTTGGCACAGTTCATAGATACACAATTGTCCTGGGTATATTAAATTAAACTACACAGTCATACTTGTGTCTTATGGTTATTCTTCCACTCGTAGAGTCCGCTGGTGTCGTAGACATGTATATTCGTGTCTGTTATTTATGCATTGTTCTGACACTGTTCTTCCATGATTAACACAGGTGATTCACCGGAACACAAATGGAGCATAGTAAGTAACGAGCTGTCTATGTCCACACGGTGATTCACTTGTTCTTGGAGCACAGTTCTTATTCTGCTGTCTATGGACACATGGTAGTTCACTGTTCTTAGCACACAGTCCTGATCATGATGTCTATGATTTACATAGGATATTTTACACAGGATATTCTAAGTGTACTAACTTACATATCTTAGACTCAATCTTCATGTGGAGTATCAGGTATTTCTACCTCAGATGGTCGACTAAGGGTATCAGCCAGAATTTGTCCCTACCCTTAATATGCTCTATACTAAAAGTATATTTTTGTAATATTAACGACCACCTGTAGATGCGGTCATTGCGATGTACCCCACTTTGTATGACCGTGATTGGGGAGTTGTCGGTCTGTACTACGAAGTGATCACCCGCTAGAAATCGATGTAACTTCCTTACTGAATAGATGACACTTAGGGCTTCCAACTCTGATATGGAATATCTGGACTCAGTAGGTGTGATCTTGCGGCTCACGTAGCAAATTGGATGGAAGATGCCATCGTAAAACTGGCCTAGTACTGCAGCGATGGAAATCCTGCTGGCATCTGTCCTAAGATAATAAACGAGCCTAGGATTAGGCAAACGCTGTATTGGTACATTACTAAATAGGAGTTTCAATTTTGACAATGCAGAAATTAATAATGCATCTTTGACATCTAATTTTACTGATGCTTTCAAAACATTTGAAAATACACTTGTGATTTCCGCTAAGTTCGGTATGAACTTACTATAATAATTTACTAAACCCAAAAGGCTCCTGACCTGCTTCTTTGTTGTAGGCATGGTCAGGTTTATAATTTTAGTAACAATTCTATTGTCAGTTTTTGGTTGTCCTTGTGAAATGACATGACCCAAAAAATCAATTTCTTGTAGGCCCAGTTCAACTTTGCTCGGTTTGACAGTGAGACCGAAGAGCCGCAACCTATCGAAGACATGTCTGAGTTTCAGTAAGTGTGTTGTCCAGTCATCTGTATGGACACAAATATCATCTATATATGTCACCGTATTCGTCACTCCATGTAGTAAATCTCTAGTTAAGCGTACGAAAGTGGCAGGAGCGTTACGAAGTCCAAAAGGAAGAAACCGCCATTCGTAAAGACCTAAAGGTGTTGAGAATGCAGTAAGATAGATGGATTGAGTCTGCATAGGGACCTGCCAATATCCCTTAGTAAGGTCTAATTTAGAGAAGATTTTGGAGGTGGACATATCAAGAATAAGATCTTCGCAGGAAGGAATTGGTTCTGCGTCGATCTTAGTGACACTGTTGAGTTTCCTATAGTCCACACAGAGACGAATTGTAGAGTCTTTTTTCTTGACCAAGACGATTCGAAAGGAGTACTCAGATGTAGATTTCTGGATGATTCCACTAGCTTCTAAATTAAGAATTTCCTTATTTAGACTTTCTCTGTAGCTAAGTGGGATAGAGTACGGCCTGCATTTGATAGGTTTAGAGTCCGAAAGAAGGATGGAGTGCTCGATTCTGTCCGTCCTACCTGGAATGTCGGAAAATATGTCCTTATACTCCGTTACTAATTCTAATGTCTGTCGTCGTTGCTCTTCTGTTAGTCCCTGTTCTAACCGTATACAATCTAATGTTGCAGTCTTGTCTACAATTGGAACAGGTAGTTCCATCCCGTCGTCGTCTACCTGATTCAGTACGGTTGTGGTGCTAAGTGCGTTTTCTGTATGCTCACTAGGTGTATGCATATCGTCGGCTTTGCCAGTCTCGCTAACTAGTGTGGTTGCGTTATGTATGTCCGTCGTCTCATCAATAGGTGTGGGTGCATTGTGTTCGTCTGTCTCTTGTTCTGTCTCTTGTCGTGAAAAGTAGGGTTTCAACATGTTGATATGAAATATCTTTAAGTGTCCGTTTATCGATATTTCATAATCGACATCTGAAATTTTTCGTACCACTTTGAATGGCCCTTGCCATGAGGTCATTAATAAATTCCGTTTGTCTGGGAGTAAAAGCAGTATGTCTTGATCTTGTTCAAGATTAATAGTCCTCGCACCTCTATTTGCGTATTGGCGGTAGATTTGACCCTTCCTCTCCGCAGTTGCCTTGGCTATGACACACGATTTCATAATTTTATCTCGTGTTTCTGTTACCATCTCATAAGGTGTTTTAGGGGTTGGAATTTCAATCGCATTAGTTACTAACTGATGGTAAATTGTTAGGGGTCCACGTGGGCTAGCCCCGTATACTAATTCAAACGGTGAGAAACCCGTGCTTGAATGGGGAATCTCCCGATAGGCGAACAGCACTGTTGGCAACAGTGTATCCCAATCAGCTGGGTTTTCTGCTGTCACCTTAGCCAGCATATGCTTTAGGTCTCCGTTAATTTTCTCTACTATTCCATTGCTGGCTGGATGATAAGCTGTTGTAAAATGCTGTTTAATTCCTAACATTTTCGTAAGGGCTTGCGTTGCAGCCGATATGAATTGGGTTCCGCGATCGGATAAGATGGTACGTGGAAATCCGCATCGTGAGAACAAATGTAGAAATACATTGGCAATATCTTTGGAGGTGATGTATTTCAAAGCTACTGCCTCATCCCACCTTGAACATAGGTCTACTAGCGTTAAGATGAAGCGCTTTCCTTTGCTGGACACCTGGTTAAAGGGTCCAACAATATCCACCGCCACACTCTCGAATGGTCTAGAGGCCAGTGTTGTCGGTTGTACTTCAGCTGTAGGATGTTTACCCTTACGTACTAGTTGTTGACAGACATTACATGAACGACAGAATACTTTTATGTCATTACAAAAACCCGGCCAGTAAAAATGAGCCTGAATTCTGGCCCTGGTTTTATCGTATGCAAGGTGACCAGCAAACGGTGACTCGTGTGCAATCTTTAGCACAGTTTGGCGGTGTTGTACAGGTAACACCGTTTGCTGAATCTCATGGTTGCCAGTTGTATAATAACGAGTAAGAATACCATTATTAAGTCTAAAGAACCATGATGCGTTTTTTGTTACTTTGGCTTTTTCTTTTAATAGTTTTAGATATGGAGACACACTTGGATCAGCTTTTTGCTGGTCTATGAACTTTTGTCTGGTGGTATCATCCGTGCTAGTTGGTGATAGCAACAGTAGTCTTTCCTCCTGTAGTGTGTCTTGGTGCTTAATAGTATCTGCTCTGGTTGTTGCATTAGCTGCATTTAATTTCTCCCATGCAGCTATTTCTTCGTTAGTGCAATGCTTCATTTGGGGTAAGCATCCCAAAATTAAATCAGTACAAGGGTTATCTAAAATAGCACATGTAAAGGTACCAGAAAGGAAAGGAGTGTTAATACGGGCTCTTGCCAGTGGGTAAATTTCGATATTACCCGAAAAGGTTCGGCATTTGACTGAGTCACCTGTATAATCATTTGGATTCACCAGTTCCTTTCTAAGACCGATAAGAGTGCTCCCACTGTCAAGCAAACATTGGTATGGTATTTCGTTGACCAATTCATTGTGGAACACCAAATTGCCTCTGGAGGCTAATGCTGCATTTACACTCTCAGTGGAGAATGGTACTGTATGTCCACATTCTAATTTTCCGTCTGCATGAAATTGGTGACATCGTTCACAACTGTCAAAGTTTAACATATCGTTTACACAACAAACATTTTCAGATTGATTAACAGGTAATTCATTTTCAACCTCACACTCAGTCTCACTCCCACTATCCGAAGATGTATCAATCAACATTGCACTGTTGGCCTTCATTCTTTGTCGGCCTAGGCACTTATTGGAATAATGCCCGTAGCTAGAACAGAAGAAACATTTGACTGCACGCCTGTATGCACTTCTCTTGTTTTGTTGTTTCTTAATGACCATCTCAAGATGTGCCGGATAGTTTGGTGATTTATCACACATAGCGTAAGTATCGTGAAAAAGTTGGCAATACACACATTTAGGCAATTTTTGATCTTTCTTGTCGACTCTCTGAAATGGTTTTTTATTGCTACGATAGCTTTTAGGTTGGTCCTTAACAAAAGAGACTATTTCAGAGTCGATGTTTGATGTTTTAAAAATTTCTTTATTCGAGGAAAAATATGCGGAGCCTTTCTTCTCGAATTGCTCTATTGTTTCGATGTCTGATTGCTGAAGAAATTTAGCGAAAGGAGATGGGATTGTGGATATGACTTTATCCATGGCTATTAAATTTTTAAGTTTTTCAAAGTCCTTTCCTATTTTTGACACATACAGAACGTTGCGGCGGTTAGCCTTCATCAGCAAACAAACACATTCACAAACACAACATACAGTCAAGGAGAATTCCTGTGACTACATTAGAAGGTGATGACAGGGCGAGAGGAACAAATGCATGGAAAAATGGAAGCAATGAAGAGAAAATGAGAATTGACAAAATGTTAATTGAAAAGAATGTTAGTCGAAGAAAATGTTTAATAGAAAAACTGTTTCTAGAGAAGAAAAAAACTGTATACTCACCTCACGTACGGACCTGTGAATGTCTACGGAAAACTCGGGTGTATTAGTATAACGGTGCTGGATGTTACACAGCCTCAATAACACAACCACTGGGGGGGGGGGGGGTTGATCCTCATGTACGTTGTATAAAAATCAACCTTGCTGGCTCTATTTCATAGGGTACAGTATGAGTGAAGCCTCGTATATGTAGACCGATCGACCCCATACACATCCGGTGGCGTGTCGTAGGCACTTCTCCAATCTCTATCTCTTTTCCTCTCTCTCTCTCTCTCTCTCTCTCTCTCTCTCTCTCTCTCTCTCTCTCTCTTCCATCTCACTCCTCTGTGCCTACATATTCCAACCATATTGCCGGTGGTCTGATTTCAACACAACCACTGGGTGATTTGATCCTCAAATACGTTGTATAACAATCAACCTTACTGCCTCTATTCCATAGGGGACAGTATGAGGGAAGCCTCGTATTTGTAGACTGACCGACCCCGCATACATCAGGGGCGTGTCGTAGACACTTTTCAAATTTCTCTCTCTCTCTCTCTCTCTCTCTCTTCCATCTTGCTTCTCTGTGCCTACATGTCCCAACTATATTGCCGGTGGTCTGATTTTAACACAACCACTGAGTGATTTGACCCTCAAATACGTTGTATAACAATCAACCTTACTGCTCCGAATTCATAGGGAACAGTATGAGTGAAGCCTCGTATTTGTAGACCGACCGACCCCGCATACATCAGGGGCGTGTCGTAGGGACTTTTCCTCTCTCTCTCTCTCTCTCTCTCTCTCTCTCTCTCTCTCTCTCTCTCTCTCTCTCTCTCTCTCTTCCATCTTTCTTCTCTGTGCCTACATATTCCAACTACATTGCCAGGGATCTGATTTTAAAACTACCACTGGATGATTTGATCCTCAAATACGTTGTATAACAATCAACCTTACTGCCCCGAATTCATAGGGAACAGTATGAGTGAAGCCTCGTATTTGTAGACCGACCGACCCCGCATACATCAGGGGCGTGTCGTAGGCACTTTTCCTCTCTCTCTCTCTCTCTCTCTCTCTCTCTCTCTCTCTCTCTCTCTCTCCATCAGGCTTCTCTGTACCCACATATTCCAACTATACTGCCGGTGGTCTGATTTTAACACAACCACTGGAAGATTTGATCCTCAAATTCGTGGTATAGCAATTAACCTTACTGCCTCTATTCCATAGAGTACAGTAGGAGTGAAGCCTCGCATTTGTAGACCTACCCACTCCGCATTCCTGATTGCGGTATATCGCATGCAGTTTTCCTCTCTCTCTCTCTCTCTCTCTCTCTCTCTCTCTCTCTCTCTCTCTCTCTCTCTCTCTCTCTTTACATCTTGCTTCTCTGTGCCTACCTACTTCACCTGTATTACCAGTGGTTGGATCTCACACAGCCCCATCAACTCGTACACTGGACGAGCGGCTCCTGAAGTGTGCTTTGTAACAATCAACCATACTGACTATTTCATAGGGGACAGTACGAGGGAAACGTCGTACGTGTAGACTGACACGCCCCACATGCCTCATGTGGTATATCACAGGCACTTCTCCTCTCTCTCTCTCTCTCTCTCTCTCTCTTTCTCTCTCTCTCTCTCTCTCTTTCTCTCTCTCTCTCTCCTTACATCTTGCTACTCTGTGCCCACCCACTTCACTTGTATTACCTGTGGTTATATCTCACACAGCCCTAACAACTCAAACACTGGGCGAGAGGCTCCTGAAGTGTACTGTACAATAATCAACCATACTGACTATTTCATAGGATACAGTACGAGGGAAACGTCGTACACGTAGACCGACGCGCCCCACACGCCTCATGTGGTATATCACAGGCACTTTTCCTCTCTCTCTCTCCCTTTCTCTCTCTCTCTCTCTTTCTCTCTCTCTCTCCCTCTCTCTCTCTTTCACCCTCTCGCTCTCTCCCTCTCTCTCTCTCGCTCTCCCCTCTCTCGCTCTCTCTCCTCCTCTCTCACTCCCTCTCTCTCGCTCTCTCTCCCTCTCTCACTCCCTATCGCGCTCTCTCTCCCTCCCTTGATCTCTCTCTTGCCCTCCCCATCTCTCGCTCTCACCCTCCCTCCCTCTCTCTCTCCCTCTCTCTCTCCCTCTCTCTCCCCCCTCTCTCCCTCCCTCTCTCTCCCTCTCTCTCCCTCTCTCTCTTCCTCTCCCCCTCTCTCTCTCCCTTTCTCTCTCTCCCTCTCTCTCTCTCCCTCTCTCTCTTCCTCTCCCCCTCTCTCTCTCCCTCTCTCTCCCTCTCTCTCTCCCTCTCTCTCCCTCTCTCTCTCTCAATCTCTCTCTTCCTCTCCCCCTCTCTCTCTCCCTCTCTCTCTCTCCCCTCTCTCCCTCCCTCTCTCTCTCCCTCTCTCTCTTCCTCTCCCCCTCTCTCTCTCCCTTTCTCTCTCTCTCCCTCTCTCTCTCTCCCTCTCTCTCTCCCTCCCTCTCCCCCTCTCTCTTCTCCCTCTCTCTCCCCCTCTCTCCCCCTCTCTCCCCCCTTTCGCGCGCTCTCTCTCCCTCTCTCTCTCCCTCTCTCTCTCCTCCTACATCTGGCTTCTCTGTGCATACCTTCTTCACGTGCATTGCCAGTGGTTGGATCTTACACAACCCCAACAACTCTAGGACTGGGCGAGGGGCTCCTGAAGCGCGTTGTATGACTAGCAACCATACTGACTATTTCGTAGGTTACAATATACCCCATGTGATAGGTCGCAGGCACTTTTCCTCTCTTTGTCTCTCTCTGTCTCTCTCTGTCTGTCTCTCTCTCGCTCTCCTCTCTCTCTCTCTCTCTCTCTCTCTCTCTCTCTCTCTCTCTCTCTCTTCTTGCATGTCCACATACACTAGCATTTTGTCTGTTGAAGTGTGTCTATGTAAGTACACGTGTTCCTGCACACCAGTCCACCCAGACCAACAACACAATGGGGTCGTGGTCAATTTTACACGCCTCCTACCCCGCCCCCTTCTTTCTATGTGCTCACTGTACCGTAACATCCAGCACCGTTATACTAATACACCCGAGTTTTCCGTAGACATTCACAGGTCCGTACGTGAGGTGAGTATACAGTTTTTTTCTTCTCTAGAAACAGTTTTTCTATTAAACATTTTCTTCGACTAACATTCTTTTCAATTAACATTTTGTCAATTCTCATTTTCTCTTCATTGCTTCCATTTTTCCATGCATTTGTTCCTCTCGCCCTGTCATCACCTTCTAATGTAGTCACAGGAATTCTCCTTGACTGTATGTTGTGTTTGTGAATGTGTTTGTTTGCTGATGAAGGCTAACCGCCGCAACGTTCTGTATGTGTCGTAACTCTGTTATGTAAAGCTGCACTACTTTGTGTCATTATATATTGTTTAAACTTTCACAGCTTTACCGCAGTTCCACCAAATTTTATGCATACTTTCCTATTTTTGCTGCGTTAAGCCATCTATTCAGTACGCTTTGGACATTCGAGACATAATCGATGAAGGTTTCATTTGGTTTTGGTTTTAAGTTAGAAAATTGCACTTGATACCCAGGGGCATCAAGTAAAAAATGTTGCATTATCCTATCGTGAATGTACTGATAGTTAGATCTAAGATCAGTTGGTATTGATTCAATCACTTTAAGGGGCTCCTCACTGAGGTTTTTCATGTAGATCATGGCCCACATATCGATTGGTACTTGATGGTATTTCAGCTGATACTCGACATTTTCTGTCCAAGCTGATATGGAATCTTCTTTACAGAACGGCTTAATAATATGTTTGTATTTGTTAAGTTTATTCTCTTCTTGCTGACTCTTTAGTTTTGTAGTGGAGATCTCTAAGTGTGAATCTACTTCCATACCTTTCATCTTTAGCTGTGTCTCTGATTCAATCTGTATTTGTTTTTCTTTCACTCTTGCCATTTCATCTATCTCTCTTTGCTTTAATTCTAATTCTTTTTGTTTAATCTCCTTATCTTGATCTAATTGTTTTTGCTTTAATTCTAATTATTTTTGTTTAATCTCCTTATCTTGTTCTAACTGTTTCTGTTTAGTTTCTTCAGCTAGTTCTACAATCTCCTTCTGGTGTTGTCTTTCTCGTGCACGTTCATCTCTATCAGCATCTTTTGCTTCCCTAAATTTTTGATCAGCATATTGCTCTAATTCCTTTCCTGTGTGTCCTAATTCCTTGCCTGCTTGTATGCAATCAGCTAAAGTAGACATGTTGTTGGATAATTAGCTAGAATTGATAGGCACTCAAATATTTACTCAGGTATATTTGATATGTTGAGTTTTTAAAGGTCTGTGTACAAAAAATACTATTAGATTACACTCTGAAAAAGAGATGCATTATTAATTATATTGCATTCAAAATAATTTGGGTATACTCATCTCAGCAATCCAGAACAATCAGGTACATTAGTTTGGCACCTCAGGTACAATCGTTTGGCACCTCGACATACACCTTGCGTTACTCTTGTAAACAGCTCTTGTTATACCTGGTTTACAAGAGCATCAATAATTAACTATTTGTAAACGACATATGACTTTAGACATTTGTTTGACATTTACAATCCCATGCCCCTGGACAACACAATGTGGTATAGTTGATAGTAAATGTCACTGTCCTGTCTTCGTCCTAATGTCTTCTGCGTTCCCTAACTATTGCTGTTTAATTTATGGAAGTACTGTGCAGACGAAATCTTATTTGCATAAAGAAAGTAGTGCCATCGTGACGGTAGAAACTAAAAAAAAATCATCTACAAATAATTAAATAAATGCTTTGAAATAAATATAAAGGTAATAATTATGTTCAAATAAATAAGTATATTCAATAAATAGCTTGTATAAACGACTAATATTCAATATAAGCCAAAGATTCAGGCGAGCAGCCGCTTGGCTATTTGTAAACAATCTGTCGCTGATTGCAAATGGCGTAGGGCAGCTGTTTGTCAACCGCGATACGTCACAGGCGCAGCGCTATTTTTAGATTGGAAAAATCGATATTGTCGCCGGCTCATTTCTTGTGTATTGCTCCGCCGTGAATCATGTTTGATAAATACTCATACATAAACCAATAATTGTAGAAATAAATGATACAAAACTATAATAATAATACTTACAGATTAGAAGGAAACATGTTCATAAAGCACAAAACATTTCAATAAGCATAAATAAACGTTAATCGGTCACGATGGGCACAGCTCGCAACTTGTTCTAGTCTGCACACGCTCTTTCACACTAACACAAATTAAACCTTGTGATTAACTGACAGTAATACTATTTTAGAGCCGTGGGTGAGTGTTTTTGCTTGAACAATTGTCCAAGCCACACTTCTGACACCACTTTTATCCTAGCCTGTCATCAAGCAATGCTACAGGCATTACGGGATAAACTTCTCTCGCACCACACAAAAAGATTTGTCAGTCGTACGAGAGGAATTGATTACACATTTTTATTGCCACTGGCTCTTTACATTGCATAAATGCACAAAACTGTCTCTAATGAATCACACATGAATACACAGAATTTCCTATCACTAGTCGTCCCTAGCCCTACTGCTAAATCTATCTACTCATCTAAAGAAATACGCATCGACGCTAAGCGATGTGTTCCCTACGAAGGCTGTCCCCCGTCTGACGATTCTCCGCGTGCTGATTACACAGTACGCGGAAGGACCTCGTGCGCACTTCGGCTTTTGCGTGCTACATCATTCAACACGCTTAGAGTAGTAGCCTACTCTTGAGTTCCATTCTTGTTCTTCGTGTCTATCACGTTGGCGTGATTATACCGTTACCAGAGTGCTTACTCTCTGGTTGACACTTCCGTGTCTCATGAGAGAACTGTTTACAGTTCCCCTCCCTATCTACTTCCTACACCTACCCTGCCCTCATGTTGGGGCACTGGGTTACCTCTACTCTACTTGAGGTAGACCACTTATTCAGGGTGGTCTTCCCTCCTATCTATTTCAGTCTTTGACAGACAATGATAGCATGTGTAAATATCGACAATGATAGCATGTGTAAATATCGACAATGATAGCATGTGTAAATATCGACAATGATAGCATGTGTAAATATCGACAATGATAGCATGTGTAAAAGTAGACAATGATAGCATGTGTAAATATCGATAATGATAGCATGTGTAAATATCGACAATGATAGCATGTATAAAAGTAGACAATGATAGCATGTGTAAAAGTAGACATTGATAACATGTGTAAATATCGACAATGATAGCATGTGTAAGTATCGACAATGATAGCAAGTGTAAATATCGACAATGATAGCATGTGTAAATATCGACAATGATAACATGTGTAAATATCGTCAATGATAGCATGTGTAAAGGTAGACAATGATGGCATGTGTAAATATCGACAATGATAGCATGTGTAAAAGTAGACAATGATAGCATGTGTAAAAGTAGACAATGATAACATGTGTAAAAGTAGACAATGATAACATGTGTAAAAGTAGACAATGATAACATGTGTAAAATTATATAATGATAACATGTGTAAAAGTAGACAATGGTAACATGTGTAAAAGTAGTCAATGATAACATGTGTAAAAGTAGACAACGATAACATGTGTAAAAGTAGACAATGATAACATGTGTAAAGGTATCCAATGATAACATGTGTAGACAATTATAACATGTCTAAAAGTAGACACTGATATTGTTTGCACCGATCTGTTTATTTTGGGCAAGTTACAAGAGGCACCCGACCGACCCTTCCGTCTTCTAGCCTGGGGTATGTCCCGTGTGCTGATATGGTAATTACAGGCCGTCGACAAGCAGGACAGCACGCTTGTTCCTGTAATGAGAAATCAGCGGCCGCCTCCCAGAGATGACAGCAGATGAGTGTCGAAGCTCGCAATCATCCCAGCAAATGTGTGGCTCCTCCTCACGCACAGAAGCTGAATCGCTTCGGGACTAAAGACGGACAAGATGATGAGCTGCTCGCATGATTCCACAGTTGCTCTATTCCACTCCCAAGGGAAGTCGCTTCTGCCGTTTTAGCCGTCCCCAGCTGAGATAAACATCAGTTGAAGACTTTGGAAGGGCAACTGGGCATTTCCCAAAATGGCATTATCTGTGTAGGCAGACATTTTGAAACACGCGACCCTGCATAGTCTGTTGTAAATGTTAGTGCATACACAGTGTTATGGTTGATTCTGTTCAAATCCAACTGATACTGTAGTAATGCCTAGATTAACGACTATCGTAACGATTTTGTGGTGTAACAGCGTTTCGATAACCATCATGTTCCATCTCCATATCAGAGGTGGGCTTATATAAGCCGACAGCATCTTTTGCTCCGAGTCTTATCATGCACGCAAATATACTCACTCACCCGGGAAGGTTAACCCGGTCAACAAATGCCCGCAGACATCGGATGTGTCGGCCTAAAGGCCTAAGTATCGCAGCTCTGCTGTAAATAGGAACAACGCAATTGTGTCCGGAAAAAAAAAAAACACTCCGGATGAACGAAGAAGAAGAAGAAGAAGTAGAAGAAGAAGAAGACTCATTCCAGATGATTTCTTGATGTTGTCTCCCCATCTTGTAGGTTTTCCCTTACTTCCACTCTCCCGACATCGTCTTCAACTCGGATCTGTGTCTCATTATGTGGTCGAAGTAGAAAGATTGTCTGAACTTTACCTCTATCAGTGATGTTTTCTGCAACTCATTTTTTTTTTAAATTGTATGTACAAGACGTGATTTTAACAGGATTATGCGTAGATGTCGCGATTGTAACTTATAGATCATAAAAGTATCAACACGACATGGTAAGAACAAATAGAGGACATTCAGGACGCTTCACAATAAGATCCGGAGCACGACAAGGCTGTGTCCTGTACCCTCTCTTGTTCATAAACTATATATACAGCATATGTAAAGAAACCAGCCAAACAGAGACCGTATCAACACCGCATGAAGAACAAAACACAGAAGAAGAACCAACTGAATGTAAGCTGGCCAGTAAATCACACAACCAAAACTATGCTGAGGTTGATTGCGATGTCCCGTCAAAGACATGCATCTACGTTTGACTCGTGATCACGATGTAAAAGAAATGAAACCTTCCTCAGTGATTTAAACCAATGAGCATGGGACTGACAAGCAAGTGCAGTAGCCTGTAAGCTACCATGGTTCCATATTACTCGAGAGCGGTTCGAAGAAAAAATATTCAGAAACCCTGAGAGAAATCTGTTTGTTTTACTCTATAACCAAAAAAGCGATACACAGAACACATTTTGAGAACCACCGAGAGAAAGCCGATTGTTTTACTCTAGAATCCAAGAGCGGTTCATAGATCACATGTTGAGAACCCTCGAGAGAAAATGATTGTTTTACTCTAAAATGTTACAATCGCTTGAGAATTTCTCAACTGAGACCATACCTTCTTGTGTGATGTGACGCTTTGTGGAGGACAATGGGCTCAGGCTCGCATAATGGCACAGGACATGGGTTGTGCCGGCCTGGAATCAAAGGAGTGACAACAGTCGTTGTGCCTGTCGGAAGAGACCTTTAAGCCGATGTGATAGCTGGTGGAGCCAGCAAGAGCTCTTGTGCCCAGCGTGATGGATGTCTCAGTTTGAGTCTCAAGCAGTCCTCCAGAAGTCCTGCTCCTGTGTGGCTGGCATTGTGTTCTTGGGTGTAATTCACAGCAAATAAAACGAGTCAACTTTGATAATTTCATTAAGGAAAATGTTTCATCTCTGCTCACATATCCTTGCGACTGTCATTCCTTTGCGTTCTCAGAGAGAGAGAGAGAGAGAGAGAGAGAGAGAGAGAGAGAGAGAGAGAGAGAGAGAGAGAGAGAGAGAGAGAGAGAGAGAGAGAGAGAGAGAGAGTGAGAGAGAGAGATGGAGAAAGAGAAAGATGAGGTATGTATGAGTAAATTATTGTTAGTGAGTTTGTGATTGTGAATGAGTATATGCGTATGCGATGGGGTCTGTATTTGTGTGTTATTGAGTGGGTGCATAACTGTGAGTTTGTGTAAATGTAGGTATGTATGTATTAGCTTATCCATGTGTGCGTGTTTGTATGTCTGCCAACCTGCTGCCTGTTTCATAACATGATAATATGCATTATTTATGTTTACAACATTCATTTGATAAAGTTTGTATCTCTGTTTGAATGTAACGTGCACAAGAGATAATTGATGAACGAGAGATGGCTGATTGAAAGGGCTGAGTGTCAGACGGGCCTGCGTGCTCGATTTGTGACCCTTTGAAAATAAAGTGTGTTCGTTCTCTCTCTCTCTCTCTCTCTCTCTCTCTCTCTCTCTCTCTCTCTCTCTCTCTCTCTCTCTCTCTCTCTCTCTTTCTTTCTTTCTTCTTCTTCTTCTTCTTCTTCTTCTTCTTCTTCTTCTTCTTCTTCTTCTTCTTCTTCTTCTTCTTCTTCTTCTTCTTCTTCTTCTTCTTCTTCTTCTTCTTCTTCTTTCGTTATCTTTTTAGTATTACTACAGCTACTACCACCACCACACCACGACTACTACTACTACTACTACTACTACTACTACTACTACTACTACTACTACTACTACTACTACTACTACTACTACTACTACTACTACTACTACTACTACTACTACTACTACTACTACTACTACTACTACTACTACTACTACTACTACTACTACTACTACTGCTGCTGCTGTTGCTGCTGCTGCTGCTATTGCTACTACTACTATTGCAGTTATTCTGTCTATCTATCTATCTTTTGTTTCTATCTGGCTGTATGTCACTGGGTCGTCGGTCGGTTAGTTGGTAAGTTAGTCTATCCATCTGTCTGCCTAACTTTCAGTGTGTGTTTGTCTTTACTTCCGTTCCTCTGTAAATGTGTCTGTCTGTCTTAACACCGTACATGAGTCATCATGTGCACTGCTAAAACGCATGTATGTAACATAACATAAATGTATAACAATATCAAGGATGCCTGTAAACATTATCAAAATGTGGACAACAAAATGGACAGAGTACATTCAGCTGACCGGTACAGCGACTGAAATTCACCCTGTCATTGAATCTGACAACACATTTTGACCATTGTCCAAGTAAGTGCCAAAATGGAGGACTTTGCCCTTGTTATGCTTCTATTCTTCGAGACAGAGCTGGCGCCCAGATAAGGACATTGATTTGTCTGACTTTAATGCTGTAGTGTCCTCACCTCGCGGGACAGTCTGGGTTGAGTAAACGATTACATCATGGTTCTTTTCAATAACAAATGGGTGATATTCCGTTTCCGACAAATGGCGGCACGAAACGAAGACGACCCAACAATGCTGAACATGCCAGGCGAGGATGTCTGTGTCATCAACCGCCCCAGATTCTGTTGTCAATCTGAGGACAATACACTTTGATGCGGTTCTTAAGGATGTAAAAGGGGCTTTAATTGGCCCGATTTGACGGGACGCCTGGCTCATCGAAGGCGGCGGGTGGTGGGTGGAGAGGAGACCTGAAGCCAACAGATGGGGATGATGCTGGGTAGTGGCGGTAGAAGTAAACTGGCGGGATCTGGGGTACAGGGAGGGATTGGTGGCAGCCAGGGGGCTAGAAAAGTGACTACAAATTCCAGATCATGAAGGAAAAAGGTTAAGCGAGTTCTGTCAATTCTACAAGCCTGGAATTATGTGATGAATTGGACGACATTAAGGATGGGAAGTCATTAGCCGACGAGTGAAACAGACAGAAGGATGTAGCGAGGACGGGGGCCTTTGGGGACAGGAGAAAGACGAGCTGAGCGAGTAGTGAAAGTGAAAATAATCAAATTTAACGGACATCATCAAGAATAAAAATAGAAAAGTGAGATTGATTGACTGAAATTAAACACAAGAAGTGAATATCAGTTCATCATTGAGAGAATAAGCAGCGCAAGCGAGAGAAGATGATCATAAACTGGCAATATAATTGACATTCAGCACGATTTTCTGTAGTAAATACTTATAATATCACGAAAGTAAATGTCGATCAGAAACATGTTTTGGGTATGTGTAGTATTAAGACTATCAACATTTCGTAGGCCCTAGTGCAATAAGAGCCGGCTCCCTGGGCGAGGGGTTAAACGACTTTCTCCGTAATCCCGTTTATCCATGTAGGGTAAGAATTGGTAGTGGTTCTCGCTGCATTGGTGACACGGGATAAGTGAGCCGGCAGCTCAGAAAGCAATGGCAAACTACTAAGCGTAATCTTACCAAGAAATCAACAACATAGGTAAAATGCTGGTGTTGACAGCGATGTCCTGTAAAGGATATGCGAAAAAAAGTGCATTAAGAAATGGGCGGATAATCTTTCTCTCAATTAGCGAACTCGCGGACGAACGAATCAACTTTATTTTCAGAGTTAAAAAGTGTGCAACAAAGGCCGGTGTAACATTCTGCCCTTGTAATCTCTCGCCTTTCTTACATTATTTCACACATCATCACTTTTGGGACTTAATTTTTAAATGTTTGCATATCCTTTTACAGGACATCGCTGTCAACAGCAGCATCTTTCTGCTGATTGTTGATTTCTTTGGCAAGATTACGCTCAGTAGTTTGCCATTGCTTTCTGAGCGGTCGGCTCACATACCTCATAAGTTACCGATGCGATTCGAACCACTGCTGATTCTCATCGTCGTCACGTTACTTACGAGATTATACGAGATTACGGAGAAAAGTTGCTAACCTCTAGGCCAGGAAGCCGGCCTTTTGAGACTACTGTTAGAAAATAACAATAACAACAATATATGTTTTATAAACACACTGACAATCATGACTACATGAGACGAGGGACATAGAACTCATGTCCGTCAGTTCTCATGCCGTTGTGAACATAACGTCCTGACTATTACACCAACGAGCTCGATACTTATAATATCACTTATGGTTTATAATAGGTTGTAATAATTTAAAGCTGTTTAAAAGGAGAATCGATTTCATTGCACCGGGTTTATCCCATGTGGTTCGGTCTCTTTCCGCAGGGCAAGTTGCCCAAAGCGTAGGACGTAGCGCGGAATTGAACCCACAACCACAGGAGGGCGAGGCAAGCGGCATAACAACTTGACCACGAGGGCTTCCCGGTTATAACAGAAATATGAAACGATGGCAGGCTGGAAATGAGCAGGACGTTTGGAATGACTACAGTAGTATTCCACAACCAGTGACATATCTCAATAAACAACTACATTAACAATTGAGTCCGAGAGGCGCCTATTGTTGTGAATGATCTCCATGATTATATGGTGTATAGATAGTTCCATGGCAGATTCTGGCTTCGTGATAATGAGGTCAGATGTGCAGTTCACGTCCTCTCCGACTTTTCTGTACAAAGTTTCCATCAAACTCTGAAATTTATTGATTGTCCATTTTCATCATCATCATCGTCGTCGTCGTCGTCATCGTCGTCATCGTCATCGTCGTCGTCGTCGTCATCGTCATCGTCATCGTCGTCGTCATCGTCATCGTCATCGTCATCGTCGTCGTCGTCGTCATCGTCATCGTCGTCGTCGTCGTCATCATCGTCGTCGTCGTCATCGTCGTCATCGTCGTCATCGTCGTCATCGTCGTCATCGTCGTCATCGACATCATCGTCGTCATCGTCGTCATCGTCGTCATCGTCGTTGTCACCGACCGTTAGGGTATTTCTATTGAAATAGACAGAAATCCCTATCCAAGAGTTTGCCGACAGTCTCTAGAAAGTATGGCTCGTTATCAGAATGTCTAAAGGGATGGTCCCGATAGGAGAGACTGGGATTCACTTGGTAGACAAAGGCAGAAGGTGAAGAACACTCGTGTATGTAGGAAGACCTAACACGAATGTCTAGTTTATCTGTCGGTGATCCTTCGTCATTTGATGAAGCCCCCTGTTTTAAATACTTTCACGCACTCACGCGCACGCCTTGCGTTCAAATGATCACGAAGGGAGTACGTGGGTACAAGTATAAAACAATAATACTCTTTAATAGTAAAAGAGATAATGAAAATTGTCGTTCAAGTGGTGAACTATGACAGTTACAATTATGTTACAGGTAAAAAATAAAATAGTTTTCTGATGCTTAGACAGATAGCATATCATCCTTCACACCATCCAGACAGTGACACACTCAGAACACATGTAGACACAGAGTCACCTGAGACAATCTGATCTCTGTTAGGAATAGTGCTGGCTTTCGGTTGTATTATGTCTTGGAGTCGACCCTGGCATTCGACAGGTATACGATGCTCCTCCGGATTCCAGGTTCCGTCTCCACTAGTTGGTGGCTCAAAGTTTCGGTAACCTGACCAGTTAGGCTTCAGGAGTATCAGCAGCGAGGCTCCCCAGTCTTAGTGCAGCACTTAAGATAGGTTTTGGTATAATCTACCAAGGATGCAGTTGGATATGGCAGCTCACTTCATGTCAGGTCTGCTTAGCACAGCAGCTATGGTCGTTGTGAACCGGACGGAAGTTGTTAGTCACAATTTCCGGTGCAGCAGTACTATTAGCATATCGCTGTATTCCCGTTGCTAGGGAGTGACGGGCCTATGTCCCCAGTCCTTAGACTTGGTATTAATAAGGGTTGAAGACAGGGGATTTCCCTTGTGACATCATTTGAATAGATGACGTGAAAATACACGCTGTCCCCAATGCACTGTGTAGTTTTAGTGCAGAAAATGTCTGTGTAGTCATTCTGACGTCATTATTAGTAATTTAGCTGCTGTACTGAATCCAGAATGTAAATAGTAATTCAGCTAACGTAATATTGGTGGTATTCGCATAGTGATCTAGACTCATCCCGTCACATATGCCCCTCCTAGAGAAAAGTACGACTAGGTGAACTTTTGGGGTAGGTGAGCCTAGATCGACTATGGCTTATTTTCCTCCTGAGTCCGTCTGGTCATTGTCTTCATCCTCAGCAGTAGGGTGTCTGCTCAGGAAATCTGCTCCCACATTTTCTTTTCCGGGGATGTACTCCACATTGAATGTGTATTGTTGTAGGAGCAGTGACCATCTCATCAACCGAGTGTTTAACTTCTTGGAGGCAGCTAAGAACATCAGAGGTTGGTGGTCACTCTGAACCATGAATTTTGTTCCATATAAGTATGGTTGGAATTTCTGTATCGCCCATACTAGAGATAAACATTCCTTTTCGATGGTGGAATAGTTCCGTTCAGCCTGGTTTAACTTTCGACTGGCGTATGCTACTGGGAAAAGGATGGTCGGGTTTTCTCGTCCTCCCTGCAACAGTGTTGCCCCAATGCCAACATTACTGGCATCCGTTCGCAAGGTAAATGTTTTGGTAAGATCTGGGAGTTGCAAGATGGGTCTTGCTGAAAGTCTGTCTTTAAGGATGGTGTACGCAGTCTCACAATCTGCAGTCCAGTTAACTTTCTCTGGGGCTCCCTTCTTTGTGGCATCTGTGAGATGGGCTGTAACCATGTTAAAATTCTGGATATATTTTTGGTAGAACCCACACAGAGACACAAAGGATCTCACATCTTTCTTGGTCTTGGGTCGCGGTGCGGCTTGTAGTTTTTCTACATTTTTCGGGTCAGGCGAGGTGTAACCCTGGACTATGGTATGTCCCAGAAATTCAAGTTTTTGAAATGCCAGCTGGCACTTGGTGGGCCGAGCAGTCAATCCTACTTCAGCTAATCTGGTTAACAGAACTTCCAATGAGGATAAATGTTCCTCAAAGGTATTGGAGGCAATGAGAATGTCGTCCATGAAGTTTGTAATGGATGGGTCTCTTAGAGGGTCCAAAAGCATTCTCATCATCCTGGTGAAAACGCTGGGTGCGTTACTAAGGCCAAATGGGAGCACGTTGAATTGGTAGTGTGCCGTTGAGGTGCTGAATGCCAGGTAGGGTCGAACTTCTTGCTTCACGGGGATCTGGTAGTATCCTTTGCTCAAGTCTATCTTAGAGAAATACTTAGCTTTACTCAGCTTGGCGAAGAGTTGCCCATGGTCTGGTAGCGGTTCTGGTTGGAACTTGGTTATACCATTCAGTTGGCGATAGTCGATGCAGAGCCGATGCTCCCCACTAGGTTTTCTAAGCAGCACCACATTTGCACTGTACGGTGACTCAGAAGGTGAGATTATTCCTTCTTGAAGTAGCTGGTTGATCTCAATTCTGAGTGCCTCTTCCTTTGCATAGGGAATGGGATACTGTTTCTGCCTAATAGGATCAGGGCTGGTCAGCTTCATATCAAATTCTATCAAGCTAGTGCGACCTGGTTTGTCGGTGAGGAGTGTTGCGTGAGATTGTAATACTTCCTCCAATTTTCCCTTTTGGGAAGTGGTCAGGTTAGGATTTATTTCCACATCCTGGTAGGTCTCCTGAAGTTGTATGTGGTATTCCACCGCTATGTTCTCCCCATTCTCTACTTCAGTTGCAACTGCCTTTGCCAACAAATGCCTTGGGGGTTCATTTGCTCTCGCATAATATTTGCGAAGCAAATTGATATGATACATTTTCTGCTTACCCTCGATGGCGATCCTGTAATTGGTACGGGACAGTTTCTCTACCACGGGGAACGGCCCCTGCCACCCAATCTCCAACTTATTGTTTCCGCTAGGGGGTAGTAATAAGACTTTGTCCCCTACCTCTAGTGAACGATCCTTGGGCTTTTTATTGTAATACTGGGCATGTTTCGCTCGGGCTCTTCTAAGATTACTCGTCGCTAACTTCCATCCCATCTTCAACTTGTGTTTCAATTCTTCCACATACGTGGACGCATTTACTACTGTCTCGTCTGTTCTCTCCTCAGTCCATGTTCTCATGAGAGCTTCTAGAGGACCTTTGATGGGCCTACCAAAGAGGAGGGTTGCCGGTGGAAGGCCATTGGAGCCATGAGGAACTTCCCGGTAAGCAAATAGTGCTGCCGGTAGGTAATCATCCCAGACTTCTGGTTTTTCCTGTGCCAACTTCCTCAGGATAGACATCAATGTCCCGTTGAACCTTTCCACCAGGCCGTTTGACTGTGGGTGGTATGGACTGGAATGTATGTGGCGAGTCTGGAAAATATGGAAGACTTCTTCCATCAATCTCCCTCTAAACTGAGAGCCGTTATCAGTGAAGATTTGGTTAGGGAATCCTAGCCGAGTGAAAATCGTGACCAGGGCCTCTGCCACTCTTTTAGAATCAATGGCTGGCAGGGCGCTCGCTTCTCCCCACATGGAGCAGGTATCCACCAGAGTTAATATGTATTTGTTTCTCCTTTTAGTTCTAGGGAGAGGTCCAACAATGTCGACAGCCACTCGCTCGAAGGGGGTATTCATGATGGGCATTTCCCCTAACTTAACTGGGGCAGTCGTGTGTCTGGGTGCAACTCGCTGACACTCAGGACAAGATTTCACATACCTTTTGATGTCCCCATTCATTTCCGGCCAAAAATAATGACATGAAATGCGTTGATTAGTTGCACCACCACCCATATGCCCACTAAACGACAGTGTGTGGCCCATGTGTAGAACTTGTGGCCTATATGCTGCTGGTACTACAAGTTGACCATGTTCCTGTTCATTTTTACCGGCCCTACGATACAACAAATTTCCCTTCTTATAAAAGTCCCCTCTCTGCGGGGGGTTTCTAGCATTTGGAAGTTTCTTAAAACAGTGTGCTAGAGTCGGGTCCTGGTTCTGTGCAGCTCTAATCTCCCCTGGAAGTGGATTCAGGGGTAGATCAGGCTCAGAGGTTGCTGTAACTTGAGCCCTGGTCTGCACAGCAGCCACTATCATGGATGTGACTGGTTCCCCCAAGTAGACATATCTACATCCTAGTATCATGTCATAGATGGAGTCATCCATCACTGCTGCCGATATCGTACCCTTAACGAATTTAGAGTCAACTAATATTCTAGCGATCGGCAAGGTCAGGGTAGGTGAGCTTTT
>OY992881.1:11468625-11516125 GCA_963921405.1 Cepaea hortensis
CTCTGCCTTCCACTTGTTCTTCCCCCCGCCCCCCTATCTCACCCCACATCTTGCCAGTTGTCACCAAGTTCTCTAGTTTATTTCTTCTCATAACCTGTCCTGCGTTTAATTTCTCTAAACAGTTTACAGTTTTCATTTGCCTCTTCTAGGACTTCCTCGTTGGTTTTTCTGTCTGTCCATGGTTATCTTTGGATTTTCCTCAGAAACCACATTTCCATTGCCGTTAGAATCCATAATGAAATGCTAAGATGGTTAGTCATTGACTGTTTAAGATTCTATTTAGAAAAAAAAACAAAAAAAAAAACCAACAAGATACAAGAATAGTTATAATACAACGAGTGTTGATGTTTCCATTCTCGTGCTCCTATGTGAAATGAATGCTGTGATGGTTAGCTAACTGCGAGTGTTTATGATATCATCATATTAACCATATAACTTTCTTTACCTTAGCACCTTTCATGAGTTAAACATTTCACTTACTTATTCTCAATACCTTTTCCCGTAGTAGTTACCAAAATTTCACTTATTTGTCTGCAGTACTTTTCATGTTACGTACATTTCACTCCAGTACTTTTCATGTTACCAACATTTCACTCCAGTACTTTTCATGTTACCAACATTTCACTTACTTTTCTTCAGGGCTTTTCATGTTACGAATATTTCATTTATTTATCTACCCTGGAAGGTTAACCCGGTCAACAAACGCCCGCAGAAGTTTAATGTGTCGCTCTAACGGCGCAAGAATGCACTTACGCTGTGAACAGGCACAACGCAACTACGTCCGAGTGAAAGTCGACTGTCCTTCGAAATACCCGGGAAGGTTAACTCGGTAAACAAATGCTCGCAGAAGTCGGATATATCGGACTAACGGCACAAGAACGCAGCTCTGTTGTAAACAGGCACACCGCAAACAAGTCCGAAAAAACTCCCCTGATGAACGCAGCAGAAGAAAAAGAATTTGTTTATCTTCAGTATTTTTCGTGTTGTTAGCAACATTTCACTTTAAACACAAAATCCTCAAACAATACATCGCACGATTTATTGCCTGGCATATTTCGCTGCATCATGCCAGGCGTATACTGGAGTTCTATATCACATGAAGAGAATAAATGAATTATAATTTGGATAAAATACTTAACAAATGATGAAAATATAGAGCTGATCCATACTCTGGTGACTGCTTGAGGTGGCGAAACATTACGACCCACGATTATCGGCACGGCACATGATGATGATCATCATCATAATGTCTTGTAGAGTCTAATCAAAATCATCGGATACCTTTTGTTGTTGTCGATCTAAAATTGTTTACTATTCGTCCGTTGATGCTTTCTCAGGGCTTGTGCCAAACGTGCTAAAATTTCAAAAGTATTTTATGCAATAAGTCACTATCATTGAACGTCAGAAATTCTGTGCTGAAATGTTGTATAAGAATGTGTCTTCTTGCATAGCCGTCGATCACAGAACGTGGATGAACAGATAAGGAAGAACTTGGAAGTAACATAGATGTAGTTTCTGAGACTAAAGTCCAAATACCTTGGACTGCCAGAGTGACTAACAACGACTGTCCGGAAGAGGTTAATGAAAGTAGAACAACACATCAAAATATAAAAATGAGATACACGGTATTCTTAGGTCATGTGATGAGAAGAGAGGTGCTAGAAAATATAGTGACGACTGGAAAGCTCAGTGGGGAAAAGAGTCAGAGGGAGGCCGAGATAAATGATGCTGGATCGATGAAGGCGGTGTCATGGAGGAAATTTATCAGCAGAGTTAATCCAAAACACCAAGGACTGAGATCTGTGGAGAAACATGAATACCTACTCAGACCAGTTGCCAGGGCACATGATGATGATGGTGATTGTAATCTTCTTAGAAAATCACCAGCCATATAATTAACGGACTTTAACCCCAGTACCCGCAATGAGCTAACCGTTGCCCGCACATGAGCCCTTATTTGTCATTGTATCTTCCCATGTCAGCCAGAACCGTAACCCACACATACTCGGTAATATCACCTTGTCATAATGTCATGTGAAGATCAAATGTAAATATTCACCAGGAAGCAACAAGGAGCTAGTGATAGCATCATGCCAGTGAAGTATCACACTGGCTTTCATCGGGCTTTCAGCCCAAACTCCACATGAATGCCAGACAGTTGTCCCACGCGTCCTATTTGTGGCAGTCTTCTCTTCAATCAGAACGATATTGTTCAAACTCTTCTCGGCCTGATGGAAATGGGCGGTTACTCTCGGACTCCCTCGTCGAAAATTACAAGTCATTTTGCAGCTCTTTTCATTGCCCGCTTGCCGGCTAGGAAACTATGGCTAAGGAATAATCAGCGAGAAGTCGGCAGTTACAAATATCTGCATTTAAGATGATGCCGACTCGTGAGTAGTTCCGTTCCAGGCCTGGTTTCATTCTACTTCCTGGAGATAAAAATACATTATGTGATAGCTAGTGGGAGTCTTGGTAGATTGTTGGGGGAGAGGGGAGGGGGGGGGGGGGGGGTGGACTAGTTCATCGATAGTGGTTCAATACTCAGTAATAGATATATATGTTAAAGTTAAAGTTAGTTGCATATCGTTTACAGGACGACATAGTCAACACCACCATGATTTACTATTGTGATCTCTTTGCAAGTTTACGATTAGTAGTTTACCATTGCTTTCTGAAAGACCGACACCCATACCATTTCGTAAAAAAAACAATATAATGCGGTCTGCTGCCAAATCGCCTGCAGCTGTGTTTCGAATGCGGGTAAACCGGATAACGTAACGAACTGTGTCCTTAACTCATTCCCCACGGATCGAGTATCCTCACCAACATTACCATCACCTTGATAATCCTCATTGTCTTATGTGCCTGAAGGCGAGGGACACCGGTAAAAGGGAAAGCCAACCCACACGCAAAATTCAGTCCATTACTACTATAACTAGTGTGTAAGGACTACGCTTGAGTCTAAAGCGAGCGAACGAAAAAGATAAAAACAATAATCTTATGTCATACTAGTGGTATTGGTTATGGTGGGTCACTATCACATAATATTCCCAAATAATATCCTGCGCCGCTCGGTGGGGTAATGTAGCGTGATAAGGCATGCGTGGTTGGGGCACTTGGGGATCGTGTGTATAGTAAGTAAGAACAGGCAGATTATTATAGCCTAGAAAGAATGGTGCTGCAAGGAGTGACCAGACGATCTGACCAACACCCAGGAATCCAAGTCAATGCCAGACAGACATATACTCAGACTGCAGCTGGTAAGTTGTATTGGGACTCTTCCTTGGCTCTTGAAGAGGAGGTCGGAGCATGTATAAGCACGTACAGACTGCTATGAATACGGTTCTGATCTCAACTCAATTCCCAAAGTCCTCGTAACAGGCCTGCGTTAGTTTTCTCATTGCTTCAGGTGGCAAGGCTAAAAACGACTCAGAAGATAAATATCCAGTTGCTAGAAGAGCTAGTTCAAAAGGATAGATGAATATGCACAGTGTGACTGCTGTCACACAGACTTCTGCCATTGTTTGACCACGTCATGATACTAAAGGATCTGTACAAGAGCGTGACAGCCGGGAAGGTACAAGGTGTTAAGGACAGAGGACGACAGAGGCAAAGAAGTTTGAATGTGTTGAAAGAGTTGCGCTAAGACGATAAGCGGGGAGTCTCCGTGGCGAAGTGGTCAAAACGTTTGACTCGGGTTCCGAAGGTTGTGGGTTCGATTCCGGGCCGCGTCCTTCAGTTCACGAGTAAAATTTTTCGGAGACCCCTGTGGGTCGTCGCTAAAGCTGCGGAGTTCGTGCTCCGTGCGACGCTTTTGTCACTGCGGAAAGCGACCGAGCCATATGGGATTAAATTCTGGTGCTATGAAGTGGACCCTGTCGACTTTTAAGCGACTTTTAGATCAGCGGCAGAAATTTATCATGACCACAGAGCGTAGATGTTTGTGGTGACACATGATCACGTGCACCGCCTGGCATGACACATAATGATGATGGAAATGATAGATCCCGATCTACTCAACTTATTTTTGTTCTTTTTCCATCAAGTCCCCTAATTGGTACAAAATGTAGAAGTATATTTCGCCCCATGTTGTGCTTGTTTGTTTGTCTGTCTTCATTTACTTGTTAGTTGCATATCCTTTAAAGGACGTCGCAGTCAACACCAGCATTTTTTTTGTGTGTTTTGTTTTTGTTTTTGCTGTTGTGATCCCTTGATAAGTTTACGTATAGTAATTTGCCATTGCCGGTCTCACTGGCCTAGGGTTTAGCGACTTTCTCCGAAATGCCATATACTCTCGTGAGTAACTTGACGTACGTGAGAATCGGTGGTGGTTCTATTCGTGTCGGTAACTTACTGGGTATGTGAGCCGGTCGCTCAGAAAGCAGTGGCAAACTACTGAGCGTAATCTTGTCAAGAAATCAACAATCAGCTGACAGATGCTGATAGTGACAGCGATGTCCTGTAAACGATATGGGAAAAAAAAATTGCCATTGTTTTCTGAACGAAAGAATCCCATACCATTTCGTAAAAAACCAGCTCAATGCGGTCTGCTGCCATATCGCCCGCAGCTGTGTTTCGAAAGCGGGTATACGGGATTACAAACTGCGTTCGTAAAACCTTCTCCCCTTAGACATGCACAATATTGCTTGCTGATGCGTGCCGGGACATTATGTGGAATAAAATCTGCTTGTCCTAGCAGTGGCCACGTTGTGTACATGCTATGATGTAACAAACACAAACAAAGAAACAGCCAACAATCATGGTCCCTGGATCACACGTACGAATGGCTGACACTCTAACCCTGGGCCACAAACTCCTCCATCTTTTTATATCAAGCCCAAAGGAAGTCGACTGTCTTCACGTCATATTTTGGAAGAAAAGGATGTCCTGATGTCCATTAGTTCAATTCCATTGTTCACAGAAACCACATTTAAGTTGATATCAGACGTCTTCTGCGCTAGTGGGATTGTAATAATTCATTGAGGCTAGAAAACTAAGAAAAGTAACAACTTGATAGAGTTGTTTATTGCAATAATTCCACGAGATTAGAAAATTAAGAAAAGTAACAAGAGGACCGATTGTGCGTCACAGGAGAACAGTTGGGAAATAAAGAACAGTAACACTGTACCTATCACGTGTCTCCGGAGAACGTTAGGCAAGTAAAGAACCAGTAACACTGTACCTATCACGTGTCTCCGAAGAACAGTAGGGAAATAAAGAACAGTAACACTGTACCTATCATGTGTCTCCAGAGAACGTTAAGGAAGTAAAAGAACAGTAACACTGTACCTATCATGTGTCTCCAGAGAACGTTAGGGAAGTAAAGAACAGTAACACAGTATCAACCACACAAGCCATAAGAGGCGACCAGTGAGGGTTGGCATGCGACTGGCTACTTCACCCAACCATTAACAAGTCTACCAGGAGCTTGGCGTGAATTTGTTGATTTAGAGATGAAAGGCAGAAGCAGAACTTACTTAACTTCCCAGAATATTTGCTTGTACCAATGCTTATAAAGCTGGGTGGTTCCTGAAATCATTTGATCTAGGGGGATTTGAACCAAAGAATAATGACCCGGCAGCCGAGTGCCCTAGCCATGCGATACCACTCCTCCTTAATTAAATATGGGAGGTGTATATTAGCTACAGATCTAAACGGTTCAGCTATACCCAACATTTACCAGAAGCTCATTTCTAGTAAATGTCGTAAGTGGGATCAAATTATGGGGTACACATTCATGGGAAAATACCCCGAACTGTGAGAGACAGAAGCGCACCGTGAACACAGCTGCAAACTGACTGCCCGTGACAATCCCGGGGTCCTGGGAAGTAGTCCGAATACGCAGTTGCGAGCTCATGAATCTCGACCTAATTCCTCACATGTAGACTGCGACGGACTGTCGCGTTGTCAATCAGATGGTAATTGTTGAGATATTCAGCCAACAACGCTGACGTTTTCCGGTTCCATTCCGAGCGGGAAGCGACTGTTCATTGCTGTGACACGCGGAACATTTCCTGTGAAGATCGTTTGCTCTTGAGAAAAGACTCAGGCGCGAATTTAAGCACCGGAACCAGAATGAAGTATGAGAAGTTAGCTTTTCTGTCAGGGGAATATTTCTCATATTTCCGAAATGATGAAACACGGAAGGGGAGAATATAACTGCGTATATGATTCTTACATTCGCTATTTCATCGCCTAAAGTGCAATCGGCTCTTTTAGATTTTATTTCTGGGATCTCCATGGGCAATGTGTTGATCGATATTTCGTCCGGATAGGCAGCTGTGACCTGTGGTGTTGTATGATGGGTTAAGTCCCGTTCGGGTTATTGGTCCAACTTTGTGACCCGTTAGATGGGTGGTACTTGACGATTCTCAAACAGTTATGAACGAGAGGGCAAGAAGAAATGAACCGGCCGCCTAGCTTCATAATGCTATGACTTATCACTAACGGTTATATGCAATGCTCTGCAGAAGAGCAATTGCCAGCGATATTTCGTCATCATCATCATCATCATCATGCCATGCCGATAAGCGTGGACGGTCATGTTTTGCCAACTCACTCGATCACCAGAGTCGTGGATCAGCTCAGCGTTCCTGTATCGACCATGTCACGTGGCCAAGCCATCCAGGTATTTACTTATTTGTCTTCCCCTTGTTCTCTTCCCTCGTTCTTGGTAGTTGTCACCACATTCTCCAGTTAATTTCTTCTCATAACGTGACCAAATCATTGCGTCACCAAGACCTATATTCCAGAATGTTACAGGACGAATTTGTGGCAACCGCCTCTGGCCATTGAATTATGGTTCGAGCCACGGCGTGGGCTGTATGGATTTTTACATATTAGACAAAAAGGGTTTAAAATGTAAGAGAATCGTCTTCATCACCGGCTTTGTCCCAAATAACTCGATCTCTTTCTGCAGGACGCCTATCGAAAGGGTCGCACTAAGTATAAACTCCGTAGCTTCAGCGACGATCCCCACGAGTCTCCGAGAAAATTACACTCGTGAATCGAACGACGTTGACCGGAATCGAACCCACACACTTATGATCGCGAGGCTTTCACGGAGCTGATGGTATACCCAGACCGCTGAACCTAGGGTGTTGGATGGCACAGCTAGTCCACTCGAACAACAGCGAACAACTTCCAGGAACCATGTTCGTGTAAAGAATTCCCCACCACGTCTGCTGGGACAAGTAGCATCCACAACAATTGATTTTTGCTGAGTGGAACAAGCAGCATCCACAAACTTTGATTTCTGCTGAGTGGGACAGTCAGTATCCACAAACTTTGACATCTGCTGTGCGGCACAGTCAGTATCCACAAACTTTGACTTCTGAGTGGGACAGTTAGTATCCACAAACTTTGACTTCTGCTGAGTGGGACAGTCAGTATCCACAAACTTTGACTTCTGCTGTGTGGGACATTCAGTATCCACAAACTTTGATTTCTGCTGAGTGGGACAGTCAGTATCCACGCTGAAGGGATACGTGTCCTCTAACTCTCAAACTTCCGGTGCGCTATTGGACGAGGTATCAGGATCGTTTCCTACACGCCTGAGTTTGGATTTAACACGTTGAGTTCTCATCCACAAAGTAATGGCAACCTACCGAGCGTAAAAGTGTTGAGAAAATCCAACTGGGATTGAGGCTGATCGCATCTTTCTACAAAGGACACTTAGTTGCGTTTCCTTTACAAAGGACACTTAATTAGTTGCGTCTCCTTTACAAAGGACATTTAATTAGTTGCGTCTCCTTTACAAAGGACATTTAATTAGTTGCGTCTCCTTTACAAAGGACATTTAATTAGTTGCGTCTCCTTTACAAAGGACATTTAGTTAGTTGCGTCTCCTTTACAAAGGACATTTAGTTAGTTGCGTCTCCTTTACAAAGGACATTTAGTTAGTTGCGTCTCCTTTACAAAGGACATTTAGTTAGTTGCGTCTCCTTTACAAAGGACATTTAGTTAGTTGCGTCTCCTTTACAAAGGACATTTAGTTAGTTGCGTCTCCTTTACAAAGGACATTTAGTTAGTTGCGTCTCCTTTACAAAGGACATTTAGTTAGTTGCTTCTCCTTTACAAAGGACGTCACAGTCAACCCCATCAGTTTTGGACTGTTTGTGATTTCTTGGCAGTTTACGTTCAGTAGTTTGCCATAGCTTTCTGATCGGCCGGCACTCTTACCACTGTATGAAAATCAACGCAAGGCGGTCGGCTGCCAAATTGCCCGCAGCTGTATTTCGAACTCGGTATGCGGGATTAAGAATTGCATCCGTAACCACGTTGCCACATGAAATAAATTTAAAAAAAACAACATAAACTGTCGGCTTACTGCTTCTGGTGAGTACTGTGGTTTCTGCAAGGACATTTGCAACACGGTGTGTCCTAAGTGCTGCGGCCATCCCATTCAATAACAACCTGAAAACGTGACAGGCAATATAGACTAACAAGACAATCTTCAGTCTGACGTGGCCAACACTTACCATGAATCCTGGCTAATTATGGCTCCTGGCTAACCATGACTCCTGGCTAACCATGACTCCTGGCTCACACTGTCTAGCTACCGGATAATGTCTCTAAGACGATCCAGTCACGTCATAAGTCGACATCATTATTTTACTATCTTAATTAGTACACAAGGTACCAGTCTGAAATAAGTAAATGTACTTAGTTATTCGGGTACCTTAATAACAGTAGATGGTTGATGATATATGATGATATTTCATCAGTTGAAGAATTTTCTGTGGAATATATCTTTGTTGAGCCAATCTTTATGTATGGAAGCGAATCATGGATATTTAGCAGGCAAGTGAGGAATTATGTGGAAGATGCTGTGATGGTGCTTTACAGAAGACTTGTGAGATCACGGTGGATTGATAGGAAAAGAGCTGAAGATATCTTGAAAGAAGTTTATTCGCAAAGAGAACTGGTTACTCGCATCAGAAGAGAGAGGGTAGTCCTCATTCTTTGAGCTAGTCATGAGAAGGGAAAAGCTGGGGTATGTCGTCACAACGGGAAGGTTGGAGAGGAAGAGAAGCAGAGGAGGACCAAGAGAGAAGATGCTGGATAGTTTAATATCATGGCATGGGGAAACATCAGTATCAGAAATGAATGGCGGCACAATAGACAGAGCACCGTGGACTGAAATTATCACCGTCACACGGCATGGACTATAAGAAGATTAGCGGTACATGAGACAGAAGATTGGACAGACATGATCACCAACACCACACGGCATGGACTATAAGAAGATTGGCAGTACACGAGACAGAAGATTGGACAGACATGATCACCAACACCACACGGCATGGACTATAAGAAGATTGGCAGTACACGAGACAGAAGATTGGACAGACATGATCACCAACACCACACGGCATGGACTATAAGAAGATTGGTAGTACACGAGACAGAAGATTGGACAGACATGATCACCAACACCACACGGCAGGGACTATAAGAAAGAATGGCAGTACACGAGACAGAAGATTGGACAGACATGATCACCAACGCCACACGACATGGACTATAAGAAGATTGCCAGTACACGAGACAGAAGGCTGGACAGACATGATCACCAACACCACACGGCAAGGACTATAAGAAGATTGGTGGTACACGAGACAGAAGACTGGACAGACATGATCACCAACACCACACGGCATGGACTATAAGAAGATTGGCAGTACACGAGACAGAATGATGTGGGCAGACATGATCACCAACACCACACGGCATGGACTATAAGAAGATTGGCGGTACATGAGACAGAAGGCTGTGGACAGACGTGATCACCAACACCACACGGCATGGACTATAAGAAGATTGGCGGTACATGAGACAGAAGGCTGTGGACAGACATGATCACCAACACCACACGGCATGGAAGTAGTGTATTATGAAACTCATCCACACAAAACACATCCAAGATGGCGACTGGTGATTTCATGAAGGAAATATGGGTTTTTTTTGGGAAAAGTGCCGACTCGGTAAAAATCCCGGTGAACTTTTTTTGGCGGTAGCTGGTGGGAAAATCTGTGGGTTGTTGGCGGGTGTCTGTGAAAGTAATTAAGGTAAAAGTATTCGTGTCTATGTTGGTTGGTTCTGTAAAAGTACTGGAAAGAGAGGGTGTGAGTACGGATGAGGGAGGGTTGTAAGTTATATATTTTGGTTACGTATGAATGTGTTAGTATGCGTGGTGTAGTGATGTATAAACTGCCAAGGGTGTGATGGGTCGTGGTTTCTACTCATGGGTTGGATATATCGTGGTGGCGTAGACATCTCATAATGTGTCTGTTCACTATGCATGGTAAGTAATGTATAAACTGCCAAGGGTGTGATGGGTCGTGGTTATACTCGACGAAGTAAGAGGTGTAGATGGTTACTATCATCTGAACAATGTGATAGTAGTGTCTAAGTGAAAGTAAAGGGTGGTATGTAGCTTATTCACTATCATCATTACAAAGGAAATCTTATAAAGTTATAATGGGTGTCATTTGATGGTAAGGGGTGGATATTAGTGATCAAGTAGGAGTGGTCGATATAGGGGTGGTCATAAATGTAAAAAGAGGTGTTATGTTCGCAGTTACACACTGGTCAACCAGTGGTCAAGCAGTGGTCAAGTAATGGTCAAGTAGTCAAGTGAGGAAATTTGAGGGAAAAGTGATTGTAATGATATGGTGATGAATAAAGGGTGATAAATTAGTGGTCAAGCAGTGGTCAAGTAGTGTTCAAGTAGTGGTCAAGCGGTGGTTAAGTGAGGAAAATCTTAGGAAAATTTTAAGGAAAAGTGATTGTAATGATATGGTGATGCTTAAAGGGTGGTAAATTAGTGGTAAAGCAGTGGTCAAGCAGTGGTCAAGTGGTCAAGTGAATAAATTGTAGCGGAAAGTAGTTGTAGCGACATGGTGATGCTTAAAGGGTGGTAAATTAGTGGTCAAGTAGTGGTCAAGTAGTGGTCAAGTGGTCGAGTGACCACTTAAAATGTAGAGGACGATGTGCCTAAGATTATGGTAGTGAGTAAAGTGATCGATGACGTGGTCAAGCAGTGGTCAAGCAGTGGTCAAGTAGTCGAGTGACCACTTAAATTGTAGGGGAAAGTACTATAATGCAATGGTGGTGGGTAAAGTGAGGAAGAATCAATACTAGTGATAATAGTACTACCAATATTAGCGACAAGAATATTAGCTGGTGCGTTGTTAGAGATACAAGTATCTTTTTATGTGGGGTGTGTAAAAATAATACAATGAGGGTCATACCATTACTACTGTCATCACAAGTACACACATGTACACACAAAAAAAAAAATCAACAAAAATCTTGGTTTCAATATTTAATCACCAAAATATGTATGTCATTGATTCTTTCTTACGATATATCACTAAACTGTTTTGATGAATAAATATTGAAACCAAGATTTTTGTTGATTTTCTTTAGTGGGTTGTGTTCATGACGTTGTCTTTTTTTCTTGATGGAACAGAGCTTACATTACCAGACATGAACAAAGTCTTAGAAGAAGTTATGACAAATACAGAAATATTTCAGTCAAATGTATAAAAAGTAGGAGTTAACCAAGTATGAAAAGACCAAAATAAGAAATATCTCAACCACACTTAAAAAAATAATCAATCGAAAAAAAAAATTGTTCTGCCAGAAACCTACTCGTGGCACCCAGCCAGCATTAGATGTACCAGAGACAACCTTTGCTTGGGGTGATGATTCGTCTTCAGATGAAGATATTGACCTTTTGGATAGTAGTCATGCCCCAGAGTCTCTCAAGAAAATTATTGTGTTGTGGAACGAAAACTATCCTACTGTCGGTGTCCGAAGGTGTTCGTCATCAACGAATAAGGTGTGTATGGGTAGTAATGATCATAGTTCACATGTGTATTTTTGTAAACATGTCTAATACAGAAGACCTAGCTGCTATACATGTTTTCTATGTACATCTCTCTATACTACAAACCATCAGTGACTATACCTTTACCTTTTCTCAAGAAGTGACCAATAGAATGTCGACAGTCTGTTTTTGATGCCTTTTACCACTTCTCATCATGAATTTTTTTTTTTTTTTTTTTTTTTTTTTTTTTTACTGTTTTTTCTTTAGTGAAGTAGTATGTGTGGCCGTCTTGTAAGTTTCAATGTGTTTTATTTACCTCCACAGGTTAATTTTGCACCAGAACCTCACTTCTTGACAGTCCATACTGTTGGCACCGAAGAACGCAATGGTAACTGGCACCATGTAATCAGAGAACGTGTGCATTTTGAAAGGCGTGTACAAGACTTAGAAAAAAAAATTTTGAATCCAGTCCTGAAGGACAAGCACAGAAGAAAAGTCATCGAACAAAGGACAGCAGTGAAGAAGGCAGATATAGTATAATTACCATGTTTCTCTCTGCCATATTAAAACAGTTATAAACAGAAATAAACTAGTATGCGTTTCCTTAATATCGTTATGTTTTGAGTTCTAGTAGTACTTGTTGGGTGGTTCATCTGATATGGTTTAAGTTTTAGTTTGTGAATTGTTTTGTATGATATGTTCTTGTTGTCTTGGTGTATCTCATACGTATTCTTTAATAGATCCTGCGTGAGTGTAGATTCTAAGAGTCACAAATCTGGACTGGTGTAATGGTTTTCACTAACAACTGACAAGAGGGTGTTTTTGTGAAACGGGAATTCGACACCAGTGATATGTTAGTAGTAGGGGATTTAAAACTAATGTCTGACAATGCGTAAGTATGCGTTTCCTTAATATCGTTATGTTTTGAGTTCTAGTAGTACTTGTTGGGTGGTTCATCTGATATGGTTTAAGTTTTAGTTCTAAGTCTGGTTTGTGAGTTGTTTTGTCTGATATGTTCTTGGTGTCTTTGTGTATCTCATTACGTATTCTTTAATAGATCCCCAAATTTGGGAAATTTCATGTAAAGTATATGTTAGAATAAGATGTGGTATAGCAAGTTGAAGATATCAGCCATGGGAAATGGATCTTTGGTGACGAGTACTCGGATGAACTATCCCCGATGGACTCACAGATTACATGGCCATACATGTTGTTAACTGTCATTGAAAAACAGTTTAGAGATATATCATAAGAAAAAAATCAATGACATACATGATTAGTGAAAAATCAAAAAGTTCTGGCTTAGTGATCTTCATTTTTAAGTATACAGTTGACTGATATAGCTTGATTGAGTAAAACAACACTGTTGTTGTCGAAGTCATCACACATACCT
Source organism: Cepaea hortensis (assembly GCA_963921405.1). Classification (NCBI taxonomy): domain Eukaryota; kingdom Metazoa; phylum Mollusca; class Gastropoda; order Stylommatophora; family Helicidae; genus Cepaea; species Cepaea hortensis. The sequence goes on from OY992881.1 coordinate 11,481,855, forward strand.
TATTTGTTTCGGATCCAGAATAAAGACATGTAGGAGAGTTGATCCTTCATACAAGCTATCTGAATACTTCTTTTTATCATACCAAAACCACCCGGTAGCGGTGGTCGACACTTTTTTCTAATACTACCACTTGATTGGGTAGCATAATCGAGAGGTCCTTGCAGTACGCCTTAAGGGCTGCCAAGCTGTCTCTATCATTTGGTTGGATATCCTCTGCTACTATGAGTGGACTTGTTGCCAGGGTGTCTAAGGGTGTCATCCTTTCTCGTGGTGTCTGGTGATGTAAGTAACGTTGTAGGTTCGAATTGTATAGATTGTCATGTATCTGACATGGATCATCATTGTGAATGTTCCCATTATGGCGGGTAAGGTTATCATTGAACTCAAAGTGGTGGCAGTCTGGTACTTGCGTTAGACTACGAGGCTGGTGTAAATATACAGGTGGTGCTGTCGTCTCTGGTGTTGAAGTGTTTGTTGTATTCATAGGTGGGTGATGCTGTGTTCGCATGTGTCTTTGTAGATTGCCTTTTCTGGTGAAAAGTTGTCCACATATATGACATAAGTGTGGTTTCGTACCGTATATGTGGTGATTAAGGTTATCACAATAGGCTTTGTCGCACACTGAACACCTGAAACTAGATCTGGTGGCCATATTGATAAACTGGTTTTTTTCTTTTTTTTTTTTTGTTTTTCTTACATCACCAAATTGTTCTGATGTATATAATGTTTCACTGTTTTATCAGATGCCAACGAAACGAATAAGGCTCACACCAACCTGTTTCACTGCTGTAGCTAGCCAAGTCAGTACGTGAACAATATCTGTTTACTACACTAAGCGACTTACAACAGCGGGTTTCACAAAAATACCTCTGTAGATACCCAAGTCAGCACGTGAACTGGTACTGAACTCACAAGAGACGCCGTCTATTTTATACACTGGTTCTGCACACGACATAGCTGACGTGGCAGTTAGACAAGCTACTCTCACGCCGCCCGCCTGCTTCCCCACAAACCGATGACTCATGCTACCACTTAATGACTTTAGCTTATGACGTAGGGGCTGTCTCGGACATTCGCGTTCTTTACCAAAAGGGGGTATGTGGTTTGTGATATTCTTGTAGGGACACGATTTGTTTATGGGTGAGTGTATCTGTACTTGTGTATAGTTGTGATGACAGTAGTAATGGTATGGGTGTGTCTTTGTGCGTGTCTGTCTTTATGTGTATGTCTGTATGTACAAATGTATCAAGTGTGTATGGGTGTGTCTGTGTGTACTTGTCATGACAGTAGTAATGGTATGGGTGTGTGTCTTTGAGTTTGTAGTAGGTATGTATTTGTGTAATTGATTATGGGTGTGTACTTGAGTGTACTTGTGATGACAGTAGTAATGGTATGGGTGTGTGTACTTGGCTGTCTTTGTATTTGTCTTTGTGTATGGGTGAGTGTATCTGTACTTGTGTATAGTTGTGATGACAGTAGTAATGGTATGGATGTGTCTTTGTGCTTGTCTGTCTTTATGTGTATGTCTGTATGTACAAATGTATCAAGTGTGTACATGTGTGTACTTGTGATGACAGTAGTAATGGTATGACCCTCTTTGTATGATTTTTACACACCCCACATAAAAAGATACTTGTATCTCTAACAACGCACCAGCTAATATTCTTGTCGCTAATATTGGTAGTACTATTATCACTAGTATTGATTCTTCCTCACTTTACCCACCACCATTGCATTATACGTACTTTCCCCTACAATTTAAGTGGTAACTCGACTACTTGACCACTGCTTGACCACTGCTTGACCACGTCATCGATCACTTTACTCACTACCATAATCTTAGGCACATCGTCCTCTACATTTTAAGTGGTCACTCGACCACTTGACCACTACTTGACCACTACTTGACCACTGCTTGACCACTAATTTACCACCCTTTAAGCATCACCATGTCGCTACAACTACTTTCCGCTACAATTTATTCACTTGACTACTTGACCAATGCTTGACCACTGCTTGACCACTAATTTACCACCCTTTAATCATCACCATATCATTACAATCACTTTTAGCTAAACTTTCCTTAAAATTTTCCTCATTTAACCACCGCTTGACCACTGCTTGAACACTGCTTGAACACTACTTGACCACTGCTTGACCACTAATTTATCACCCTTTATTCATCACCATATCATTACAATCACTTTTCCCTCAAATTTCCTCACTTGACTACTTGACCATTACTTGACCACTGCTTGACCAGTGTGTAACTGCGAACATAACACCTCTTATTACATTTATGACCACCCCTATATCGACCACTCCTACTTGATCACTAATATCCACCCCTTACCATCAAATGACACCCATTATAACTTTATAAGATTTCCTTTGTAATGATGATAGTGAATAAGCTACATACCACCCTTTACTTTCACTTAGACACTACTATCACACTGTTCAGATGATAGTAACCATATACACCTCTTACTTCGTCGAGTATAACCACGACCCATCACACCCTTGGCAGTTTATACATTACTCACCATGCATAGTGAACAGACACATTATGAGATGTCTACGCCACCACCATATATCCAACCCATGAGTAGAAACCACGACCCATCACACCCTTGGCAGTTTATACATCACTACACCACGCATACTAACACATTCATACGTAACCAAAATATATAACTTACAACCCTCCCTCATCCGTACTCACACCCTCTCTTTCCAGTACTTTTACAGAACCAACCAACATAGACACGAATACTTTTACCTTAATTACTTTCACAGACACCCGCCAACAACCCACAGATTTTCCCACCAGCTACCGCCAAAAAAAGTTCACCGGGATTTTTACCGAGTCGGCACTTTTCCCAAAAAAACCCATATTTCCTTCATAAAATCACCAGTCGCCATCTTGGATGTGTTTTGTGTGGATGAGTTTCATAATACACTACTCATGGACTATAAGAAGATTGGCGGTACATGAGACAGAAGACTGTGGACAGACATGATCACCAACACCACACGGCATGGACTATAAGAAGATTGGCAGCACACGAGACAGAATGATATGGACAGACATGATCACCACCACCACACGGCATGGACTATGAGAAGAAGAATCAATGCTAAACAGTACGTCTGAAATCTAGATCTCTGCTTGCATGTTGTCCAGAAGCTAACAAACCGCCTCCACCCGCGACCGCGTAGAACTCTCAGCCCCACATTCTAGCCTGCCGTCCTGTGGGAGTTAAGGTATTGCCCTCCTGATGTGAAGTCGCCGGCATTATGATAATCTGCTTAAGGTGATCCAGGCACCTCATGCCGCAAAGCTGGAGAAACAGCAGATGTTACAATCTAACTGGTTGCCAGAGATGCAGGTCAGCGTGTGTAGACAGGACAAAATTAGCAGGTCGTGTGCTGGGCATCATGTTGTGGGCAAGTTCTGTCAACGATAGAATGATGGGTAATTTTACACTGATGAATAATTGTAATGTTCCATTTAATATTTACTGGAACAATATAAATCCTGGGTAACTGAAATCGCATAAACAGAATCCGCAAAGACGGAGAATCGAATGAGGGTTCCACTTTGTATCTTTCGTGCAAGCGCACGCTCCATCCTTCACTGGTGGACTCTCCCGTTATCTGGTGCACGCGCTACATCCTTTTCTGGTGGACTCTCCCTTTGTCTGGCGCATGTGCTACATCTTTCTCAGGTGAACTCTCCCTTTGTCTGGTGCATGTGACACACCCTTCTCTGGTGGACTCTCTGGTGGACTCTCCTGTTATCTGGTGCATGTGCTACATCCATCTCTAGTGGACTCTCCCGTTATCTGGTGCATGTGCTACATCCTTCTCTAGTGGGCTCTCCCGTTATCTGGTGCAAGCGCTCTAGCTTTCTCTGGTGGACTCTCCCTTTATCTGGTGCATGCGTTCTATCCTTGTCTGGTGGACTCTCCCGTTATCTGTTGTGCGAGCTACATCCTTCTCTGGTGGACTCTTCTTTTATCTGGCGCACGAGCTACAACCTTCTATGGTGGTCTGTCCCTTTATCTGGTGCATGCGCTCTAACATTCTCTGGTGGTCTGTCCCTTTATCTGGTGCACACACTCTATCTTTCTCTGGTGGACTCTCCCTTTATCTGGTGCACTTGCTACATCCTTCTCTGGTGGATTCTCCCTTTATCTGGTGCGTTTGCTACATCCTTCTCTGGTGGACTCAAGGCGGACAGAGAAATGTTGACTGTTACAAGGTGGACAGAGAAATGTTGACTGCTACAAGGACAGAGAAATGTTAACTGTTGCAACGAGGACAGAGAAATGTTGTCTGTTACATCTACGACATAGAAATGTTGACTGTTACAACGAGGACATAGAAATTTTGACTGTTACAACTATGACATAAAAATGTTGACTGTTACAAGGACAGAGAAATGTTGTCTGTTACAACTATGACATAGAAATGTTGACTGTTATAAGGACAGAGAAATGTTGTCTTTTACAACTATGACATAGAAATGTTGACTGTTACTAGGACAGAGAAATGTTGTCTGTTATAAGGACAGAGAAATGTTGTCTGTTACAACGAGGACAGAGAAATGTTGACTATTACAACGAGGACAGAGAAATGTTGTCTGTTACACCGAGGACAGAGAAATGTTGTCTGTTACAAGGACAGTGAAATGTAGATTGTTACAAGGAGAGTGAAATGTTGACTGTTACAAGTGCATAGAAATGTTGACTGTTACAACGAGGACATAGAAATGTTGACTGTTACAACGAGGACAGAGAAGTGTTGTCTGTGACAACGAGGACAGATAAATGATATGTGTGACAAGGGCAGATAAATGTTGACTGTTACAACGAGGACAGAGAAATGTTGTCTATTACAAGGACAGAGAAATGTTGACTGTTACAAAGACAGAGAAATGTTGACTGTTACACCGAGTGCAGATAAATGTTGACTATTACAACGAGGACAGAGAAATGTTGACTGTTACAACGAGGACAGAGAAATGTTGTCTGTTACAAGGACAGTGAAATGTAGACTGTTACAAGGACAGAGAAATGTTGACTGTTACAACGAGGACAGATAAATGTTGACTGTTACAACAAGGACCGAGAAATGTTGACTGTTACAACGAGGACAGAGAAATGTTGTCTGTTACAAGGACAGTGAAATGTAGATTGTTACTAGGAGAGTGAAATGTTGACTGTTACAAGTGCATAGAAATGTTGACTGTTACAACGAGGACATAGAAATGTTGACTGTTGCAACGAGGACAGAGAAGTGTTGTCTGTGACAACGAGGACAGATAAATGATATGTGTGACAAGGGCAGATAAATGTTGACTGTTACAACGAGGACAGAGAAATGTTGTCTATTACAAGGACAGAGAAATTTTGACTGTTACAAAGACAGAGAAATGTTGACTGTTACACCGAGTGCAGATAAATGTTGACTATTACAACGAGGACAGATAAATGTTGACTGTTACAACGAGGACAGAGAAATGTTGTCTGTTACAAGGACAGTGAAATGTAGACTGTTACAAGGACAGAGAAATGTTGACTGTTACAACGAGGACAGATAAATGTTGACTGTTACAACAAGGACCGAGAAATGTTGACTGTTACAACGTGGACAGAGAAATGTTGTCTGTTACAAGGACAGTGAAATGTAGACTATTACAAGGACAGAGAAATGTTGACTGTTACAAGGACTGAGAAATGTTGACTGTACGAGGACAGAGAAATGTTGACTGTTACAAGGACAGAGAAATATTGACTGTTACAACAAGGACAGAGAAATGTTGACTGTTACAACGAGGACAGAGAAATGTTGACTGTTACAACGAGGACAGAGAAATGTTGACTGTTACAACGAGGACAGAGAAATGTTGTCTTTTACAATGATGGCGCACACGCAATTGCAATGCAAAGTCCTGTTCATCACACCAACGCGACAGGTTAGCAGCATATATACATATACACAATGTTACAACAGTTAGCCATTTTCTGTCGGCTACTTGAAACCCCCTGTAGCGTAATTCAAAGCAATTTACTCAACAATTGTTAACTAATTGGTTTGATTGAGGGAAGCCATGATCTTGTGAATGTAACTGTGTTCGGACTGCAACAAAGTGGCCGTCTTCACTTATTCCAATTTTACCACATTCTTACAGGTATGTACAGGTGATAAGTGTTCTCAAAGACACGACAGGATACTAACAGCGCTACAGAGACACACACTCACGTACAGCCGCTCGGGCACTCATCTTGTTTCACCAGCCGGGTTGAGAAATAGAGCGTGCGACGCTCAATGTGATCTATTAAAGAGCGCTGGAAAACTGTAACCAAAAAATTGATTCAGACTTGTCTGTCTATTGTCTCCAGAATGTTACCGGTCTTAAGTAGTGAAAAATTAAAACTACTTCCGGAACATGCGTCAAACTGAGGTGGTTAGAAATCGGGAAAATGAAGTCACGTGACCGAGAGTTGCAAGAAAAGAAGCATTAAGCTGACGGTTGTGAGGAAGTTTAGTTTCTATAGGCTGGAGAGTTCTCCAGGACCGGCTAGTTAGTCCTCCATGATCTACACAAGCAATGTCGGTAATGCCTGAATGTCGATCGTTCTCAGCCATGACAACTGGCTTGTCTGCAGTAATTTCAACTTAAATAGCGAGAACTGAACTACTGCTGATTACCCTGTAGATATACTCCGAGCCTACGACCGAGTACACGTCAGATTCGTGTGCTGCTAAGTCACCGCATCTCTTGAGTTTCTTCTTGAGTACGACCCTCAGGCTGGCATCCATCGTGGCGAAGTGTCTAAGAAAATCTGGTTCTAATTGTCTCTTTGTGAAAGAAGACTGTCTATTTAGTCGAAATGTCTTGAGTATCGTTTGGTTGATTTCATTGAACATCATGCTCTATTATTTCGATCGCGCTAGGCGTGATCTATACTGTTAGAAAACGGAGTACACCTAATATAATATGAATGATACTACGGCTTTTAGAACGTTAAAGGGTAGACATCCAGCTATGAAATAAGCAAGCAGTTTTAGAATAAGTGATTAAGAGAAATCAAGAATATTTCGTTTCCGAATTAAGGAGGCTTAAGGAAAGAAAGGAAGTTAAGGGCACAAAGAAATACGTGTAGTGAGTTGCATATCCTGTACATAACGTTGCAGTCAACCCGAGCATTTTCTGGCTGTTCGTGATGCCTTGGCAAGTTTACCTTCAGTAGTTTGCCATTGCCTTCTAGGCATAATATAAATATGTATTGTTACTCTAAGTAGCTGGAGCTGTGGAGAAGGGGTTTGCGAACGCAGTTCGCAACCAGCATATCGTGTTTGAAGCACAGCTGCCGGTTTTTCAGAAGTAGACCACATTGCGTTGGTTTTTATACAATGGTATGAGTGTTCAGGATGCAATGGCGTACTTCTGAAATTAAACTTGCCAAGACATTACAAACGTCCATAACATGCGGGGGGGGGGGGGGGGGGGGGGGGTTATTGTGACGTCAAGTAAAGGATATGAAAGAAATTTATCTCTAGGCGATTGTGAGGCTATTTTTTATCAGTGTCAAGAGTGATACATCTGAATATATATATATATATATATATATATATATATATATATATATATATATATATATATATATATATATATATATATATATATATATATATATATATATATATATATAGATGTAAAGTTAATGTGAAAAAGTTGTTGTTGGTGTTGTTGTTGTTGGTGTTGTTGTTGTTGTTGTTGTGGTTGTGGTTGTTGTGGTTGTTGTTGTTGTTGCTACCTGTTGTCTTCTTAAACAAACTACAGTCTTGGTTTGGGATGCTCCGTGATCCAAACACTCTGTGCCAACATCATGTGATCATTATGTGCCATGCCGGTAAGCGTGGGCGGTTAAGTTTACACGATCACCAGAGTCGTGGATCAAATCTGTGTTCTTTCCCAGCCCATACCACGTGGCCAAACCAGTTAGATATTTACTTCTCTGTCTTCGCCTTGTTCTTTCCCCCTCAATCTTGCCAGTTGTCACCAAGATCTCTAGTTTATTTCTTCTCATTATGTGCCCAAAAATATTTGACTGTCTACGTCTAATTTCTCTAATCATGTTACGGTTTCCATTTGCCTCTTGTTGTTTTTTCTGTGTGTCCATGGCAATCATTGAATGATCCGCAATTCCTCCCCCCCCCCCCTCCCACAGAAACCACATTTCCAGTGCCATTAGGTGTTTTCCAGCTTGTCTGCTCATCGTTCACGTGTCACATCCATACAAAAGTATAGATACTATAGCACTTCAACACTTTTTTTGCTCGTAGCAACTGACTTATTTGGTATGCTTTCCATTTTGCCAGTGTTAAATCTATAGAACTGGCAGAATTAGGTTGTTAGAAGAAGAAACTCTACCATCTATGCCTAACCAGTGTTGAAACCTTGATACTGGCAGAATTAGGTTGTTAGAAGAAGAAACTCTACCATCTATGCCTAACCAGTGTTGAAACCTTGATACTGGCAGAAAGTGAGTTGTGAGAATATTACACTCTACTGTCTGTCTCTCACCAGTATTGAAACTGTTATACTAGAAGAACTGGGTTGTTAGAAAATAAACCCCAACAGTCTATCTTTAACCAGTTTTTAAAGGTTGACACCGGAAAAACTGGGATGTTGTTCAATGAAATGTATTTCACATTCTATCAACTCTTCTCAAATGGCTACAGAATACATGATAGAATTTTACAGAAGAGTTACGGCTGCAAAGTGGAGAGCTGGACAAACCATGATACCGTGAACTAGTATAGACGAAGGTGTGACCCATCTTCATCCATATGTAGAATCTATCATGGGATTATGCTTATCCCTACCTTGTCTCTCCCCACCACTCGCCACCTGCTCGTGGGGAAGAGGTCTCGGAGGTTTGACGCTGAGCCGCCAGCGCATGCAGCCTACCTTGTGCCAGACGTATTGGTTATCCATTCCTCTGGAATACACAAGACTAGGCCGAGAGAGGGGACATGTCGTTTGGGCACCACATGTTTCTGTGAAGCTCTGCCCAGGCATTGTGATGGAATATTGGCCACATTCCACTCACATACTTTGGTCTGTCAAGACTGCAAGCACTCACTCACCCAAGCACTCACTCACCTTCTCTCAGATAGTTAGTTAGCTGGTTGCATAGTCTTTACATGACGTCGCAATCAATCCCAGATTTTTAATGCTGTTTGTGACAGACAGACGGACGGACGGACAGACAGACAGACGGACGGACGGACGGACGGACGGACGGACGGACGGACAGACAGACAGACAGACAGACAGATTAATTCCATTCAATTCAATTCAACTTTATTTTAAAAGGGTTACAAATTGGGCACGCAGGCCCGTCTTACATTCGGCCCTTCCAATAACTCATCTTTCATTCATCAATAGCGCATGATATCAATAGTGCATGACAGACAGACAGACAGACAGACAGACAGATAGATAGATAGATAGATAGATAGATAGATAGATAGATAGATAGATAGATAGATAGATAGATAGATAGATAGATAGATAGATAGATAGATAGATAGATAGATAGATAGATAGATAGATAGATAGATAGATAGATAGATAGATAGATAGATAGATAGATAGATAGATAGATAGATAGATAGATAGATAGATAGATAGATAGATAGATAGATAGATAGATAGATAGATAGATAGATAGATAGATAGATAGATAGATAGATAGATAGATAGATAGATAGATAGATAGATAGATAGATAGATAGATAGATAGATAGATAGATAGATAGATAGATAGATAGATAGATAGATAGATAGATAGACAGATAGATAGATAGATAGATAGATAGATAGATAGATATATAGATAGATAGATAGATAGATAGATAGATAGATAGATAGATAGATAGATAGATAGAAGAAACAGAAAACAACTATTAAATATTTAGACAGACAGGCAGACAGACAGACAAACAGTAAATTAGACGAACTCTAACTAAAGATAACCGTGTCATACAAAAAACGACAGGCAGACGATTATCAAGACACGTGACCTCTGACAACGCCAGCGTTTGACACTCTGTGGTTGACATTCAAAAGAAAATGACACAGTTTATAATTGAGAATAAACAGACATTTTACAACAATTCTATCGTTTCGCTTATGAATAGTTTAATTTCACATTAAGTATATGTTTATTCAAAGTGCAAATCTGATGTTTTCGTTGCAAATCACGCATGCGAAGTTACGCCTGTGCCATTGTTTGCCTTTATTTGCGTGTTTAAAATAAATTTGGACTGCGCAAGGACATAGGAAAAACTGACAATCGGAGGTTCAAGGAATGAAAGTAAGAGGTCCGAAGTGCGAGGAATGAAGGTAACAAGTTTCATGTTAGATAGAGGAAGGAAGGCAAACAGTCCGAGCTTCAAATAATGAAGGCAAAAGATCCAATGGTACCGGAATGGAGGCAAAATGTTCGATGTTCAAGGAACAGAAGCAAACATATCCGAGGTTCAAGCAAAGAAGGCAAGCCTTCTGAGGTTTACCTCTGTTTCTCGATCTTTCTCTCTCTCTCTCTCTCTCTCTCTCTCTCTCTCTCTCTCTCTCTCTCTCTCTCTCTCTCTCTCTCTCTCTCTCTCTCTCTCTCTCTCTCTCAAACACTATTTATTATGTTACACAATGAATGTGCATAATTTGCTCTCCATTTTTTACATTTTTGTGAGAATGCTCACGATAATTGTCAGTGTGTATATATATATATATATATATATTCCCCCCCCCCCCCCCCCCCCCCCGCTTTTCGATCCTGTTTCAGGATATTGCGGTCAACACCAGCATCTTTCAGCTGTATGTTGATTCCTAGGCTAGATTACGCTCATCAGCACGCCACGAATTTTCTGAGCGACCGGCTCCATACTCTCATAAGTCACTTTTGCGATTCGAACCACTGCTAATTCTCGTCGCGTCACGTGACGAGAGTATTCGGAGTTAGCGGAGAAAGCTGCTAACTCCTCGGCCACGGAGCCGGTGTATATATATATATATATATATATATATATATATATATATATATATATATATATATATATATATATATATATATATATATATATATATATATATGTGTGTGTGTGTGTGTGTAAAGCGTGGGAGTTTGTCCACACTAGCTTCAGTGATTATGTGAGGCATCATGTATGTGTCTAGATGTGAGGATTGTGTTTGGGTTGGGGGATGGGTTTGTGGGTGGGTGGGTGGGTGGGGGGGGGGGGGTTGGGAGATGTGTGTGGGTGGGGGATTTGTGTGTGGGTTGTAGGTGGGTGGATGGGGGAGGCGTTTGTGAATGAGGAATTGTGTGGGTGGGTGGGGATTAGGTGTGTGGATGAGGGATGTTTCTGGGTGCGGATGTGTGTGGGTCGGTGGGGGTGTATGTGTCGGTGATGGATGTGTGTATGAGTGGATGTGAGGGTGGGGGTATGTGGATGCGTATGTGGGGATGTGTGTAGGGGGTGTGTGGGGGATGTGTGTATAGTTTGGGGGTTGGGTGTGGCTAATGTATATATATGGAGGGGGAGGTGTGTATGGGGTGGGAGATGTGTGTGTGTGTGGAGGGGGTGAGAGATGTGTGTGTGTGTGTGTGTGTGTGTGTGTGAGTAGGAGATGTGTTTGGTAGTATGGAAGAAGTTTGTGTGAATGGAGGATGTGTAGGGCGTGTGTGGGGGATATGTTTGTCTGGGTGTGTGGGGAGATGTGTGTGGGTGGAAGATGTGTGTTGCGGGGGTGTGTGAGTGGGTGGGTGGGGAGGTGTATTGGTGTGTGGGTGAATGTGTGTATGGTAGGGGCTTGTGTGGTTGGGGAATATGTGGGTGGGTGAGGGATGGGTGGGAGGGGATGTGTGTTTGGGTTGGTGTGTTTTTGTGGGTAGTGGTATATATGAGTGTTGGAGGGTGAGGGATGTATGGGTGTTGGTAGGTGGGGGATGTGTGTGTGGATGGGTGTGTTGGGGCGTGTGTAGGGGGAGTGTAGGATGTGTCTATGCATGAGAGATGTGTGTGGGTGGGGGATGTGTGTATGCGGGTGGGGATGTATGTGTGGTTGGGGGTAGGGGTGTGGATGGATGTGAAATGCGTGGGTGGGTGGGAAATTTGTGTGTGTGTGTGTGGGAATGTGTGTGTGGGTGGGAAGATGTGTGGGTATGTGTGAGTGATGTGTGAGTGGGTGAGGGATGTGTGTGAGTGTTGGTGCCAGGATGTGTATGTGGGAGGGGTATGTGTCTATGTGGTTGGGGTGTGTGATTTGATGGGTGGAGCATGCGTGTGTGGGCGAGTTTGTGTGGGTTGGGGTATGTGTGAGTGGGTTGTTGTGTGTGGGTAGGGATGTTTGTGTGGGTGGGTGCGAGATGTCTGAGTTGGTGAGGGGATGTGTGAGTTGGTGGAGGGATGTGTGGTAGGTGGGGGATGTGTGGTGGATGGGGGTATGTGTATGGGTTGGTTATGTGTGAGTGGGTGAGGGATGTGTGTCGGTGGGTTGGTGCTTGATGTCTGTGGTGGGGGAGGATGTGCCACATAACATGATAATATGCATTGTTTATGCTTACAACATTCATTTGACAATGTTTTTTTTTACTACGTGAATGTATCATGCACTGTTGATGAACGAAAGATGAGTGATTGAAAGGGCCGAATGTAAGACGGGCCTATGTGCCCAATTTGTAACCCTTTTAAAATAAAATTCAATTCAATTCAATTCAATTCAATTCTGTCTGTCTGTCTGTCTGTCTGTCTGTCTGTCTGTCTGTCAATTCAATTCAATTCAATTCTGTCTAGCTGTCTGTCTGTCTGTCTGTCTGTCTGTCTGTCTGTCTGTCTGTCTGTCTGTCTGTCTGTCTGTCTGTCTGTCTGTCTCTCTCTCTCTCTCTCTCTCTCTCTCTCTCTCTCTCTCTCTCTCTCTCTTGGTCTCTCTTTGTATCTCTCTATCTCTTTTCTCACTCGCCTTCTTTTTCTCAAATTGTGTGCGAGTGGTATTGTGTGTAGTGTGTGTGTGTGCGTGTGTGTGTGTGTGTGCGTGTGTGTGTGAGTGAGTGTTTGTGTGAGTGTGTGTGTGTGTGTGTGTGTGGTGTGGTGCGTGTGTATGTGTGGTATTAGTCCCATGCCAGCTAGACACGCCCCACAATCCTGCCAACTTTACAATAATCAATATAATCAAATATCAACAAATATCAGTCAACTTAACTCCTCCAACATAGTCCTGCCAACATTACAATAATCAATATAATCAAATATCAACGTAACTCCTCCAACAGCTGCAGGAATGTCAAGAACTAGAAACTGACAACTGTCTCAATGGCAACCATTAACGTCAATGTTTGAGTGCGAACAAGAAAGATGGAGTCAAAACCCCCCAAAACGGACACAAAACCATAGACACATTATCCCTGTAAAATTCATTGACATACATTCAATGAGTCGCTCAACACTTTGACTCACGGAACTGGGATGTGAATTTAGCCAGGCAGAAAGTGGTATATTTGGTTACCAAACAGAAAGTTCTAGAGGCAAACACGATATGAATCTTAACTCTCTGGCTAACCAAGGGATTTGAAACTGTCTTTCAGAAGACGTCAAAACAAGATCGTTCTCATGTGGCATCTCCATCCCTAAGGACACAGTTTGGAGTGATCAGTGCCGCTGACGCGGGAATACCTGGTAAGCGCTCTCGCCATATAGTCGGGTAATCGAGATGATTAGCTCCCATTTCCGGGTGTTCAAGTCTAGTGCGGCAGTTGTCAGATATGCTGTGAGCAGTTCTGTGTTTGCTTATGCTGAGCAATGCTGTTACTGGATATAGTTCTTGGATGTGTGGTTGTATGTGGATGTTGTACAGTTGGTGGCTGTGTGGCTGTATGTGGATGTTGTACAGTTGGTGGCTGTGTGGCTGTATGTGGATGTTGTACAGTTGATGGATGTGTGGCTGTATGTGGATGTTGTACAGTTGATGGATGTGTGGCTGTATGTGGATGTTGTACAGTTGATGGATGTCTGACTGTATGTGGATGTTGTACAGTTGATGGATGTCTGACTGTATGTGGCTGTGTGGCTGTATGTGGATGTTGTACAGTTGGTGGCTGTGTGGCTGTATGTGGATGTTGTACAGTTGATGGATGTCTGACTGTATGTGGATGTTGTACAGTTGATGGATGTCTGACTGTATGTGGATGTTGTACAGTTGATGGATGTCTGACTGTATGTGGATGTTGTACAGTTGGTGGATGTGTGGCTGTATGTGGATGTTGTACAGTTGATGGATGTCTGACTGTATGTGGATGTTGTACAGTTGATGGATGTCTGACTGTATGTGGATGTTGTACAGTTGATGGATGTCTGACTGTATGTGGATGTTGTACAGTTGATGGATGTCTGACTGTATGTGGATGTTGTACAGTTGATGGATGTCTGACTGTATGTGGATGTTGTACAGTTGATGGATGTCTGACTGTATGTGGATGTTGTACAGTTGATGGATGTCTGACTGTATGTGGATGTTGTACAGTTGGTGGATGTGTGGCTGTATGTGGATGTTGTACAGTTGATGGATGTCTGACTGTATGTGGATGTTGTACAGTTGGTGGATGTGTGGCTGTATGTGGATGTTGTACAGTTGATGGATGTCTGACTGTATGTGGATGTTGTACAGTTGATGGATGTCTGACTGTATGTGGATGTTGTACAGTTGATGGATGTCTGACTGTATGTGGATGTTGTACAGTTGATGGATGTCTGACTGTATGTGGATGTTGTACAGTTGATGGATGTCTGACTGTATGTGGATGTTGTACAGTTGATGGATGTCTGACTGTATGTGGATGTTGTACAGTTGATGGATGTCTGACTGTATGTGGATGTTGTAGAATTGGTAGTTATATCGCTGTATGTGGATGTTGTACAGTTGGTGGATGTGTGGTTGTATGTGGATGTTGTAGAATTGGTAGTTATATCGCTGTATGTGGATGTTGTACAGTTGGTGGATGTGTGGCTGTATGTGGATGTTGTACAGTTGATGGATGTCTGACTGTATGTGGATGTTGTAGAATTGGTAGTTATATCGCTGTATGTGGCTGTCTGACTGTATGTGGATGTTGTACAGTTGGTGGCTGTCTGACTGTATGTGGATGTTGTACAGTTGGTGGATGTGTGGCTGTATGTGGATGTTGTACAGTTGGTGGATGTGTGGCTGTATGTGGATGTTGTACAGTTGATGGATGTGTGGCTGTATGTGGATGTTGTAGAATTGGTAGTTATATCGCTGTATGTGGCTGTCTGACTGTATGTGGATGTTGTACAGTTGGTGGATGTGTGGCTGTATGTGGATGTTGTACAGTTGGTGGATGTGTGGCTGTATGTGGATGTTGTACAGTTGATGGATGTCTGACTGTATGTGGATGTTGTAGAATTGGTAGTTATATCGCTGTATGTGGATGTTGTACAGTTGGTGGCTGTGTGGCTGTATGTAGATGTTGTACAGTTGGTGGATGTGTGACTGTATGTGGATGTTGTACAGTTGGTGGCTGTGTGGCTGTATGTGGATGTTGTACAGTTGGTGGATGTGTGGCTGTATGTGGATGTTGTACAGTTGGTGGATGTGTGGTTGTATGTGGCTATGTGGCTGTATGTGGCTATGTGGCTGTATGTGGATGTTGTACAGTTGGTGGCTGTGTGGCTGTATGTGGATGTTGTACAGTTGGTGGCTGTGTGGCTGTATGTGGATGTTGTACAGTTGGTGGCTGTGTGGCTGTATGTGGATGTTGTACAGTTGGTGGCTGTGTGGCTGTATGTGGATGTTGTAGAATTGGTAGTTATATCGCTGTATGTGGATGTTGTACAGTTGGTGGCTGTGTGGCTGTATGTGGATGTTGTAGAATTGGTAGTTATATCGCTGTATGTGGATGTTGTACAGTTGGTGGCTGTGTGGCTGTATGTGGATGTTGTAGAATTGGTAGTTATATCGCTGTATGTGGATGTTGTACAGTTGGTGGCTGTGTGGCTGTATGTGGATGTTGTACAGTTGGTGGCTGTGTGACTGTATGTGGATGTTGTACAGTTGGTGGCTGTGTGGCTGTATGTGGATGTTGTACAGTTGGTGGCTGTGTGGCTGTATGTGGATGTTGTACAGTTGGTGGCTGTGTGGCTGTATGTGGATGTTGTACAGTTGGTGGATGTGTGACTGTATGTGGATGTTGTACAGTTGGTGGCTGTGTGACTGTATGTGGATGTTGTACAGTTGGTGGCTGTGTGGCTGTATGTGGATGTTGTACAGTTGGTGGCTGTGTGGCTGTATGTGGATGTTGTACAGTTGGTGGCTGTGTGGCTGTATGTGGATGTTGTACAGTTGATGGATGTCTGACTGTATGTGGATGTTGTACAGTTGGTGGCTGTGTGGCTGTATGTGGATGTTGTACAGTTGGTGGCTGTGTGGCTGTATGTGGATGTTGTACAGTTGGTGGCTGTGTGGCTGTATGTGGATGTTGTACAGTTGATGGATGTCTGACTGTATGTGGATGTTGTACAGTTGGTGGCTGTGTGGCTGTATGTGGATGTTGTACAGTAGGTGGCTGTGTGGCTGTATGTGGATGTTGTACAGTTGGTGGCTGTGTGGCTGTATGTAGATGTTGTACAGTTGATGGATGTGTGGTTGTATGTGGATGTTGTAGAATTGGTAGTTATATCGCTGTATGTGGATGTTGTACAGTTGGTGGATGTGTGGCTGTATGTGGATGTTGTACAGTTGGTGGCTGTGTGGCTGTATGTGGATGTTGTACAGTTGATGGATGTGTGGCTGTATGTGGATGTTGTAGAATTGGTAGTTATATCGCTGTATGTGGATGTTGTACAGTTGGTGGATGTGTGGCTGTATGTGGATGTTGTACAGTTGATGGATGTCTGACTGTATGTGGATGTTGTACAGTTGGTGGCTGTGTGGCTGTATGTGGATGTTGTACAGTTGGTGGCTGTGTGGCTGTATGTGGATGTTGTACAGTTGGTGGATGTGTGGCTGTATGTGGATGTTGTACAGTTGATGGATGTGTGGCTGTATGTGGATGTTGTACAGTTGATGGATGTCTGACTGTATGTGGATGTTGTACAGTTGGTGGCTGTGTGGCTGTATGTGGATGTTGTACAGTTGGTGGCTGTGTGGCTGTATGTGGATGTTGTACAGTTGGTGGATGTGTGGCTGTATGTGGATGTTGTAGAATTGGTAGTTATATCGCTGTATGTGGATGTTGTACAGTTGGTGGCTGTGTGGCTGTATGTGGATGTTGTACAGTTGGTGGATGTGTGACTGTATGTGGATGTTGTACAGTTGATGGATGTGTGGTTGTATGTGGCTATGTGGCTGTATGTGGCTATGTGGCTGTATGTGGATGTTGTACAGTTGGTGGCTGTGTGGCTGTATGTGGATGTTGTACAGTTGGTGGCTGTGTGGCTGTATGTGGATGTTGTACAGTTGGTGGCTGTGTGGCTGTATGTGGATGTTGTAGAATTGGTAGTTATATCGCTGTATGTGGATGTTGTACAGTTGGTGGATGTGTGGCTGTATGTGGATGTTGTACAGTTGATGGATGTCTGACTGTATGTGGATGTTGTAGAATTGGTAGTTATATCGCTGTATGTGGATGTTGTACAGTTGGTGGCTGTGTGGCTGTATGTAGATGTTGTACAGTTGGTGGATGTGTGACTGTATGTGGATGTTGTACAGTTGGTGGCTGTGTGGCTGTATGTGGATGTTGTACAGTTGGTGGATGTGTGGCTGTATGTGGATGTTGTACAGTTGATGGATGTGTGGTTGTATGTGGCTATGTGGCTGTATGTGGCTATGTGGCTGTATGTGGATGTTGTACAGTTGGTGGCTGTGTGGCTGTATGTGGATGTTGTACAGTTGGTGGCTGTGTGGCTGTATGTGGATGTTGTACAGTTGGTGGCTGTGTGGCTGTATGTGGATGTTGTAGAATTGGTAGTTATATCGCTGTATGTGGATGTTGTACAGTTGGTGGATGTGTGACTGTATGTGGATGTTGTACAGTTGGTGGCTGTGTGGCTGTATGTGGATGTTGTACAGTTGGTGGCTGTGTGGCTGTATGTGGATGTTGTACAGTTGGTGGCTGTGTGGCTGTATGTGGATGTTGTACAGTTGATGGATGTCTGACTGTATGTGGATGTTGTACAGTTGGTGGCTGTGTGGCTGTATGTGGATGTTGTACAGTTGGTGGCTGTGTGGCTGTATGTGGATGTTGTAGAATTGGTAGTTATATCGCTGTATGTGGATGTTGTACAGTTGGTGGCTGTGTGGCTGTATGTGGATGTTGTAGAATTGGTAGTTATATCGCTGTATGTGGATGTTGTACAGTTGGTGGATGTGTGACTGTATGTGGATGTTGTACAGTTGGTGGCTGTGTGGCTGTATGTGGATGTTGTACAGTTGGTGGCTGTGTGGCTGTATGTGGATGTTGTACAGTTGGTGGCTGTGTGGCTGTATGTGGATGTTGTACAGTTGATGGATGTCTGACTGTATGTGGATGTTGTACAGTTGGTGGCTGTGTGGCTGTATGTGGATGTTGTACAGTTGGTGGCTGTGTGGCTGTATGTGGATGTTGTACAGTTGGTGGCTGTGTGGCTGTATGTGGATGTTGTACAGTTGATGGATGTCTGACTGTATGTGGATGTTGTACAGTTGGTGGCTGTGTGGCTGTATGTGGATGTTGTACAGTTGGTGGCTGTGTGGCTGTATGTGGATGTTGTACAGTTGGTGGCTGTGTGGCTGTATGTAGATGTTGTACAGTTGATGGATGTGTGGTTGTATGTGGATGTTGTAGAATTGGTAGTTATATCGCTGTATGTGGATGTTGTACAGTTGGTGGATGTGTGGCTGTATGTGGATGTTGTACAGTTGGTGGCTGTGTGGCTGTATGTGGATGTTGTACAGTTGATGGATGTGTGGCTGTATGTGGATGTTGTAGAATTGGTAGTTATATCGCTGTATGTGGATGTTGTACAGTTGGTGGATGTGTGGCTGTATGTGGATGTTGTACAGTTGATGGATGTCTGACTGTATGTGGATGTTGTACAGTTGGTGGCTGTGTGGCTGTATGTGGATGTTGTACAGTTGGTGGCTGTGTGGCTGTATGTGGATGTTGTACAGTTGGTGGATGTGTGGCTGTATGTGGATGTTGTACAGTTGATGGATGTGTGGCTGTATGTGGATGTTGTACAGTTGATGGATGTCTGACTGTATGTGGATGTTGTACAGTTGGTGGCTGTGTGGCTGTATGTGGATGTTGTACAGTTGGTGGCTGTGTGGCTGTATGTGGATGTTGTACAGTTGGTGGATGTGTGGCTGTATGTGGCTGTGTGGCTGTATGTGGATGTTGTACAGTTGGTGGATGTGTGGCTGTATGTGGATGTTGTACAGTTGATGGATGTCTGACTGTATGTGGATGTTGTACAGTTGGTGGCTGTGTGGCTGTATGTGGCTGTGTGGCTGTATGTGGCTGTGTGACTGTATGTGGATGTTGTACAGTTGGTGGATGTGTGACTGTATGTGGATGTTGTACAGTTGGTGGCTGTGTGGCTGTATGTGGATGTTGTACAGTTGGTGGCTGTGTGGCTGTATGTGGATGTTGTACAGTTGATGGATGTCTGACTGTATGTGGATGTTGTACAGTTGGTGGCTGTGTGGCTGTATGTAGATGTTGTACAGTTGATGGATGTCTGACTGTATGTGGATGTTGTACAGTTGGTGGATGTGTGACTGTATGTGGATGTTGTACAGTTGATGGATGTGTGGTTGTATGTGGATGTTGTAGAATTGGTAGTTATATCGCTGTATGTGGATGTTGTACAGTTGGTGGATGTCTGACTGTATGTGGATGTTGTACAGTTGGTGGATGTCTGACTGTATGTGGATGTTGTACAGTTGGTGGATGTGTGGCTGTATGTGGCTGTGTGGCTGTATGTGGATGTTGTACAGTTGATGGATGTCTGACTGTATGTGGATGTTGTACAGTTGGTGGATGTGTGACTGTATGTGGATGTTGTACAGTTGATGGATGTCTGACTGTATGTGGATGTTGTACAGTTGGTGGATGTGTGGCTGTATGTGGCTGTGTGGCTGTATGTGGATGTTGTACAGTTGGTGGCTGTGTGGCTGTATGTGGATGTTGTACAGTTGGTGGATGTGTGACTGTATGTGGATGTTGTACAGTTGATGGATGTCTGACTGTATGTGGATGTTGTACAGTTGGTGGCTGTGTGGCTGTATGTGGCTGTGTGGCTGTATGTGGCTGTGTGACTGTATGTGGATGTTGTACAGTTGGTGGATGTGTGACTGTATGTGGATGTTGTACAGTTGGTGGCTGTGTGGCTGTATGTGGCTGTGTGGCTGTATGTGGCTGTGTGACTGTATGTGGATGTTGTACAGTTGGTGGATGTGTGACTGTATGTGGATGTTGTACAGTTGGTGGATGTGTGGCTGTATGTGGATGTTGTACAGTTGATGGATGTCTGACTGTATGTGGATGTTGTACAGTTGGTGGCTGTGTGGCTGTATGTGGCTGTGTGGCTGTATGTGGCTGTGTGACTGTATGTGGATGTTGTACAGTTGGTGGATGTGTGACTGTATGTGGATGTTGTACAGTTGGTGGCTGTGTGGCTGTATGTGGATGTTGTACAGTTGGTGGCTGTGTGGCTGTATGTGGATGTTGTACAGTTGATGGATGTCTGACTGTATGTGGATGTTGTACAGTTGATGGATGTGTGGCTGTATGTAGATGTTGTACAGTTGATGGATGTGTGGTTGTATGTGGATGTTGTAGAATTGGTAGTTATATCGCTGTATGTGGATGTTGTACAGTTGATGGATGTGTGGTTGTATGTGGATGTTGTAGAATTGGTAGTTATATCGCTGTATGTGGATGTTGTACAGTTAGTGGAAGAGTGGCTGTATCTGAATGCGATACAGTTAGTGGATGTGTATGTCTATATGTTACTGCGGTAGTTAACTAATGTGCACGTCTATATGTTACTGCGGTAGTTAACTAATGTGCATGTCTATATGTTACTGCGGTAGTTAATTAATGTGCATGTCTATATGTTACTGCGGTAGTTAATTAATGTGCATGTCTATACGTTATTGCGGTAGTTAACTAATCTGCACGTCTATATGTTCCTGCGGTAGTTAATTAATGTGCATGTCTATATGTGATTGCGTTAGTTAGTGTATGACTATATCTATATGCGCATGAGGTATGCGTGTGTGTAGCTAACTTTACTCCATCGTCTCGGGCAGAAGTGGAGGTAAACTAGACTTCAACTTTGGTTTAATATGTACTTTATGATCTTGGCATGCGTAAGTATGCACGCAGAGTTTAAGCGTGATCGTCGGGATTGATGTGTTTCCGCTTAGACTTCCGGTGCACCCACGGTGAGGTGTAATTTCAGTCCACACACCTGTCAGTTAATTGTACTTAAACTTTGACCTCTCGTTGAGAAAGCAATGGCAAACTACTGAACATTAATTGCCTAGTATTTAAACTTGGTAACATAATCTGTACTCCCAGTCAATACTTAGTAACACTACATGTGACTCCATGCAACGCTTGATAGAACATCCTGTCACTCCACCAAATACTGTCAAATACAACAATTGATAGAACATCCTGTCACTCCACTAAATACTGTCAAATACAACAATTGATAGAACACCCTGTCACTCCACCAAATACTGTCAAATACAACACTTGATAGAACATCCTGTCACTCCACCAAATACTGTCAAATACAACAATTGATAGAACATCCTGTCACTCCACCAAATACTGTCAAATACAACACTTGATAGAACATACTGTCACTCCACCAAATACTGTCAAATACAACAATTGATAGAACATCCTGTCACTCCACCAAATACTGTCAAATACAACGCTTGATAGAACATCCTGTCACTCCACCAAATACTGTCAAATACAACAATTGATAGAACATCCTGTCACTCTACCAAATACTGTCAAATACAACACTTGATAGAACATCCTGTCACTCCACCAAATACTGTCAAATACAACAATTGATAGAACATCCTGTCACTCCACCAAATACTGTCAAATACAACAATTGATAGAACATCCTGTCACTCCACCAAATACTGTCAAATACAACAATTGATAGAACATCCTGTCACTCCACCAAATACTGTCAAATACAACAATTGATAGAACATCCTGTCACTCCACCAAATACTGTCAAATACAACAATTGATAGAACATCCTGTCACTCCACCAAATACTGTCAAATACAACAATTGATAGAACACCCTGTCACTCCACCAAATACAACAATTGATAGAACACCCTGTCACTCCACCAAATACTGTCAAATACAACAATTGATAGAACATCCTGTCACTCCACCAAATACTGTCAAATACAACAATTGATAGAACATCCTGTCACTCCACCAAATACTGTCAAATACAACAATTGATAGAACATCCTGTCACTCCACCAAATACTGTCAAATACAACAATTGATAGAACATCCTGTCACTCCACCAAATACTGTCAAATACAACAATTGATAGAACATCCTGTCACTCCACCAAATACTGTCAAATACAACAATTGATAGAACATCCTGTCACTCCACCAAATACTGTCAAATACAACAATTGATAGAACATCCTGTCACTCCACCAAATACTGTCAAATACAACAATTGATAGAACATCCTGTCACTCCACCAAATACTGTCAAATACAACAATTGATAGAACATCCTGTCACTCCACCAAATACTGTCAAATATAACACTTAGTAACACAGTTTGTGACTTCTGACATTAATCGATAAAGTGCTCTGTGACTTTCATTTAAAACCTTGTATAGCAACGTGGGATTTGATCCAACATTTGCTAATGTAATATATGACTCCATCGAACACTTGTAACACAACCCGTGAATCGATCCAACAGTTAGTAAAACAATCTGTGACCCCATTGATTACTTGCGAATACAACCTGTAACTCCATACAACACTTAGTATCACTACTTAAAAAGATACCATGGTATCAATACATTCGATTCCACCAAAAACTGTTTTATACAATCTGTAACTCCATTCAACATTTGCTAACTCAATCCAACATTTGCTAATACAGCCTATAACTCCATCCAACATGAACTGATACAACATATAATTCCATCCAAATGTCCTAATATATCATGTAACTCCATCCAACACTTGCTAATGCGACGGGTGACTCCATCCAACAATTGCTAACACATCTTGCCACTCCATCCAATAAATATCTCCCTCACTTAGCAGACAACGATCCCTGAGGTCGAACCCTCACGCGACGGAGCTCATATAATTATCATCGCAGCTCCCCATCAACCCCCAAAACGCTCCAACCAACACTTAATACGACAACGTGTGAGTCCACCCAGTCAGAAAACCTGAGATCTCATCCACACATTCGTGACCACCTTCTAGAGTACAATCACAAATGCCCGGAAGAACCGATGAGCATAGATTTTTACAAATACGTCAATTACGTTTGTGTGGCTGTTGTTCACTTAATTGTTTCCTAATAGCTCCTGTACAAAAATGGCACACAGCCTGTATCCGTTCTTCTGGTGCAGTGTGACGATACAGCTAGACGTCTTTGTTAATAATTGCCATGAAAACAGCTCGCGTTGTAGACTGATGATGAAGCAATTGAGTACCGACACGCCACCAAGTGGGTCGGTGTTTAGTCGGTGAGTACAGCTATCAAACTGAAATATTCAGTGCAGACGAGCTATTAAAAGACGTTCTGTCTGTTTGAATTTACATGGAGTTCTTCGGGAAATTATGTTTATACGCAGGTTGTTTCGGTAGAAGGCTGGTGAGAGTGGCTGTACATTAATGGGATGCTGTCGATATAGAAATGGGACTCTGTCGGTATAGTAACGGGTCTCTCTTAGTATACCAATGGGACTCTCTCGGTATAGATCAGCAATGAACTCTCTTGACATAGAAATGGGAATCTCTCGGAATAGGCCCGCCAGTAATGGTACTTATCAGTACAGTTATCTCGGAACAGTCATAACATCCGATGGAAGATGCGTGAAGAGATTAGAACAAGAATCGCCATTTGCAACGAGAAAAAGTGTTGATATGCTACCTGTACTTTTGTATAGATGTGAAGCGTGGACAATGAGCAGACAAGTTGAAAAATATCTAATGGCTGTGGAAATCTGTTGTCTGAGGAAAATGCAAATAACACCATGGACAGACAGAAAAACCAATAACCAAGGCCTACAAGAAGAAAATGAAAGCAGTAAACTCATTAGATAAACTAGACGTAGACAGTTACAATATTTTGAACACGTTATGAGAAGAAATAAATTTAAGAACTTGGTGACAACTGGCAAAATTGAGGGGAAAAGAATAAGGGGAAAGCAGAGAAGTAAATACCTAGATGATTTAGCCTCGTGGTATGGTCGAGACAGGAACACGGAGCTGATCCACGACTATGGTGAAAATGTGAGATGGCGAAACATGACCGCCCACGCTTATGGGCCTGGAACATGATTTCTTACAATCGATAATGGAATGTAGTTGGATGTCAGGACTGCTTTACTGTTCTCATGGCATCCTACTGTTCCGACTCCCCGGTACAATAATAACGAATGCCTGAAAGAAGCGAATAAAACTAAGAACATTATATACAACAATAAGAAAGAGGCAAACAACATCTTTTGGTCATGTGATGAGAAGAGAGGCATTGGAGAACATCGTGACAAGTGGACATAACGAAGGTAAGAGAGGCAGAGGCAGAACAAGAGAAATGGTGCTGGATGGATTGCGACGGTGACATGGAGGAATATCAACGGTAGAGTTGATCCAGAAAACCAAAGACCACGATCTGTGGGGAGTCTGGAACGTCTACGCCACTTGATGATGACATGATGATGATGATGATGATGATGATGGTGATGATGATGATGATGATGATGATGATGATGATGATGATGATGATGATGATGATGATAACTGGTACTTAGTACTCTACAAAACAGTCTCTGCTAAGGTGTTTTTATCATCTGTAGCTTTATATAATTGTGTATATACACGATGGGATTGTCTTGATCTATAGCTTTATATGCATTTATATTAACGATGGGATTGTCTTGATTCATAGCTTTATGCACATTTATACGGATTATGGGATTTACTTGGTTTATAGCTTATATAAATTTATACCCAAGATGGATTGTCTTGATCTATAGCTTTATATACATTTATATGAATTGTGGGATTGTCTTTTTCTATAGCTTTATATACATTTATATCCACGACGGAACTATACTGATCTATAGTTTTTATACACGATTATATGGATTATGGGATTGTCTTGATCTACAGCTTTATACACGTTTATATTATTTATGGGCGTGCCTTCATTTGCAGAGTTAGATTCGTTTATAATCACTATAAAGTTGCTTCGTTTCTAATGGTAGAAACGTTTATATATCTGATGATTGTCTTCATGTATATCTTTATATACGTTTAAGTTCACTACATTTTGGCTTCATCTGAGGCTTTAGAGTCTGTTATGTATGACTGACTGACTGACTGACTGACTGACTGACTGGCACCTTGCCGTCTTGACAGACGTTTGTAAAATGGAGTTATATCTCTCCATAGCACAACGCCTGGGCTGAATTTAGAGACCATGTGTTGCCCATGCAGCATGATCCCTCTCTCGGCCTGAGTAGTTTAATCCTGAGGAAAGATACCAACACTTCTGGAGCAAGACAAGCTGCAGAAGCTGCTGGATCAGGAAAGCAATGCCCTGACTGACCGCTATCGGAGCTTCGATACTAGACAAGTTGCCGACCAAGGCTTAGGGCCTGGTCTGCACTGCCATGACATTTGGTCTTTAGGTTGCATTTCCTTATACTAGGGTAAAGCTGGTACCAGGTGTCGGGTTTGTTGAATGCCGTCCAACATTCGGTGCTAAGAGAAAGCAGATTGTGCCGTCTACTGTTATACGGTAACTCAGTCATATCTAACTAAAACCTTACTTTCATATTTTCGTTTATATTTCCGATATATTTCTCTTTATATGTAGCCTTTGATACGTTTATACCCATTGAACTAGTGTCATGATCTGTAGCTTATATATATATATATATATATATATATATATATATATATATATATATATATATATATATATATATATATATATATGTTATTCACAATATTGTCATCATCTGTAGCTGTAGATACGTTTATTTTCACTACAAGATTGTCATCATCTGTATCTTTTATTTCACTTATATATATATATATATATATATATATATATATATATATATATATATATATATATATATATATATATATATATATATATATATATATATATATATATATATATATACTCATGTGAACATAGAAAGGATGCATTGGGTGTCTTGCTTTATCACATGAGAACATGTCCTCAATATGACTAGACACACCTAATTGAATCCTCAGAGAATCCATCGGTAATTGTAGAATTCCCTGGCATGATTTTAGATTTGACATGTAGGACAGATGCGGTATTGCCCACACATCCACTACACCAGGTCCTTCACTACACAGAAGGGCCACTCTGGTCGTTTTGGTGGTCTCATTGGCATTACGAAAGCTCACCCAAGCGAAACTATCTCCAGGAACTTACCAAACACAAATTGTAGGCTAGACAAAACGGTGGAGCAAAATACAAAAGGAAACATATTTGCCAAAGACACGAACCTCTCAACTCGTGATATGAATAAAATTGGTAAATTATGTTTTGCCCTCACCGATTGCTTACGGTTTAAATGCCATTACAAACGCTGAATAAAGTGTATTAATTCCTTTTACAGCAGACGACCTATGTGACAGGACGCATGGAGACAACCACAAAGACGTAGATTGTAGCACTCCGAGGTATAATAGAGTTCCTGAGTGCTTATTTAAGTGCCTATGACAGAGACCAACAAAGGGGGGAGGGAACGCCGCTGAAGTGAAAGTGGAAGGGTGGAAGTTTGATGACAAGATTAGCAACGTAGCCGAAGAGCTGCCGTACTCTTGTCGAGCCGGCGGCTTGAAGTGGCGGGAACAGCAGAATCCCCCAGGGCAGGCACAAATCTTGGGTACATAGTTCTAGTGTTTGACAACTCTTGGACGATGCAGGATTGACAGCGACTGGTCGGAAGAGATCTGGTACGATAATCTTTCTCAGTGATGACTTTCTTCTTGGAAAGTTTAGATTGGGAGTATATCCCAGATCAGAGGTGATCTCTGGAGCGGGTGGAAGGACTGCCTGGGAGGTGTGTGGAAGAAAGTGTAACATAGAAGAGGAATCATTAGCAATAATTAATCATTTACTACGTGATAACGTGTAGATGTGAAAGGACTTTTCCATAGTTTCTCAAGATCGACAATGGAATGAAGTTTAATGTCAGGGGTGTTGTACTTCTACTGTTCTCAACTTGATAAGTGTCTACTAGCTGGCAATCACCACTTGCACAAGCCAATACACCAGAAGAAACGTGCACTAAGAGATATATAGAGGAGAAGACATCTTTCCCACTTTGTTAGATAATTAGAGACGAACCCTGATGGCTAACACAGGCCAATAAAACAAACAAAACAAATTCTTTCTCTCTCCACAAAACTGGTTGTAACCATCTGATTGCTGAAGCCTCAGCATCTTTGAGCAAACGGTTATTGTTAGCCGAATATAATCCACGAAAGGCCTTATCTTTGTTAACTTAATGACCGCAGTTTTGAAATGGTTGAGACATGGTTGAGCGTCGAGTTTTATGGCTCAGCGACAGGTAGTTACACTGAGTGAGCTTCGCTGCGTGGTCAAACATCAGCATATAATTTCTCAACTAGAGTGGGAGTCAGTATTTACGGTGGATATCAAATAGCAACCTGCAGGACACAAATGGGCAGCAGAACTGTGGATATCACATGGCAACTATCAGTATGAAAATGGAGATAGACGCGACCAGTTCTGCACTGAAATAGCTGTGCAATATGTTTCTTACAAAAACGATTTCTGTCTCTGATTCTCATTCCACTTTTTGTAGAGTTCAGAATGGATTATTGTGGCGGGAGTAACTGCCACTTCTGGAAGCCTCAAGCCTGAGAGATCTTGCTTGGGTTTATAGTCCAGGTGATGTATGAGTTCGTAGACATGTCGATACGCTAGTTTCTATCCCACACAGATAGTTGGACAGAGGAGATATTCTTCGTCTCCTTCTTCCTTTCTATAGGAACCAGCTCGCTAGATGAACCAGCCCTATAGAGGGATTACCTCGCTAGATGAACCAGACCAATAGAGGGACAATCTCGCTAGATGAACCAGCCCTCTAGAAGGACGACCTCGCTAGATGAACCAGCTATATAGAGGGACGACCTCGCTAGATGAACCAGCCCTATAGAGGGACGACATCGCTAGATGAACCAGGTATATCGAGGGACGACCTCGCTAGATGAGCCAGCCCTATAGAGGGACGACATCGCTAGATGAACCAGCTATATTGAGGGACGACCTCGCTAGATCAACCAGCCAAATAGAAGGACCAGTTAGCTAGATGAACCAGCCCTTTAGAGGGATGACCTCGCTAGATGAACTAGCCCTATAGAGGAATGACCTCGCTAGATGAACTAGCCCTTTAGAGGGATGACCTCGCTAGATTAACCAGCTATATAGAGGAACCAGCTCGCTACATGAACCAGCCAAATAGAAGGACCAGTTAGCTAGATGAGCCAGCCCTACAGAGGGACGACCTCGCTAGATGAACCAGCCCTATAGAGGGACGATCTCGCTAGGTGAACCAGCTATATAGAGGGACGACCTCGCTAGATGAACCAGCCCTATAGAGGGACGACCTCGCTAGATGAACCAGCCCTATAGAGGGACGACCTCGCTAGATGAACCAGCCCTATAGAGGGCTGCAGTTGCTGCGGGCTCAGCTTCACACCCCATACGTGAACTTAGACATGCATGACAACACAGTCGCAACAGAGATTAAGAACAGAATAGGGCAAGCAAAGGCATTTCAGAAAATGAAGAATGTCTTATGCAGTAGGTCACTATCATTTAATGTAAGAAAGAGAGTGCCGAGGTACTATATAGAACCTGTTTTACTGTATGGCAAAGTAACTAACAACGAATGCCTCAAAGAGGCTAATGAAACAAGAACATTATATAAACCAATAAGAAAGAGGTATACAGCTCTTTTTGGTCATGTATTGAGAAGAGGCATTTAGAACATCGTGACGACAGGAAAAATCGAGGGGAAGAGAGGCAGAGGCAGACTAATAGAAATGATGCTGGATGGATTGCGATGGTGGCATGGATGAATATCAACAGTGGAGTTGATCCAGAAAACTAAAGAACGTGATCTGTGGAGAGTCATGAACGCCTACGCCAGCCGGCATGGCACTTGTTGGTAATCAATGACCCAGGATATTCGATATTTTCCACCACCTCCAATTTTTCCTCATTAACATACATTTCTTACTCCACAGTAGTTTTATCTGTATGTATTATATTTGTTTTTGATATGTAAAGAACTAACTGACTAACTAACTGAATAACTGACTGAGTAACTAACTAACTAACTAACTAACTAACTAACTAACTAACTAACAGACTAAGTGACTAATTAACTGATTGACTCACTTACTAACTGACTGATTAACTAACTGAATAACTAACTAACTAACTAATTAACTAGCAAAGTGTCGAATTTCACTTAATGAGGTGTTGCAGGTATATGGTGCTAACCCCGGTGAGTGACGTGGTCAATATGACGCTGGCCGCCGCCTTTACTTCCCACACAATGTGATGGGAGCCACCAGGACATGTCTGGGGAAGTTAAGGAGGCCGTTGTCACACTTATCACATCACCTACCGGGTACCGGGTGGCCAGTAACAGTGTCAGTCTACCACCATATGTGCGTATGTTCAGAAGTGCACAGGAGTCCGTTACAATTTGCACAATATTTTGGCTGGATCGATCTGGGGTCCAGGTTGGTGCAAAAAAGAACCCCGCGTTGAAAGGGCTTGAACATATACCACGGAGCAAGCAGGCTAGCCAGCTGTCCACTGTGCTTCCGCCCTCCTTTGAGAGTTAGTTGCCTTCAACCACAGCATTATTGGCTGTTTGTGTTATTCTAGGCACTGTTACTTTCAGTAGTTTGCCATTGTTTTCTGAACGGCCGAAGCTCACACGCTTCTAAAAATCAACGCAAAGCGATCTGCTTCCAAGTTCGCCTGCGGTTGCCTTAGAACCCGAAATGTGATACAGCGTTCACAACCTCTGATCCACAGACGTAGCCAGCCTGACCTTACTTGCTCCAGATTCTGGCTTTACGAGTTCAGTAAGAAGATACAACGACAGATTATCCCCAAAGAGGATTCTATGCAACATATCGTAGCAACATACAGAGAATGTTGGAGATACATTGTAACCGACTTTCCTCGTGAAGACGACAAGTGATCTGCTTATATGAGCACAGCGAGCTTCAAGAAAGTGTAGCTGTCAATGGCATCCGTGTCCAGGGTGCGGCGGTGAGGTGCCATCCACGGAAAGTGTCATGGGAACAAGACCCAGTGCTATGACTTCATCTGGTCACCGTACTCTTCGGACGAATGCAGTTAAATAAATAACGATGTAAGACACCGCAAGGGACTCAAAGAAACAGGGAGGAAACGACGTGGAGACTCGTGGATTCATTTCTATAAAAACAGGCACCTTTTCACCCAAACCCATGAAGCTATTTCTATCGTTGGCATGTGAAGTGACGTGAAAAATATTGGGATGTAAGGAGAGAATAAAAGTAGAATAGGCACTCCAGTGACGGATAGACAAAACCGCGACATCCTACATCGGCAGTCAGGGATAATTGGATGTCTCCGAGTACTCATCGCGCTGAAAGGAATGAAGCGCTCAAGTGGGTGTAAACCATGCGTGCGACGACGGAGGGGTGCTTTCTGTATTGTCATGTCTTCTGTCAGTTTGAGGCAAGTGTAGAGGAGGATCAGTGGATACAACAAAGCCACGTAATATGCCATACGTTCACACATTCATGGGTGATAACCCTTTTTACGTCGAAGGATATAACTCATTTAGGGGGAACAGGATGATTTATAAGATTAAAATTCATGTTAGTTTAATATTGGTCTCCTGTATCTTTTCAATGGTCCACTGAAGACATAAATTACTTGAAAATTCTTCTTTTTTCCCATTCAGACCTCGCTCATCACGGCTCTTCAGCGATTCAATATGGCGTCCCATATGTCATATGTTGAGAAAGAGGGGGAAACAATTAAACACCTGAGGGTTGGGATTTCCAAATGTTGAAAGAAATACACTGGTTGATTGTTTGGGTGTAGGAACTGGTGATAGGCAAAGATGCATGCTTCTCGACTTACACAACAGAGTTTGTGAGAGTTGGCAAACAATCGGGAACTCCTTTATTGTTGTTAGTAACGAGTTCAATGTTTCTACGTCGCTTATATATATATATATATATATATATATATATATCTAGGTATCTATCTATAATAGTTTAGGCACGTATTTATCAAGTCTGTTTAAGTCCCGTCCTGAAGGGAAGATCTGTCCATTGCATTTAAGAGTGTGTTCGTTGACTTTGGATAGCTTCTGTACATTTCTGATAACCTAGATGCGATGCCTATGCCCGCAAAATATGACACGTTGCTATCTTCTTATTCATATTATTCCCCCGTTATTCTATACATGCTGGTCTCCCTGGCCCAGAGGTTAAACGACTTTCTCCGTAATCCCGTTTATCCACGTAAGGTAAAGCAGCGCGCGTGAATTGGAAGCGGTTCTCGTCGCGTTGGTAACTTACGGGATAAGCTCACTTACGGGGCCGCTCAGAAAGTAATGGCAAACTACTGAGCGTAATCTTGCTAAGAAATCAACGACAGCGGTAAAATGCTGGTGTTGACAGCGATGTCCTGTAAAGGATATGCGAAAAAAAAATTCTATATATATATCTGCCTTTTCAGTCCCGGTGTCTCCAAAGAGGTAACGATTCTCCGTGCAGTATGCCTCGTTTGTCTGCTAGGTACAATCAACACAACTAACCTGGTTCCGTTGTACGTTTAGTCAATCATATGTTGCTGAACATTATTTTTTCTACAGGCATTTAAAATAAAGATGTGCCTTCCTTTAATTGTTAATTTACCTCGGCTAGCCTTCTCTATCACCTTGCGTCCTCTATTCTTTAACATTCACTCATCTATCTATAATCGTGCGTCCTCAATCCTTTACCTTTCACTCGTCTATCTACAATCGTGCGTCCTCTATCCATTAAATGTGAGCATTCTATCTACAATCCTCTATCCATTAAATGTGACCATTCTATGTACAATCTTGCACCCTCTTTCCTTTAAATTTCACGAAAATTTCCTACACGTTTTCGTTCGCTAGTCTTTGACTTTCATCATTCTACCTACAATCTTTCCTTCCCTAGTCTTTGACCTTCACAAATCTGACTTACAGTCCCCAGCATGGAGGATAGGCATTTAAACAGTTAAGGCGTCTGGAGCGTTTATGCTTGTGGCTACCGTTTGCATTCACATTTTCCTCAAGTTGTGAATTTCGTGTGAAATGATTTTACATCTGTCCGCGGTTTTTTGCAGCGTGGACTGCATGTTCGGAATAATGGCGGCCGGCTTTGTCGCAGAATTGACTGGTTTGCCTTAAGCAGAAATGTGTGCCTGTTGGTTTTCTAGTGACTGCCGCTTCCATCGACGATGAACTGTATTTTCGTGGAGGACTTTTATGTTGACATTCTAGCGGCGGCATTATGCACAGTATAGTTATGCGGGATGTTGGTTTGTCGAGACTCCAGTCTGTTCCACTTTTCACATGGGGGAGTGAGGAGAATGTTGTATGATATTCATTGGCACAGGAGTGGAGCATAATGGAGACGATCCGTTGCCGTGAAGTTGGAACCGCGACTAATTACTAATGACCAATGACTTCACAAATCTACCAACAAACTTGCAGTCTCTATCCTTTGGCTCTCATCAGGCTAACTACAAACTTGCAGTCTCTATCATTTGGTTCTCATACATCTAACTACAAATTAGCAGTCTCCATCCTTCGGCTTTCATTAATCTACCTACAAACTTATAATCTTCATTCTTTGACTTTCACCAATCTAGATACAATATTACTTTCCTTAGTGTTTGACTGTCACCACTCTACTTACAAACTTGCAGTCTCTATCATTTGACTCTCACCAGGCTCCCTAGAAACTTGCAGTCTCTATCCTTTGACTCTCACCAGGCTCCCTAGAAACTTTCAGTCTCTATCCTTTGGTTCTCACCAGGCTATCTACAAACTTGCAGTCTCTATCCTTTGGTTCTCACCAGGCTATCTACAAACTTGCAGTCTCTATCATTTGACTCTCACCAGGCTCCCTAGAAACTTGCAGTCTCTATCCTTTGGTTCTCACCAGGATATCTACAAACTTGCAGTCTCTATCCTTTGGTTCTCACCAGGCTATCTACAAACTTGCAGTCTCTATCATTTGACTCTCACCAGGCTCCCTAGAAACTTGCAGTCTCTATCCTTTGGTTCTCACCAGGCTATCTACACACTTGTAATCTCTATCCTTTGGTTCTCACCAGGCTATCTACACACTTGTAATCTCTATCCTTTGACTCTCACCAGACTATCTACAAACTTGCAGTCTCTATCCTTTGGTTCTCACCAGGCTATCTACAAACTTGCAGTCTCTATCCTTTGACTCTCACCAGGCTCCCTAGAAACTTGCAGTCTCTATCCTTTGGTTCTCACCAGGCTATCTACAAACTTGCAGTCTCTATCCTTTGGTTCTCACCAGGCTATCTACAAACTTGCAGCCTCTATCCTTTGACTCTCACCAGGCTATCTACAAACTTGCAGTCTCTATCCTTTGACTCTCACCAGGCTATCTACAAACTTGCAGTCTCTGTCCTTTGGTTCTCACCAGGCTATCTACAAACTTGAAGTCTCTATCCTTTGACTCTCACCAGGCTATCTACAAACTTGCAGTCTCTATCCTTTGACTCTCACCAGGCTATCTACAAACTTGCAGTCTCTATCCGTTGGTTCT
>OY992881.1:11521125-11525559 GCA_963921405.1 Cepaea hortensis
CATTCTTGCTCTTCATCCTTCCTTCCTTTATTTGTTGATTGATTTATTCGCGAGCACTTTTCCGCATTCATTTATTGGGTCATTCATACTTGCGTATACGCAATTAATCTGTTCAAAACATTTAGGCATTCATTCACACATTCACACCTTTATTCATATATGCACGGATTTAAGCATTTATGCAAGGATTCCTTCCTTAGTTCCGCTCTTCATCCATTCATTCATTGACATGGTGTTTAATCTGTTTATTTATTTATTTATTTATTTATTAATCTCTTTACTTATTTATTCCACGGACACCCTCTTGTCTTCCCTTCTTAATTCATTCATTCGTTCTTTCCCGGATTCCTTCCTTCCCCTTCTTTTTCCTTCCTTTCTTCCTTTTTCTTCCTTTCCTTCCTTCATTCTTTCTTTCCTTCCTACCTTCTTTCATTCATTTATTACACCCTCTCTTCTATCGAAATGTAAACAGGTATCTTATGGTGGTATGAAGCACGGCAGGCAAGCAGTAGTACAGGCGACACACCACCACACATACACCAGGTATCTTATGGTGGTATGAAGCACGGCAGGCAAGCAGTAATACAGGCGACACACCACCACACATACACCAGGCACATATTACCTTTGGCAGGGCGATACACGTGGGCTAATGTAAACAAGTCACGAGTCTCCGTGGTAAAGTAGTCAAGCCTTCTGACTCGGGCTCCGAAGGTTGTGGGTTCGATGCCAGGCCGCTTCCTTCGGTTCACGGTTCACGAGTTCAATTTTTCGGAGACTCCTGTGGGTCGTCGCTAGAGCTACGGAGTTCTTGCTTTGTGCGACGCTTTCCGTGCTGCGGAATGACACTGAGCCATATGTGATAATAACCCGGTGCAATGAAGTCGACCCTGTCGACTTTTAAGCGACTTGTTTTTGTAAACAAGCCAAAAGTCAAGGACTACTCCATTGTAAGCAATGAGACGCTTTTGATACAGGATGCCAGCCCCATATGTTATACCATTCGCAGCTAGATAGGTATTGTAAATATCGCTTCGATGTCGTTTTCTTCCCCATACATTTCTTATTACCCATTTTCCCTGGTGGACAAGGTCAATGAAACACCACCCCAGTGGGGATTCGACCACAGGAATACATGCTCCTGTGCGCTGTTGTGGTGAGTACTATTTACTTTCCCAAAGATATTTCTGGGAAAACCGTAAAAATTTGTAGAAAAAGAGATAGAGGAAGACAGACGGAGAACACTCTTGATTCTGGTGTCATGGCACGAGAGGGAGTCTACACAAACACTGATCCATGCCGTCAGAGATTGTAATTTTGGGAGAAGCATGAAAGCTCACGCCTGCCGGCAAGGCACTTGATGATGATGATCTCTGTGAGCCGTGGTAGAAAGAGACTAGCCCACTTGCCTGGAAGGTCGAATGTCCAGTGTTCACACCCATGTTGCCATGGGAACTCCGCGTACTTTGCTCGTCTGTCTACCCCAACCCATAAATGCATTATTGCAACTGACCAATTCAAAGATGTCAACTGCAAAGAGAAAAAGAGTGTTGAGGTGCTACATAGAATCTATACTTTTGTATGGTTGTGAAGCGTGGACAATGAGCAGGCAAGCTGTAAAACATTTAATGGCAGTGAAAATGTGGTTTCTGAGGAAAATGCCAAGAATACCATGGACAGACAGAAAAAAAAAAATCAATGAGCAAATGCTACAAGAAACAAATGAAAACCGTATGTGATTAGAGAATTTCGTCGTACACAGTCAAGGTTGTTTGGGAACGTCATAAGAAGAAATCAACTGGAGAACTTGGTGACAACTGAGGAAAAGAACAAATGGAAGGCAGAGAGGTAAACATCTGGATGGCTTGGCCACATGGAATAATCAAGACAAAAACATAGAGCCGATCCACGACTCTGGTGATCGTATGAGATGATGAAATGATCGTATGGGATGACGCCCACTCTTATCGGCATGGCACATGATGATGATTACTGCTTTAGTTCTTGCACATCAACGCTTCTTCTTGTAATTTCTGTCTTCACATTTCCAGCAGCCGTCAGAAATGAATCTAGACGTTGGTTATGTTTACAATATTCATTTGACAATGTATTTTCCTATGTGAATGTATCATGCACTATTAATGAATGAAAGATGAATGATTGGAAGGGCCGAATGTAAGATGGGCCTGCGTGCCCAATTTGTAACTCTTTTAAAATAAAATTGAATAAATAAATAAATACTGCTCACTTTCTGTACCGTCTCTCCACTGACAAATGTATCTGTTGACGTATTTGCTTCATCGGTTGTCATTATGTCTAACTCTTGCACGGGTATACACAATGTGATTTTCCTCTTGCATTGACTTAACTCGGAACGCTGAAGAAGAAGAAGAAGAAGAAGAAGAAGATTGACTTAACTTATCTCTCAATCCCGGTGGCTATTGTTGATTATTATACTGTGTTGATACAAAATTGATGTTCAAGTATCCCTATTGTTGATAGTAATAGTGTGTAGTCACACAATTGATGTTCAGGTATCCCTGTAGTTGATATATATTTTTTTAAATGTTGCATATCCCTTACAGGACGTTGCAGTCAAAGCCAGCATTTTTCAGCCGCTGTTGATGTGCTAGGCAAGGTTTACGTTCAGTAGTATGCCATTGCTTTCTGGACGACCGGCTCACATCCCAACACGTTATAACACAGCGCGACACGGTCTGCTGCACAAATCTGTCGCAGCTGAGTTTCGAACGCCTGCTAAGCGGCTCACGAACCTCGTTCGCAAACCTTTGGCCATGGAGATAGGCTAATTGTTGCCTTGTTGATAGTAACACTATCAAACTGATGTTCAGGCATTTCTATTGTTGATGATAATACTGTGTAGTTACGCATCTTGTTGCCCTTGTACCTTGCGGTGTTGTGGTGATGAATAAACAGCGGGAGAACGCCCCCCCCCCCCCCATCATCTCATATTGTACCTTGCGGTGTAGAGATGAAGCATAAATAGCGGGAGAGTGCCCGTTAATGGGATTCATATATCGAGTTTCCAACATCATGAAATATCATGAATAGTTAATTCAAGGTATTGAGCGGCGCTAATAGAACTTGAGGAATAAAGCTGGGATTTGAGGTCACGCCGTACAAGGTAAACACTGAGTTATAGTGGCCACACTCCGGGATTCGAACCTCTCGCCACCAAAGAACTATAGAGTCTAGGGGATAAACATGTGTCCATGATGAACAGTCAGCTAGCTATTCCTGGATAAGTGCCGTCAATAGCCAGGTCTGTCATCCACCTGAATCCATAGACATGGAATTTACGAGATATATCAGTTATCAGTTATCAGTTATCAGTTGGGGTATCTTCGTTGCACTCCGGACATTTACGAGATATAGTTCATGTCTAGCCATGGAACTAGCGCTATAGACCTCACAAATTATACTAAGGAAGTATATTTCAAATAAGAGTCACACAAACACATCTGGTCCTCACCCTGGGTTTAGTATATCACGAATACATCATAGGTATGATTATCGTGTTAACATACATTTTCGTGTGTGTTGTTATACTATACTTCCTTCCTTACCTCTATGAGTTCACATCACCACTCTTGACTGTATTGTTCATTCATTAAGATACTTCACCAGCATGTGTTTGTTTACATCTGTGATGTTGTTTATACAGTGTAACATGTATTACCTGTTTCAGTGCGCAGGATAATATATCGCAAAATGCAACCTCCTATTTGGACAGAAGGTCGATATAACGCCATACTAGGGTCATGGAGTTATTTGTTTTATTTCGTTTATCTTCCCCAATTGTAATGCTCAGTGAATCGAAATTTACATTATAATAATTGTTAATTTGATGGTGTACCATATGTGAACCAAACCTACATTTTGTTTGGCAGTGAATCAGTTAATTATACTTCTGTTTTTGTGTATTCATCCCATGTTATATCCTTACTGAAGCCAGCCAGCCGACGTTTAATTACGCTGTGTTACTGCGAGAATGTTTTTGGAATGAAAATGATCTTCCATTTAATTCTATTTTATTTAGAAGCAACGTACGGGATCTGTGACCAGTGTTATTATTCTTGTACTCTGCTCGGAAGTGTCTCAATGGCTGCCGGCTCGCCAGGCCTATTCTGATTGCTTGTTTATTGCATAAAGTCAAGATGGCGCTACGACTAGTTCCGGTAAGGGAAAGCACCCAGTCAAGTGGTGCTTGCGCCGGAGGCTGTGTTTGCTAGAGTTGTCCGTCCCCATGAATTTCAAGTGGAAGCCGGCAGGGCAAAGAGGCCGGAAAAATGATGTGAAATAAGGGCACGAGGAGAGGATACTCTTGTGAGGGTGTGTTTGGAATAGAGAAAACACATAAGAGTTCTGGAGGAAAACTGCCCAGGGGTAAGTGTGAAGCCGTGGATGGAAATA
>OY992881.1:11525759-11620759 GCA_963921405.1 Cepaea hortensis
TTCGAAGGGTAACAAATTGCTCACGCAGGCCCGTCTTACATTCGGCCCTTGCAATCACTCATCTTTCGTTCATCAGTGCATAGTGCATTCACATAGGAAAACATTGTCAAATGAATGTTGTAAGCATAAGCAATGCATGTTACCATGTTATGGGACAAATACCCACCCACCCACCCATCTATCCATCCGCGTTTCCCCCACACACATATCCACCACCCAACCACACACATATGCACAGGAACATACATGACCACATCCATCCATGCATCCCCCAACCAACACATCCCAAACACACCCCCACATACATCATCTACCTACACACACACACACATCTCCCACACACCACACATACCACACCAACACACCCAGGCACATATGCATGCAACCACACATCCATACCCACCCACACATCCTCTACCCATCCCATAACCTACCAACACTAACCCACCCACATATCCTCCACCACCCACCCACACACCCCCCAAACACTCAGCCAAACACACATCCCCAACCACATTTCCAACATTTACATACACACATATTCCGGCCAACTCACATATCCTGCACTTACCCACACACACATACAAAACCCGAACCCACCCACACATCCCCCACTTGCACACATATCACCCACCACACAATCTCCCCCACCCACACATCCGCACCCAAACTTCCAGTCCCATCCTCAACCTACACACACTCACCCTCCCACACATCCTCCACCCACCCACTCGCCAACCATCCCACCCCGATCTCCAAACCCTAATCACACATCCCTTAACTACACATCTCACCACCCATACACTCACACACACACACACACACACACACACACACACACACACACACACACACATCTCCCCACCCATACACATCATCACCCATCAACACATTCCTCATCCAAAAACACACACCAACCACCCACCCACACCCCACCACCCACTTATACCCCACCCACACACATCCGCCTTCTCACCCACACACACATCCCCCACCCATACACTCATCTCTCACACACATCCACCCACTCACGAACTCATCCATCAACCACTCACACTCACACATCACCCCACCCACCCATCAACACATGCATCTCTCATCTATCCTCCGACCCACACACACCCCAAACCACCCAGCCAAACACACATCCCCCATCCTCACATACATCCTTCACGACCCTCGATCACAGACAGACAGGCAGACGGATAGACGAGCAGACGAGCAGACGGGCAGAGGGGCAGATTGACGGACAGACAGATACACAACAAGACAGAGAGAACGAACAAAAGAACAGACTAACGAACTTTATTTCAAAATGTTACTAATTGGAAAGATACAGACAGACAAACAGACAGACAGGAACACAAACAGGTAGATAAAGAAGCATGCAAACAATAGGACAGGTAGACATGTATGTAAGTAGACTGGAAGACAGGTATAATTCGCGGATAATGTTCATCCACAATGGCCGCATGTGAACTCATGGTTATTTTCGACACAAGTTAGGACAAGGGATGGAGTTATACCTCTCCACAGCACAAAGCCTTAACTGAACTGTAGAAACAATGTTATCAGTTATTAGGAACTGATATCTGATAACAATGTGTTGTCGATGCAGCATGATCCTTCTCTCTGTCTACCTATTTTACTCCAGAGACAAGTACCACCAATACACCTGGAACAAGACAAGCTGCAGAAGCTGTCGAGTCACCAAAGCAATGCTCTAACTGTTCGCCCGTAGGGGTTTCTGTAATAGATAAGATGTTGTCCAAGGCTTAGAGCTGGGTCTGCACTGCCATAACATTTAGTATTTGGATACATTTCTGCGCACCAGGGTAACATCACATAGATGGGAAACCCCACCCGGTGTCATCATATTAGAGACATCACAGATCTGGACTCAGATCGAGTGTCGTGTGAGACTATGATGCACGATGGTCCACAGTGACATCGATACTGGGATTTCCTTCCATTGA
This sequence comes from Cepaea hortensis, assembly GCA_963921405.1. Taxonomy (NCBI): domain Eukaryota; kingdom Metazoa; phylum Mollusca; class Gastropoda; order Stylommatophora; family Helicidae; genus Cepaea; species Cepaea hortensis. The sequence continues at coordinate 11,527,736 of OY992881.1, forward strand.
TCCTATCACGGAGTGCGGAGAACACCACATAATACGACTAAGATGCTCCATCATCTACTGTTTATAATATCTTGCGGTGTAGGACAGAGGATCTTGAGCCTGAGGAATTAGGCCCGTTTGGCTAGTGTAGACGCCGTGAACTGTGCACGGTGGCGCTTTATTTTTGCCCCCGACAGAACATAATTCACACCTCACAGAGGATTCGAACCCGGGTTTCCCGTTGGAGAACCCGGCATTCTTAGCCACTCGACCAGCCGCTAAGAAGCTCGACGGATGGATAAAACAAGACCAGTTATTCCTTGGGCAAAGACTTCGCTTGACAGGTTCGCCCGAGGAGTCTCAGTTGCGAAGTGGTCAAGACGTCTGACTCGGGCTCCGAAGGTTGTGGGTTCGATTCCAGGTCGCGTCCTTCGATTCACGAGTGCATTTTTTCGGAGACTCCTCGGATCGTCGCTGAAGCTAAGGAGTTCGTGCTCTGTGTGACGCTTTCCGCGCTACGGAAAGAGACTGAGCCATATGGTATAGAAAAACCCGGTACAATGAAGTCGACCATGTCGACTTTCAAGCGACTTTCAAGCCCGTGCCTGTGTGTTGTGTATTCATCCGTCAAGCGTCTTATTCCAGTTTTGGGGTGTGTGTTTTTTTCCACATGGCCGTCCACTCTTGTCGACTGACGTCTGATAATAAAACGTCTTACTCCAGTTTGTTTTTTTGTTTTTTTTTTTGTTTCACATGGCCGTTCACTCTTGTCGACTGACGCCTGATAATAAAACGTCTTACTCAAGTAATTTTTTTCCCCCCACATGGCCGTCCACTCTTGTCGACTGACGCCTGATAATAAAACGTCTTACTCAAGTATTTTTTTTCTCCCACATGGCCGTTCACTCTTGTCGACTGACGCCTGATGATAATAAAAAGTCTTACTCCAGTTTTTAGCTTTTTCACATGGCCGTCCACTCTTGTCGACTGACACTTGATGATAATGAAGAGTCTTACTCAAATTTTGAATTTTGCTTCACCTGGCCGTCCACTCTTGTCGACTGACACCTGATGAAATGGGAAAATAATGAGGCACGTCATACACTCATCACGCCAAAATGCCATGAAATAGGGGGAAAAATAGTGCTTTGTTTTTGCGTATTGCCATGTACCATTCAACACAGACCGCTTGAGAACCGCTGCTGGGATGTAACTAGAACTGCCAAGATCCTGCGGCGGGAGATGGGCAGGCCGTGAGCGCGAACTCTGGGCAACCATGGCGAAAAATTCCCAATGAAAATGAAAAGGTTTATTGTAGGGTTAATAAGCTTCGTTACCACGGATTCTAACCGGGCGAACTGTTGATGGCAAAACACCATTAGTGTTACGTCGAAAACACGTCGGCTCGTTTTCCCGTGTCTACCTCTTGTCACTTTCTCTTCGCAGTTCCCAACAAAAAACATAGCCTCCCGGCCTCATGTATGGCGTTCTTCACAGTTGTCTTCAGCTTCGCTTCAGCTGAATAAGCAAACTGGCATTGCTTATAGATCAAGACAAGCAGCCGTTTCAACATATCCTTCTGAAGGATCGGTCTAGGCCATTGAGCTTTCAAGCCAGACTAGAATACGAAACTCTGATGTGTATATGCTGCGACAAACCGTCGGTTCACTTACTTATGACAACTTACCATCTGCAGCGTGAAGTTGAGGAGAAGACGATCTGTTATTGCTCTTCCTTTGTAGTTTTCATTTCTTCCCTGGAGTGGCTGGGTATAACTTGATCGCATCCGGATTCGTATGTTTTTTTAATAATAAGAAATAGTAAAGATATAGAGTCCTATAGCTGATGTTTCCGATGGGGTGTGAAGTGTAAGGCTTTCATGTATACTAGGTCACAATATATGAGTGGGTGGCCGTTTCCCTTCTTCATCGCTATTCCTTTTCAGACAGTTTCTGGTAAATTCTGAAAATTATCTGATGCCCATTTTTATGAGGCTGTTTTTAACCTAGAGCAATATTAGTTAGTTGCACATCCTTCACAGGACGTTGCAGTCAACACCAGCATCTTCTGATTTTGTGATCTCTTGGTAAGTTTATTTTCAGCAGCTTCCCGTTGCTTTCTGAACGTCCAGCACCCATACCATTTCGTAAAAAACAACGCAACGTGGTCAGCTGCCAAATCGCGCGCCGTTGGCTTAGAACGTGGGTATGCACGATCACGAACTTTTATGAGGCTAGATGAAATCTAGAGTAATATTAGTAGCAACAGATAAACCTGGCTCTGCCGGGGATTTATCCTTAACCTCTGTTCAGAGACTAGAGACTAGACGACGCATTAGACGACATAAAACAGGGTTGTCCAGTTGATATGTTGTCTAGTGTGTCCTCTAGTCTCTACTTCCTTCTTATCATTTCTAGGAGCACAAAACAATACTTGTATGTTTATTTACGAAATGTCTTAGTGGCCACAAATGTTTTCCCAACTGATATTTCTGATCTTACTTTGCGTAATAAATAAAGCAAAGATGTAGGTCTTTGTTTACTTCCATTGTATGCTCAGTTAATGTTATCAGCAAACAGACAGCATTTACTGTGCTTTTCCTTCTTCGAAAACACCCCCCCCCCTCTCTTTCCTATTTCGGATTGTATTGTCTTCCTAACTCCGTGCATGATTAGTCTTAGCAAAATCGTTGTGATGTGGACCATTATGCTAATTGTTCGATGTTGATCACATTCTAATGTTCCTGATTTCTTCAGAATTGCAATAAATATAGATTTAATAATTCAGGCGGTATATCGCCTGTATCATATATTGTGTTCATCAGTCTGGTTACCTGATTTACTCCATATTATTCTCAGGTATTGATAATTTCTGTTGTGATATTGTCTGGACCAGGGGTTTTGTCAGTTTTCGTATGGTTAAGATCATTCTGAAACTCCATCCACAAAATTGATAGCTTTTCGTTATTATTCAGAAAATCATACTGTTCCTCTTTTGTATCATCAAAAGCGACTTTCACATAATCTAACCATGCATGCAAAATCTGATCTTTTTCTATTATGATTTTGTCATCTTTGGTTTATGTGTGTGTTCTTTTCTTAGTGATGTCTTGAATTCATTTGTGCATTAATCTGGTATTCCAGGTGTTGTGTTAGTTTTCAATTTCCCTAAAATTTTTCTCAAGCCATGCTTCTTTTGCCTCGTTGCACAATTTTCTAATTTTCTTGTGAATCTCTTCATATTTTTCACTTTTTATTTTCTTTGTTTATTTCTTCTTATGTCAGTTAGTTTTAAGATGTCTTCCGTCATCAGTTTTTTATGTCCCATCATCTTCATTTGTGGGATAGTTGTTTCTGCAGCCTAGCTAACTGAGTTCTTCAATATTTTCCATTAGTCACCGACATCTTGAAATAGAATTTCCAGATCGGACAATGCATCAAATTTGTTCTTTACCTCTACTTTGAATTTATCTTTTATCTCCTCACTCTTTGGTGCACGTAGATCAAATGTTGTGTTTCTCGGTGTATATTTGACCTTCTTTAATTGTATATGTACACTGCTTATGATTCAGTTTGACCTTCTTTAATTTTGTATGTACATTCCTTATGACTAATCTATGGTCGCTGTAGCATATATGAAAGGTTTTCTTCCTCTAAGCTAATTCCGCGCAAGGAAAGTGACCGACTCTACTAACCCATGTGTAGTATGTATTAGATCTCAAATAATTACCAAGATAGCCGTACTACGGCCTACGTTGCCATTTTCAAACGCCGTGGGATTTCCTACCAGTGGAGATTTCATCATTGACCCTATTCTTTTTGAACAAGCATATCAATATCCCAGAAAACTCACCTTGCCCAAAAGATCGGGGGAAGTGTGACATCATTAGAAAACGAACGTTATTATAAATATGCCCAGGCCTACGCTGGAAGCGAACAACATCACTTCTCCACTAGAGGCCGACACATGACCACAAACTACTCCCAGGATAAAGTGGATCGAAATGTATGCCTGCCACTTCAAGTGACGTATGACACACAACGGGTAAGGGAATTACACTGTCAGAAGGAGAGAGAACTTGCTTCCAGATCTCCTCCAAAAATCAGGCCAATTTCTCACAAATTACCTTTCCTTATCTCGTCTCGATTTCCAGCCAGTTCTGTGCAGCTCACATCTTTGACAGGACAGGCCTTCTGGCTGGGGAGGGAACTCAATCTCTGGGAGATTATCGTATCGTTTCAATTCAGCTCTACCATGCCAGCGTCATGGATTAAAATATCTCCCGCCCTAGCTTGTTTTCCACGAGGAGAAGATTTCAGCAACCACAGTTGTACATTATGTCCGTTGTGGCTTCTGGGTTTCCCGTGATGGCGGAGCAGATAAACGACGTATGGTTTTTGAATTGCAATGTTTGAGACTGCATTGGGGCGTGTAAGTTATCATGGATCGTGATACCAAGATAGGTTATCTATTTATCTTACATGTTTAAATAAAAAACGATACAGATTGGTGAGACAATGGCTGAGTTTCCATACTATCATAATTTGTGTATTTCGTAGGTTAAAATAATGTACACAACCCTTGAACACACATTAAGACGCAATGAGCTAATGGTACAAAACATACTTTGGAAGACCAATGGGCACGCTCTGGGGGTGTGGGCTGTGCCAGGCCAGATGTCCTTGCTACAACACATATCTTGGTATCTGTACCAGGCCAGATGTCCTTGCTACAACACATTTCTTGGTGGCTGTGCCTATAGACAATAATTTTGTGACAAGAAAAGTGGTAAATTAATGGATGAGTGTACTTTATTTGTTAGTTAATCAGTTAGTCGCGGTTCCAACTTCACGGCAAAGGGTTGCCCTATTATGCTCCGTTTCTGTGCCAGTGAATATCACACAAAATGCTCCTCACTTCACCCTTATAGAAGTGGGCCAGACAACAGTCTCGACAAACCAACAGACCACACAGGTATACTAGTTAGTTAGTTAGTCGACAGATCATCCTCGTTGCACATCGAACCATTCAGTCCATAAGTGCTCGGATCCCCTCCTCAGCAAATCCCGCAGCGTGTAGCGGCTAACGACGCCAGTTCTGTGTTGGTTTATCAATCTTCTTTGGCTTCCTGCGTAGTGTTCTTGTTTGGCCACCCCTCTTTTAATTTGCTGCTCTCGCAGTCTGGCCATTGTTGTAGATTCACAGTCATCACTTGGTTCTCGCAAAAGTCTCACTTCTCGTAGAGCATTCAGAATGTCAGCCTGGTCCATGGCGCGTCCGCCCTCCACAGTAGCCTCACCTGCGAGCTTGTCAGCCCGCTCATTTCCTTGTACTCCCGCATGCCCTGGCACGAAGATGAAACTAATCTTTGCCAGCCGAGACCGCTTCAGAGGCAGCAACCATTCTCTTCGGATCGACCCCTCCTCTATCCTCTTGATCATGTTCATTGAGTCGCTAAGGAAACAAGCCCTAGTGAATGTCTCTGTCTCGAGCCATGTTATTGCTTTACTTACTGCCATGACTTCCATGGTCAGGCTACTTGTGGTTTCAGTGAAAGCACCAGAGTCCTCCTTCACAATTCTCCCTCCGGCCCGAGCTGTAAAGGCCCATGAGCTTCTCACATGTCGGACGACCGACCCATCTGTGTAGATGACCGCGTCACCGTCTAGCGAATTCTCGAAAATCAACGCTTGTACTTCAGCCTCAACAGCAGCCGGATTTTCTTGTCTGCATTTTCTATCTAGTTGGATGAAAACTGAAAAGGATGTGCAGAAGTCTGTTGGCACTTGCACCCACTCCTCGCCAGGTTCTAAGTCCTCAAGTGAACACACCTGTTGAAGAATGTCTTCGGCTTGACCCATCCACGACCGTCCTCTTTTTAACCTGCTGCCCTTCACCTTCCTAATTTCACTATGCAGTGGATGTTGTGTGTTTGCGTTAATTCTGAGGTAGGCGCGTGCCCTGCAAACTTGTATTCTCTCTTCAATGGTTGGAAAATCAAGAAGGTAGCGCATCGCCCTGCATGCTGTATCTCTTGTACATCCAAGAATAATGCGCATAGCTTCATTCTGTATCCTTTCCATCCTTTCTATCTGCTTATGGCTGAGAGTCAGGATTGCCATTGCATACTCCAAAACAGACATGACCAGCCCCTCATACAGAAGACATAGATGGCGCTGCTCACAGTTTGCTGCCGCCATCACCCGCATCGCTGCCAAACCCCGCTTGGCCTTTGTTATCACCTGGTCTATGTGCACATTATAAGCAAGGCTTCGATCAAACCGTATCCCCAGGTAATTCATTGCCTGCGTTCTTTCCACCGTCTCTGAAAACAGCATTACAGTTGGTGTTGGATTGTTGACAATATGATTATTCAACGAGAACCAAGTCACTGTTGCCTTTGTTGGGTTGACCATTGCACCAGCTTCATCACACCAAGTACTTATGCGATTGAGTTCGGTTTGTAGTTCCACAGCAACCTCCTCTCTATCCTTACCCTGACGATACACTAAAACATCATCGGCATATGACAATGTCCTGCCAGGTCCAGTGATCTGCTCACTGGTGCTTCTCACTGTGTAGCCGTTGAACAGTACCGGAGATAATGGTGATCCCTGTGGTAGGCCAGGATATATTGTTGTTGGTTCCGAAGTCCAACTGCCACATCTAAAAACTACTTTCCGTTGGTAGAGGGCTGCATCGACCCAACTAAGGAGGAATGGACTTACGTTTAGTTCAAGAAGCTGAAACATTAAAAAATCCAGTGGTACTCTGTTGTATGCGTCCTCAAGATCAATCGCTACAGCAACGGTTTCAGTGCCTGAGTGGAAACCTTCATAGACATCATGGGCAAAGACTGCTGCATTGGTCCAGGTTTCTCTTTTTGGACGGTACCCACCCAGGGTAGGTGGGGAAACACCTTGCCTCTCTAGTTGGCTTGATATTTTCCTGGCAATTACCTTCTCCAGCAGCTTGCCTATTGTATTCTGCTTGGTTATAATTCGATATCTCTGAATTTTTTTGTGGTCTTTGTCAGGCTTCGGCAAGGGAATCAGATAGCTGTGTAACCATTCCTCCTTGATGCTAGCACTCCCTATACTGTTGTTGTACATGTCTGCTAGTTTCTCTAGCTCATTGTCGGTACACCTATTTATGTCGTCGTATCTTATGCCATCAGGACCTGGAGCACTGTTTTTTGATCGTCGAAGCACAGCCTTGATTTCTTTCACTGTCACTGTGTCTTCATCCGAAGTGTTCTGGGCCTTGCATCTGTCTGAGGTGACCTCCTTGGCCAGATTTCGGGCTCCCATGTCTGTCTGGTTGCTCTGCTCAAGGTAGCGTTCAAAGAGGGCTTTGCCCTTGTCCTCGTCAGTCCTCTGCCAGATGAGGTCAGCACCTTGGAAGTCAGAAATGCTCTTATTCTTGACTACACCACTCATGCTTTTATGTAGTCGCCAGAACAATTTCAGTGACTTGTCTGTGCTTACTCTTTGACACACCTCTGCCAATTTTTCGCTTTTAACCACCTTGACCAGTTTTTTGAAATAGCTTACTTTTGTGTGCATCTCTCTTTCTAAGTGCAAGCAGGGACTAGGATGACCAGCTCTGTTCTTCTTGGCATTTTGCCATCTCCTTACAGCACTACGCTTATCCACCCAAGCCTTCTCCACCTCGAAACTCCACCACGGTGGCTGCTCTCAGCTTTTTTTCCTGCCCTGAAACGTTCTGCGCTTGTCACGTCTTATTTTACTCACCACATCTTGCCCTGTACTGTCATACTGGAACGTCTTTACCTTTAGCTTGTGCTGCCTGGTTCTGCCTTTCTCCGCCAATATGCTGCAAGGGTGGTGGTCGCTGCCATGGTGGAACTAACGATAATATAGTGGGTGCTTGTTAGGTATACAGGTATACTATGCATAATGTAAGAATGCCAAAACAAAAGTCCGCCACGAAAAATACAGTTCATCGTCGATGGAAGCGGCTGTCACTAGAAAACCAGCAGCCGCACATTACTGCATAAGGCAAACCCAGTTAGTTCAGCAACAGATGGTCGCCATTTTTCCTAAAATTATTTGTAATTGTTTTAGACTTTCCCCATGTGTCTGATCCGTATAGCAATAGGCATTTTACCTTTATGATTGTGCAGAATTTGCAGCTGAAGTTTTATAAAGGTCCAACGCCACCACGCCTTTGTCAACTCCTACGACATGCATTGTGGGTTACAGTATTCCTATTGTGTGCTTCTTTCTGGGCCCCTTAAACAAACGGACGTTTCTTTGTGGCTTCTCCTAAACGTTAGACGATCTCCCGGTGATGATATGCGCTGGATGGCAACCACCGTTCTGTTGGACCAAATACCACGGACAGACAGTGCAAGTCTTTGCTCTATAAAGCAATTTGGACCAAACACCCACTGGCAGACAGTGTATAAGTCGTTATCTCTATAGCACGAACTGTAAAATTTGCTTCCATAGAACTAACACCGAGAAATTTGGACCAAACACTCACAGGCAGACGGTGTGAGTTCGCCTCTTACATTGTATCTGACTCGGCGTCTTTGTCTGGTAAAACATGTTTTCGTGCTGTTTTTCCGTGATTAAATTTACTCTGGTTTATACTCATCGGGTTTGCCGTCATCCCTGCTACAGTACGTGACTTCTTATTTGTTGCTTCTACTCGAAATCACAACATAATTTCTTTGTTTCGATGTGTATTCTTTCCCGATGCCCCGTTCAAAAAGTGCTTCATCGGGGATTCTGCCTCGACCAGTGAGTCCCCAGGAGAAGACCATTGTCATGATCCATGCTGGCGATCAGTAAAAGCATCCATGAATGTCATTCAAGCACCCACTATATTATCGTTAGTTCCACTTGACATTCAGATCATTTGCCGTGTTTACATCCGGGAGTTGCAGTTGATCTCCAGTATGTCCTGTTTCTCTTCACTACTGCTAAGTCCATCGTCCCCGTTCGTATCTCTCCTCATGATGGCACCATCCAACGCCCTCATTCCTATCTCTTGTCAGGATAGCACCATCCAATTTTCTCATTGTTTCCTCGTGTCTTGATACGACCATCCTACGATCTCATACCCTTCTCGTTTCTTGATGACACCATACAATGCCTTAATATGTATCTCGTGTCTTGATGACACCAATCAACACTCTCATGTTTTTATCTTGTGTCTTGATGACGCTGTTTACAGCCCTCATCCCATTTCGTGTTTTGATGACACAATCCAACGACCACATTCCGTTCTCGTGGCTTAATGACACCATCCAACACCCTCGTTTTTATCTCTTCTTGATGACACCATTCAACGCCCTTATTCATATCTCTTATCTTGATGACACCATTCAACGCCCTCATTTATATCTCTTATCTTGATGACACCATTCAACGCCCTCATTTGTATCTCTTATCTTGATGACACCATCAAACGCGCTCATTTTTATCTCGTGTCTTGATGACACCATCCAAAGCCCTCATTTTTATCTTGTGTCTAGATGACACCATCCATCGCCTTCATTTGTATCTCATGTATTTATGACACCATCTAGCGCCCTCATTTTTGTCTCCCGTCCTGGTGGTACAATACAATGTCCTCATCCCTGTCTCTCCCCATGATGGTACAACACAATCCGCTAATCCTCTTCTCTCCTCATGAGGTCATATCTTTTATTTTGTGGTATTATAGTCAGTCAGGTCTTAGTCAGATATGACTGAGCTACCGTATAACAGTAGACGGTACTACCTGGTCTCTGTTAGCGCCGATAGTTGGGCGACGCTTACCAAACCCGACACCCCACATTGTGCCAACGGCTTCGGGCGGAAGAGCGCAATTGGGAGGGTACAAGCCTTACCCTGGTGCGAGGAAATGCAAGCTAAAGACAAAATTGTCATGGCAGGGCAGACCAGGCCCTAAGCCTTGGTTGGCGACTGGTCTAGGATCGAAGCTCCGACAGGCGGACAGTTAGAGCTTTGCTTTGCTGATCCGGCAGCTTCTGCAGCTTGTCTTGTTCCAGATGTAGGGGTGTTACCTTTCCTCTGGAGTGAACTAGGCGGGCCGAGAGAGGGATCATGCTGCATGGGCAACACATGATCTCTATATTTTAGCCCAGGCTTTGTGCTATGGCACACACCAAGCGTTTGAGACGTAAGATGGTGCATGATGGTGGAAATGACCACGTGTTCACATGCACCCACTGTGAACGGACATTTACAGCGCAAATTGGCCTTATCAGTCACACTCGCTACCGCCATAGTTAAAAGTTATTATGCCTTTTTAAAGCACAAACTATCGTCTGTCAAGACGGCAAGGTGCCAATGGTAGTCCATATGAAAATAATGTCTTGGATTCCTCATTCATCTAATTTGATTCATACTCTTGATATAATTCTGTGTTTCTTTTTTTTTTTTTTTTACATTTATGTCTAATTTATTGAGGACTTCATTATGTAACATTTTCTCGTTTCATAATATTCCCTTCATTTGTCTATATACTATTTCGAAACATTGAAACGTTCTTTTAGCGGCTTGTTAATGGTCATTTATCATTATCACTCAGGGATTTATCTCAACGTCTTCGCCTTGATCTTTGCCCATCAAGTTTGCCTATTGTCAATTAGTTTACAAATTTATGTCTCCTAAGTGTCTCATAAAATCAATATTACTTACGCCTAATTTTTTCCAACAGTTTATGGTTGTCATTTGTTTCTTGACGAACCGTCTAATTCACGTTAATGTCCGTTCATAGTATTCTTTGCATTGTCTTCAGCTGTCATTAGTTGTTTCTTTGCTTGCACGCTGATTGTACTTGTTGCTCATGTATGCAACAATATAGGTTCTACATCACACACTTCTGTACTCTTTTCCTCATTACAACTGTCATGACTTTAACACTCTTTTTCTCATTGCAACTGTCATGACTGTAATACTCTTTCCTCATTACAACTGTCATGACTTTACACTCGTGTTCTCATTGCAACTGTCATGACGTTAACTCTTGTTCTCATTGCAAGTGGAATTTTTAGTGGCGAATACGTTTTCCATCTTGCGAGTAACTAGTCACCAGTTACAGAATTGTCCTAATTTATTTACATGTTACTAATAGTCGATACGGATGCACAGTGGTGGACTTAGCCTCACAATATTGTGGCAAAGGGACAAAGCTACTAGCAGGACATTCACATTGTAACCCATCGTTTAATGTTTCGGTGGACCCAGCTCATCAGAGGTCCATAGGATCGACTTGCCGTCGGACAAGCTGACATCCTGGCCAGTCCGCCAGAGCAACCACACATTTATTAACATGTCAAACCGCACTTGCAGTGTGTGTGTTTTGTGTGTGTGTGTGAGTGTGTTTCATTAGGAGCGGCTGGTCGAGTGGCTAGAACGCCAGATTCTCCTTCGGTAGAGGGGGGTTCGAATCCTCGGTAAGGTGTGGGATTTTTTCCTGTCGGGGGCAAAAAGAAAATCCTAACCTGTACAGTTCGCGGCGACTGCGCTAGCCAGGCGGCCTTAATTCCTCAGGCTCAAAGACCTTCCTGCCATACACCGCAATGTACTATATTGGCAGTTTGCTTGTGTTCGCTGGCTATGAACTCCAGCGCGAGGTCCTGTATGTCAGATGAAGACATCCTGTTGTCCAACATCAGTGTGATGTCATACCGGATCTGAGGTTTGCGTGAGTATCCGTTGTTCCATGTCTGGCTTATTGGTGTGCAGACTGGTGGTTCCTCGCCGTGCAGGCAGATACTCTCCGACTTCGGAAGAATCAGCGATCCTACTGCGTTAGCCAGGACCCCGGAGGGACCTGTTGCCCAGGACGCACGGCTAGGACGTGTCAGCAGGTCTTGGCCAGTATAGAACTTGGCACTGGTGCCTTGGAAACACCTCTGCGTCCCATGTTGGCAGTAAATGACAGTCTTTCATTAGCTGTGAACTCGAGTAGTCCATACACGTCCTACCACCTGTAGTAGATGCCACTGCTGGGGAGTCTACTGGGTTAATGTCTGCGTGTGGATTAGCTTCCTTAAAGCCAATGCTCTCCGTCATCAGAGGAACCAATTCCGATTTCTGTAGCACTAATTAGCCACGTCCACAAGTCAAGGACGAGAAGTCAACATTTTAGTCCAACTGCTCGGTGTGGAAATTAAACCCGCCACCCCGCCATCAGCGCACTGGAAGTTTAAGACCAAGCGCGCTTATCATTTCGCCATGTTGCCCTGTAAAAGTCTGTAATTCAGTGCTGCATGTGCGCTCCCTCTCGTCGCCCAGGAGTACACGGACAAAGCTTCAAGGAGAGCTGGTACCTCCAGTTCCTACAGAGATCCCTTGAACTTCATGATGCACTCATCACAAGCAGATATCGACAGATAGCGTCACTTTGACAAGTTTGTTATCAACGACATGAAAATTAATTATTTTAAAATTATATTTCCTGTTAATGAAATATTTTTCTAACGTAATCACGGAAATTGAACACTTTTGCCCTGACTGTAGTTGGACTCAAGCTGCGACTATTCAGCTACTGCCAGCGACAGTTCGCTTCATAAACAAACACACCCCCACCTTCTATTTTGATTCCAACATCGCAGTGATAAGATACAATTTGAGAAGAACGGACCCTTGACACCCCTGTTTGTAGCAACACGATCCTTGTAGATCGGCAGATTGGAGTGCCCCCGGGCTTGACTGGAACAGCCAGGCGATAGGCGTAAGCATACGATTACCAGTTATCCCCCGATCTTATCAATTTCTCACCAGTATTTGTTTTAAACTGCGCAAGGACGAATCATGACGGGGTATAATTATGACGCTGGTACGTTAAAAGTGCGATCAGGCTTGTCAAAATGGAAACGTAGCGGCAAAAAGGCTGAAACTAGATACACAGTGTGCTTTTTTTTTCAAATTTCATGGAGGGGAAAAAAGATGTGAATAACTATGTTCAATTTATTTAAACAAAGAAGCGATAAACAATAGATTGGACAATGTATTGCCTGGTATATGTCGCTTATTTCATCATACTGCATAGGTTTATATATATATATATATATATATATATATATATATATATATATATATATATATATATATATATATATATATTTATTTATTTTTTTTTTGCGTATCCCTTACGGGAAGTTGCAGTCAACACCAACATTTTCAGCTGCTGTTGAAGTACTAGGCAAGTGTTACGTTCAGTAGTTTGCCATTGCTTTCTGAACGACCGGCCCCTATACCTTTTTCGAAAAAACCAGCACCGCTGTGTTTCGAACCCGGGTATACGGGCTCACATATATATATATGTGTGTGTGTGTGTGTGTGTGTGTGTGTGAGGGTGTGCATGCTTGCGCGTGTGCGTGTGTGTGAGTGTACGTACGTACATACGTGTGTGTGTGTGTGTGGGGGGGGGGGGGTAATGTGTATATATACATTCTATGAAGTGAATAGGTGAATTATAACTTTAAATACAGCAGCCACGAATCATATGTTGCACTATTTATTGCCTGGCATATTTCGCTGCATCTCGTCAGGTACATCCTGCAGAGTTATACATCATATAAAGTGAATGAATGAATAACTCTTAAGTTGAAACCATTTACATAGTCACAGGTATTGTTTCAATGTTGAGCATCCGTTATCCCCACGGTAATTTCAACTTTAACACGAACTCTCATATATTATAATTATAAGTAAGTACGGATTAAAATAAAATATCTTTGTACTCTACCCCAAGCCGCATGGGGCATACGGTGATGGATCCACCCTTGTATGAACCAGCCGACCCTCCTTGGGTGATGTTGCTAGTGTCCCAAGGATTGCCTTTACTTCCCAATACAATTTAATTTGAGACTGGGTCGACCCAGGAAGTCAAGACCAATCTTTAATGAGATGTGATGAGCTCCGCTTCTACTCGCTGTATGCTATTCCCTATAAGGGGGTGTAATCTGTCGTGAACAGTCATTTATCAACTGGGAACTGACTGCGAGACTCATCATTATCATGTGTCATGCCGACAAACGTGGGCGGTCATGTTTCGCCGTCTCGCACGATCACCAGAGATGTGGATAAGTTCTAAGTTTTTGTCTCGATTAAGCCATCCAGATATTTACCTCTCTGCCTCCCCCTTGTTCTGTCCCCCTCAGTTGCTAGTTGTCCCTAAGTTCTCCAGTTTATTTCTTCCCATAACGTGCTTACACAATGTTGACTCTCTCATTTCTCTAATTACTTTACAGTTTCCATTTCTTTTTTGCAGGACGTGATGATCGGTTTTTCAGTCTGTCCATGGTATTCATTGCATTTTCCTCAGAAACCAAATTTCCACCGGCGTTAGATGTGTTTCAGTGATTCCAGACTGCATGATTATAATATCAATGGAAACCCCGCTTTTATTCAGCAGGCAGAAATCTTGGCCAGTGCGGTTTCCTGCAATAATCAGTTCTACATTTCTTCACCCTATACAAGTACCGGCCGGTCTCTCTGGCTGTGGGGCTACAACATTTTCTCTCTGTAATCCCGTTTATCACGCAGAGTCTCGCAGCGGAGCGAGAACTGAGGTGGTTCGACCCCCGCTCGTGACTTGCGGATACTGAGCCGGCCGCTCAGAAAGCAATGGCAAACTACTGAGCGTAATCTTGCCAAGAGATCAACAGACAGCTGAAAGATGCTGCTGTTGACAGCTAAGTCCTGTAAAAGGATACGCAAACATTTTTTTTTTTATACAAGTACCGACATATATGGACGCTAACTATGTCCACAGACTGACGGCAAAGAACCCATTTCTACGGATTGATGTATATTGGGTGTATGGTGCTCAGTGAAGGACCCATACCCACCTTAAGACGCATTGTGCATGTGGCACTAGACCCATATATGTATATACCAATCGGCACTCAGTGGGTGATGTGGTATCCCACCGAACGCCTTCGTTTCCCATGATGTTTGCTGGTACCTATTTAAGGCTGAGACTGCCTGGGAGCGTTGGTCATATATTTGTAAAAATTCGAATCAGCCCGGAGTGGATTTAACCTATGACGTCTGGGCGGCAGGCGAGCGTCTAACAACTACGCTACCTCGGCGCCCAAAGACATCAAGTTCCGTCTAGCCACAGCACTACCGCAGCACCCCAATAGATCAAGTTCCTTCTTGCGACAGCACTACCGCAGCGCCCCAATAGATCAAGTTCCTTCTTGCGACAGCACTACCGCAGCGCCCCAATAGATCAAGTTCCTTCTTGCGACAGCACTACCGCAGCGCCCCAATAGATCAAGTTCCGTCTAGCCACAGCACTACTGCAGCGCCCCAATAGATCAAGTTCCTTCTTGCGACAGCACTACCGCAGCGCCCCAATAGATCATTTTCAGCCTAGCCACAGCACTACCGCAGCGCCCCAATAGATCAAGTTCCTTCTTGCGACAGCACTACCGCACGCCCCAATAGATCAAGTTCCTTCTTGCGACAGCACTACCGCAGCGCCCCAATATATCAAGTTCCGTCTAGCCACAGCACTACCGCAGCGCCCCAATAGATCAAGTTCCTTCTTGCGACAGCACTACCGCAGCGCCCCAATAGATCAATTTCAGCCTAGCCACTACACTACCGCAGCGCCCCAATAGATCAATTTCAGCTTAGCCACTACACTACCGCAGCGCCCCAATAGATCAAGTTCCGTCTAGCGGCAGCACTACCGCAGCGCCCCAATAGTTCAAGTTCCGTCTAGCCACAGCACTACCGCAGCGCCCCAATAGATCAAGTTCCTTCTTGCGACAGCACTACCGCAGCGCCCCAATAGATCATTTTCAGCCTAGCCACAGCACTACCGCAGCGCCCCAATAGATCAAGTTCCGTCTAGCGACAGCACTACCGCAGCGCCCCAATAGTTCAAGTTCCGTATAACCACTGCACTACCACAGCTCCGCAACAGATCAATTTCCCTGGCAGGAGGTGTTGGAACCATCCCACTGTCCAGGCCGTAGGGCACGGAAGTATAGGTGATCAGTCTCTCCCTCCTGTAGTGGAATCAAACCCTTGTCCCATGAAGCTTATGCTATTTCCAGGGCAACTTGTAGCCAGTGTGCCAGCGCGTCCACTATATGCTACTAGCCTCATAATTGTATATACCAATATGCGATGTGGTCAATGTCCTACTGGTCGTCTCATTTCATTCCATCTCATCTTAACTCATCTCTTCTCATCGGGTTCCTCTTGTACCTGGCGATGTCGAGGTGAGGCACAAACAGCGGGACACACATAATTCCCAGGAACTCTGTTATTCACCTTTATCAACCGTTTACATGGTCGGCCTCTACTTATGATTCCATTGTGTCTGTGCATCCTCGCTTCTCGTCTGTAGTTCCACAATATTTCTGGTGTCCGTTTTAGGCTGGATCCACCGATGAGTCCAGGTCAACCCTCATCCCCGCCCCCCTCCCACCCATGTGGATTCGAATCGATGACTACCGGGCTGGCATGCAGACATTTAACCGCTGCGCCACAACGGACATCAAATGTGACAAAAGCCAGTGGAAAACCTCACAGCTCAAGCCAAGCGGATATTGTGGATAAATATTTGCAGACCACGATCGAGTTCTTCGTGAATGGCGGGAGTTTGCCACCCTTCCTGCAGATACCCCATGTTTTCCTCTTTCCGGGCTGGCACACACAGCTCCCACCACCTGGCCAAGTTCACGAGTTCAGTGTTTTGAATTTCAATGCAAACCCCCGCTGTAAATAGACTTACTGGCAATCGTATCAGATCCCAGGTGGCTCCGTTTGCCAGTTTCATTCAACGTTGGCGTGAGTTCGTAAATGCAAACTTTGATTTGGCTGGAAGTTACAGCTCCATTGAAACATATTCATTATACAAGATGGCGTACACAATTGTAAATATTAGATCGTACAATGACGTAGTTCGCTAAGCTGAAAAGTTTACAGTTTTCGTGAAAAGAGACCGAAATCTACCTGATACATGGGAATGGTTGTAAGGAATCCGTATTGAAAACGACTACTCAAAAACCCATTTGTAATTAAATAACAACGATTGTTAGTGCTCATTGATAACAGCTATTTGCACTCGTCTCAATTTGGCTCATAGAACTGTAGCCAGCATAGGTAATACGGGATTGTTGCCTTCATGGACTTGTCTAGCCTGCAGCTACTAATACAAACTCGACCCTAACTTGGGATTTGTGTAGAGTTGGTGGTATAGTCAACCCGCATCGGCTGTCGTTTGAGAATTTCCAGCTCATAACATTAGCAAACATCTTGCGGGCACGACCGTCTCTGAAAGAATACTAGGCCAAACGAGAACTGTTTGTTTTCAACAATAGCAAGAATCGCTTTCACGTTCTCGTGGCCGGAATGAAAACAATGATCAACAATGGGCAATGTTGTATTCCAGTTTCCTTTTTTGTCTACTAACATGTTTGAATCTTGTCAAAATACTCGTTTCAATATCAGCGAATAGATTTGCGGTTTTATTATAATCGTACTCAACTCGGTCCCCCGTGTTATGATAAGCGCAAATCAAATGGCTAGTTGTGTGTAAGAATTTGGGCCTTTTCATTCGATCCCCTTCAGTTTTATATTCTTTAATTAAGGCTTAGATTGCTTGAACAGGTCTTCCCCAACTACCATCACGTCCAAAAAGCAAATATAGTGAGTAAATTGGAGATATTGTTAAGAGTTACAGCATATAACTTAAATGAAATGAGGCACACCTACCGAATCCCAGGTGCTGGACTAGCAAGCGTTCTGCCGTTTTGGAGCAGTCCGTCGACATGGCTTCTGGGCATACACGAGTGCAACATTGTCCTCGTAGTCAGTCACCTGCACCAGGTGACAAAAGCATGGGATGCCTTCCGTGGCTACCCTGGAGTAGAATCTACAGCTAGGATCTTTTCTCTCTGTCAAGAGAAGGACATTCGAACGAAATAAATATCAATTTAGGAAGCTATTTTACGTGTTTCCGTTTCATTTGATCAAAAATTATCACTCAATTTCGCGAATCCTATAGAGGGAATGAGTATGGGACACCATATGGTTCATGTTGTCGACATTATGTTGGCAGCCATTAATGGCATTAACATTAGCTTTCCTTATTACTAGTTTCCCTCGTCATCAAGCGAACCCACTGAGACATCTAAGGTACATGTAGTAAGAATGGCAGAATGTCAGATTGGTCTGCGTTCCCAATTCTTTACCCTTTGAAAATAAGAATTGTTTGTTTGTTCGTGGGTTCGTACGTTCGTTCCCCAAGTCAAGGACGAGAAGTCAACATTTTAGTATATCTGACAGGTGCCAATTGACAGAAATGATTAAATAGTCTAATTGCTTAGTGCGGTTTGAAATCTGCCTACTGTCTGATGAAGTGAGAGAACTCATCACTGTGGCACCATGGCTCACATCTCATGGTTATGTCCAGTCGTTGCTGCATGTTCCAGTTCTCTTCACGCAGTTTAGTCGGTACCCTGCAGGACGCGGATAACGGAGAACTGACAATGTAGCACTCGAGACAAAACCATAGGTGCTCCTTCAGCAGATGTCGCACGGTGTAAATGCTGATGTTTTGGTAATACACGCCCCTTCCTCTCCCATACTGATTTTTGATAACTTACCATTAATCTACCATGAGTTGGGTAGAGTGGTTGTTAGTGGACGAGCGTGCCGCCCTGCTAATCCTGGGTTTGAATTCCGAGTTGGGTGGAATTGTGTAGTGATCACGTTACTGTTATGTCTCACGATCGTCCAGTTCAGTCTTTACAGTGAAGGTTGGCAGTCATGGATCTCCAGCAAGTTAAGGTCCCGTTCTTTCGTTGAACATTCTTCTAACATATATCCTGACAATGAGCTTTCGCTATAGTTTGTACAAGTCTATTTATTGACTGTATCTTGAAGTTTCTTTGTATGGAGCTTTCGTTGTTCTTGTCTATTTCCTGACTGTATCTTGAAGCGTTTTGTCCTTAGCTTTCGTTGTGCATTACGTTAACCTATTTCCTGACCATATCTTGATTTTGCATGTTTAGTTATGTCTTTGACGCCATCTAGTCAGTGTATATTTAATTTGTACAATTATGGCTATAAACATACTTTTGCATAGTTTGACATAACCAAAGTACATTGTCTTTCTCGTGGTTACTTCCTTCATTAGTGCTCATTTCATATCCTGTTGTTCTAACACTTCTTCACTTAACTCTGCACATATCCTAGAAAGTCATCAGTTTTCTGAACCGCAAAAACTCTGGAGTCTAGCCAGGATTACAGCTAGAGCACCAGAAGTTGTGTTTCTATGAGATCAGCCGATCATCATGTAGTCAATGCTTTACAGAAGGTGGCTCTCAGGACAGCTCGGTGGGAGAACTCTGGATCTTTCACAGCTCTGTTGCCTCGTATACGTTCATGGCAAGGTTGTCTTGAAAGCTCTGCCCCCCGCCCCCGCTTCCCCCGATGGTGTTTGTCAGCTCTTGTTTTGTCTTCTCAGAATCAGTCTCCGGGTTTTTCTTGTACACATCTTTGTGATGTTTGATATAGTCAGAGTTCCCCGCCATGCTTCTGTACATGAGGACATTTTATGTGATTGTATATAATGTCTGTCTGTCTGTCTGTCTGTCTCTTTCTTTCTTTCTTTCTTTCTTTCTTTCTTTCTTTCTTTCTTTCTTTCTTTCTTTCTTTCTTTCTTTCTTTCTTTCTTTCTTTCTTTGTTTGTGTGTCTGTGTGTTTATTTCTCTGTTTGATGCATGGCATTCCTTCCACATCTTCGTTCTTCTGTCGAAGTGAGTGCATCTCACCTGGTTAAACACCTCCCAGGTCAGCGTGTCCGACTTGGGCATGCATTTCTGCAAGCTCGACTTTCTCCAGGCCGATCCCGTCCAAGGTAACGACCTCAATCTAACTATAAGTAAGCTGTTTCCCCAACAGTTGTTCCTGTGTAACCACCTTACAGTCAACTCCTTGCCCACTCCTGCTCCCGTGAGATTTTTAACGTTCATAATTTGCACACGGGACCTTCTGTTTTTCGTCCTTTTCCGAAAAAGGCCAGATATCTTATTTCACTACCCAAGACATCAGGGGGACGTGTGATATCATTACATACCATTGGTTCTTTGAAACATTATCAGTCATATACAGGGATCAAACGCCTTACTCTCAGAGCTTTAGACGGGAACAGTCATCATCGACCACAGCTCCCCCACTGGCATTTTAACAATGTCCCTATAACAGCCAGTTCTGCGGCGATGCAGTTACGAATGCAGTTCGTAATCCCGCATACCGCGTTCGAAACACAACTGCGGGCGATTTGGAAGCAGACCTCCTTGAGTTGGTTTCCATACAGTGGTATGGGTGACGGTCGTTCAGAAAGCAATGGCAAACTACTGAACCTAAACTTGCTCAGGAATCACACACCGCCAAATAAAAATGCTGCAGTTGACTGCTAGAGATACGCAAGAAACCTTTAACCCTTTAATAGTTATGGTCAAGGGTCTAACTAGGGATAGGCAATAAACCTTTAACCCTTTAATAGTTATGGTCTAGGGTCTAAACTGTCTTCTTCAGCATCAGTGACATTGTGTATGATTGATTCATCAGTGACATTGTGTATGACTGATTCATCAGTGACATTGTGTATGACTGATTCATCAGTGACATTGTGTATGACTGATTCATCAGTGACATTGTGTATGACTGATTCATCAGTGACATTGTGTATGATTGATTCATCAGTGACATTGTGTATGATTCATTCATCAGTGACATTGTGTATGATTGATTCATCAGTGACATTGTGTATGATTGATTCACCAGTGACATTGTGTATGATTGATTCACCAGTGACATTGTGTATGATTGATTCACCAGTGACATTGTGTATGATTGATTCACCAGTGACATTGTGTATGATTGATTCACCAGTGACATTGTGTATGATTGATTCACCAGTGACATTGTGTATGATTGATTCACCAGTGACATTGTGTATGATTGATTCATCAGCGACATTGTGTATGATTGATTCACCAGTGACATTGTGTATGATTGATTCACCAGTGACATTGTGTATGATTGATTCACCAGTGACATTGTGTATGATTGATTCACCAGTGACATTGTATATGACTGAATCATCCTTGACATTGTGTATGACTGATTCATCAGTGACATTGTGTATGATTGATTCATCAGTGACATTGTGTATGATTGATTCATCAGTGACATTGTGTATGATTGATTCATCAGTGACATTGTGTATGATTGATTCATCAGTGACATTGTGTATGCTTCATTCATCAGTGACATTGTGTATGATTGATTCATCAGTGATATTGTGTATGATTGATTCATCAGTGACATTGTGTATGATTGATTCATCAGTGACATTGTGTATGATTGATTCATCAGTGACATTGCGTATGATTGATTCATCAGTGCCATTGTGTATGATTGATTCACCAGTGACATTGTGTATGATTGATTCACTAGTGACATTGTGTATGATTGATTCATCAGTAACATTGTGTATGATTGATTCACCAGTGACATTGTGTATGATTGATTCACCAGTGACATTGTGTATGATTGATTCATCAGTGACATTGTGTATGATTGATTCATCAGTGATATTGTGTATGATTGATTCATCAGTGACATTGTGTATGATTGATTCATCAGTGACATTGTGTATGACTGATTCATCAGTTACATTGTGTATGATTGATTCATCAGTGACATTGTGTATGATTGATTCACCAGTGACATTGTGTATGATTGATTAATCAGTGACATTGTGTATGACTGATTCATCAGTTACATTGTGTATGATTGATTCATTAGTGACATTGTGTATGATGGATTCATCTGTGACATTGTGTATGATTGATTCATCAGTGACATTGTGTATGATTGATTCATCAGTGACATTGTGTATGACTGATTCATCAGTGACATTGTGTATGACTGATTCATCAGTTACATTGTGTATGATTGATTCATTAGTGACATTGTGTATGATTGATTCACCAGTGACATTGTGTATGACTGATTCATCAGTTACATTGTGTATGATTGATTCATCAGTGACATTGTGTATGATTGATTCACCAGTGACATTGTGTATGATTGATTCATCAGTGACATTGTGTATGACTGATTCATCAGTTACATTGTGTATGATTGATTCATCAGTGACATTGTGTATGACTGATTCATCAGTTACATTGTGTATGATTGATTCATCAGTGACATTGTGTATGATTGATTCACCAGTGACATTGTGTATGACTGATTCATCAGTTACATTGTGTATGATTGATTCATCAGTGACATTGTGTATGATTGATTCACCAGTGACATTGTGTATGATTGATTCATCAGTGACATTGTGTATGACTGATTCATCAGTTACATTGTGTATGACTGATTCACCAGTGACATTGTGTATGATTGATTCATCAGTTACATTGTGTATGATTGATTCATCAGTGACATTGTGTATGATTGATTCACCAGTGACATTGTGTATGACTGATTCATCAGTTACATTGTGTATGATTGATTCATCAGTGATATTGTGTATGATTGATTCACCAGTGACATTGTGTATGATTGATTCATCAGTGACATTGTGTATGACTGATTCATCAGTTACATTGTGTATGACTGATTCACCAGTGACATTGTGTATGATTGATTCATCAGTGACATTGTGTATGACTGATTCATCAGTTACATTGTGTATGATTGATTCATTAGTGACATTGTGTATGATGGATTCATCTGTGACATTGTGTATGATTGATTCATCAGTGACATTGTGTATGACTGATTCATCAGTGACATTGTGTACGAGACGCCTAAGAAAACAATGCACGTTCTCACGAGTGCTACTTACTTATAATTGTTAGTTATATGTTGTGGCACGGGATCTTATGATGCACGTTAACAGGCGTAAATCCGTAGTCCGTTTGGTCACGAAATTACGAGCCTAGGACCATATCTTCAATATGCCACGAATACATCTGAAGTGCATCTTAACGCTCCTTGCTTTTGACTAATTTAACAGATATTCGACGTCGCGTGTTGTTCCCAAGATTACCAACGATTCCAGTCCGACATTATCACGGGGTCTCTTTTCTCTCCAAACATCATCGGTGTCAGGTTGCCCATGACATGCTCATCGGCAGCTCAGAACCTTAGCCATCGACTGATCTGCTCTCTGGAGCACGCCAAACCACATAGTGGAGAAGATGGCCATCTGATAACTGCTCAATAAGTCATGAGGACAGATACACGTTCAGCCAATGAGACACTCGTCCGGGTAAGACACCAGCTGGTCTCCCAGGAGTTAAGGCAACATTCCTGGCAGTGTGTCGGAGATTACAAGTAGCAACGTCCTTCAGACGAAGATCAGTTTCAGATTAGAGATCGGGTCTCAAGAGTATGAAGGAGCGTCGGCATTTCAGGCGTGATTCTTGTCATGGGAAATCTTCCTGTCAACAGATCTCGGCTCTAGTTACAGCTTGGATAATCATCAGTCTCTCATTTCTTACTAGTTTCTATTATACACATAATGCGCTTGCAATATATATATATATATATATATATATATATATATATATATATATATATATATATATATATATATATATAAGATACGCCTGTGCATGGGCGTGTGTCATGCGTCTTTATTATCCTTATTGTTATTACTATTACCGTGGTACCTCGGGTTACGAACTTAATTCGTTCCAGAAATCGGTTCGTAACCCGAAACGTTCATAACCGAAAACATTAAAATCAATGAAATAAAGACAATCCGTTTCAAGATGAAAGAATCGTTCTATTTTATTCACATCCGGTCGTTTACCTGACAAAACGCAAAGAATACGTGTACTTCACTTGTTAAATAAAGAGAAAGAAAACAACCAAATGAATTAAATGTAAAATAAAAAAGAGATTTAGTCTATCTTTATTAACAAGAAAACGATCATGGGAAATTTGTCACTTTCTTTGTTATTCTTCTTCTTCTGCTGCGTTCATCCGGAGTTGTTTTTTTTTTTTCCGGGCGTGATTGCGTTGTGCCTGTTTACAGCAGAGCTGCGCTCTTGCGCCGTTAGGCCGACACATCCGACTTCTGTGGGCATTTGTTGACCGGGTTAACCTTCCCGGTTCTTTGTTATTCTGAATCATTAGTTTCAGGAGTATCTTGTCGCTGTTTTTTGGCAGCCGACTGGGAATCTTTCTGCACCAAGAAACTATCAAGGGAAATGTGTCGCTTCCTTTGCTGGAGAATCTTTCTGAAGTGGGCCATCGTGTTATCATTCATCACATATAGGGACATAGGGCTTGTTAGCAACAAGTTTGTTTGGATGATGATTCACAATGAAGTCTTCGACGTCTGCCCACTTGCTACAAATTTCTTTAATTCTGGCATATGAAACGGTCACTGACTCCTCATCATTGGACGACTGCACCTCCTTTAATGTCTTCATCTGTTCATTCTGAAGATCCACAAGCTCATCTGTAGTACTATTTGTACTGTACGCGATCGTTTGTCTCCAACGTTACATACACCTGGCTCTGTATCTCACTCGACTTCGTTCGTAACCCGAGACAAGCTCGTTACCCGAGACATAACATTTTCGAAGTTGTTGTTCGTAACCTGAATTGTTCGTGACCTGAGGCGTTCGTAACCCGAGGTACCACTGCATTATTATTATTATTGTTATTATTATTATTATTATTATTATTATTATTATTATTATTATTATTATTATTATTATTATTATTATTTACTTCAGCTTACTTACCTTCCTAAATGTTTTATATACTTTCTTGTAGTTATAATTTCCCCCCGTCCTGTCAAGTTATGAACAAAGTGTAGTAGGTCATTCGTATCATATAGAAACAAAGACCAAGCACTGGCGGCAAGCCACCTTTTGTACTTACGGCGTCTGATTTTTATGACGTTTCTGATTTTTATGACGTTTCTGATTTTTTTGACGTTCATAGTGTGTATATGACGTTGCACATTCTTATGACGTATATAAGAAACGCAGCTGGAAAAACAAGAAGAGATAGAGAGACAACTGAGAAACTAAGAGCAAGTGTAGGGACAACACCGATGACTAACTGTATATAAAAGGAAATAATTCAATAGCGGGCCCATTAGTGTAGCTGATCAAGATCTGCTAGAAATGCAGTGGTTCCCAACCTTTTTTGGCCCGAGCCTCCCTTCACCATATTTTCAGAACGTCATTCCCCCCTTTCGTATTTCCTACCTAAAAATTTGGCCCGTGCCCCCCTTCACCATATTTTCAGAACGTCATTCCCCCCTTTCGTATTTACTACCTAAACATCCCGCCCCCGCCCCTACACAGTATACGTACACACACATTACATTGGCACCTTGCCGTCTTGGCAGACGATAGTTTGTGCTTTAAAAAGGCATAATAACTTTTACCTATGGCGGTAGCGAATGTGGCTGATAAGGCCAATTTGCGCTGTAAATGTCCGTTCACAGTGGGTGCATGTGAACATGGAGTTATTGCCTCTCCATAGCACAAAGCCTGGGCTTAAATAAAGAAACCATGTGTAGCCCATACAGCATGGTCCCTCTCTCGGCCTGCATAGTTCACTCCAGAGGAAAGGTAACACCCCTACATCTGGAAAAAGACAAGCTGCAGAAGCTGTCGGATCAGCAAAGCAATGCTCTAACTGTCCGCCTGTCGGAGCTTCGATCCTAGACCAGCCACCAACCAAGGCTTAGAGCCTGGTCTGCCCTGCCATGACATTGTGTCTTTAGCTTGCATTTCCTCGCACCAGGGTAAGGCTTGTGCCCTCCCAGTTGCGCTCTTCCGCCCAAAGCCGTTGGCACAATGTGGGGTGTCGGGTTTGGTAAGCGCCGCCCAACGTTCGGCGCTGACAGAAAGCAGGTAGTACCCTCTACTGTCATACGGTAGCTCAGTCATATCTGACTAAGACCTGACACAAGTATACGTAATATTGGAAGCTAAATTTAATAGCACATACTAAAACAAGTCTAGATTTGTGGGTCTACTTACTTTATAAAATGAATTTGAAAAGGGTTAGACGTACAGAACCGTACAGTATGAAGGGAAAAACAATATCAAGTAATTGGTTCTTGTATTAACGCGATCTTGAAATAATCTTCACCCCCCCCCCCTGGAAACCCTAAAATTCCCCGGGGGGGGGGGAATTCCCCACCGGTTGAGAACCACTGAGCAAGATAATGCCATGAGCACGGTGGGAAGAGTGTTCGACGGCTGAGCTCGTCGTCCGCTATGTGAAGGAAAGATTGACCACCTACATGCCCGTGCATGCAAGCTTACAAAAGGCGATGGCCCCGTGACATCACAAACTCAGAGCATGAAAATGCTTCTGGGTGAAAAAGAATGAAATGATTCAGCCATGTATCTAACATAACAAGAGCAACCTGCAGCTAAAGTCTTCTACGTGAGAACATTGGGATACAAGACGAGAGGACGACACAGGATGAGTTGGATAGATGGAGTAAAAGAGATATTGGAGAAATCAAATTTGACAGTTGCAAAAGCAACAAGACAAGTGAAACACATAAGACTGCACCGGCCTCCTTTTTTTCTGCGATGTTTCATGACAAAAGCAGTAGGACAGGAGAAGACACAGTTCATTCTTCTAAACGAAGCTTTGGATGTGATTATTCATTGATTCATCTCTCTTTCACATCTTTCGTCACATGTCACAGTCTGGCCTAGATAAAAGTAAACGTTGTATCCGTCTGGTGTGTATGTATTTATTATATGTAATATACTAAAACTATACAACAGCGTAAGTCGGATACAAGAAATATTGTGTAGAAGCTATTGGTCACATATGTTGGAAATTCGTTAGTGGAAAACATTGAAAACATCTCGCCCACCCAAGCCCACCCCACATCGTTCTTTCGGTGTTATAGCTACACTTGGTATGTGTGTGAATGTATCTGTGTGTGTACGTGGTGTGTGTGTGTGTGTGTGTGTGTGTGTGTGTGTGTGTGTGTGTGTGTGTGTGTGCCGCCACTGGCATCCGTCGGTGGATTCGTGGCCAGAGGTACAAAAGCCTCATAGATAGCCCTGACAGTTCCGGTCCAATTTCCAGAAAACGCCGCATCAACTCCCCTGGTCCACCTGACCGAGGAATTGCAGGTTTACCTGAGGGGTTGTGACCCGGTGTGTCCACAGTTCAGAAACTAGCAATCTAGTCACTGGACCACCCGCTGAATTTGTTTCAACATTGGCTTTGAAAGCCTTCGGCAGATCGCCCTCCAATCACCTCCCATGATGAACCTTGAGTTTAACTTATTTTGTTGATAATTAAAATGTTTCCAAATCGGACGGCCGTTAGCCAATGTTGTGTTAATTAAGACAGTGTATGCATGCAGGTGAGGCCTGGCTCATGATTGGCTGTTTCTGGGGGATACAAGGAATCTTGTACAGCGACCGCGTCTTCTTTCTATGAGTGCTCACAACCGTGAAATGCTTATTAATACCACTGTTGTTAAATACATTCTTACAAAGGGAAGGTGAGTTGACTTTGCCGAGGCAACAGACAAAATGAGAACAAAACAAACAATTTAAATTTAATTTAGATTTGCTAAAAGGTGTGTGTGTGTGAGGGAGGGGGCCTAGAGGGCGCAATGTGGTGGCTGAAACTTCAGTCGGAGCGCCCCAAGACATCACTGCAGCTGCATCGAGTCTGGTAATCTTCGACAAAAGACGGCACAAGGCGCAGAACTGACGCACTAGATTAAATGGAATTTCAATGATGACTTCTGAATGAATCAATCCCAGCTTAAGTTTTCACGTTTCATTCGTTCTTTCAAAATACAAGAAAACATGACCTTATTTCTGTTAATACAATAGAATCATCCATGACAAACAGACGAAAAGGGAGGGAATTCATAAAATTTTGGTTTCTTCGATGCATGGAAGGGGAATAACTTGCAAGTCTAGAGGATACAAATTCCACCCGCTCACGATTTGGTGTCAGGCTCATAAACACAAAACCAGACTGCGTCTTTGTTAAACTCCGCTTTATCAATTAGTCCAGAAAACGTCCGACTCCCAAAGAAGCTGGCAGATTTATCTGAGCCCATGGTAAGGGTCAGTCTGGCGAGATGGCAACAGAATAAACAGGGGTCACATTTGGGAGTTCGGCCCTAACGTCTAGTAACCCTAGGAATAAATTGGCCACTGTCGTATATTGCTAGCACGGACGTCAGTCAAA
This sequence comes from Cepaea hortensis, assembly GCA_963921405.1. NCBI lineage: Eukaryota > Metazoa > Mollusca > Gastropoda > Stylommatophora > Helicidae > Cepaea > Cepaea hortensis. The sequence continues at coordinate 11,555,974 of OY992881.1, forward strand.
CGGGCGGCTTATCTGGCCTGGTCATCTAAGCAGACATCAGTGTGATCGGAGAGAGACAGACAAATGGAGAGGGTGGGAGTAGACGGAGGAATAATACAGTATGAATCATTGCAAACATGGTAATAATATAATATGTCTATCCGCCTATATATCAGTCCGCCTGTCAGTCTGTCTATCTATCTATCTATCTATCTATCTATCTATCTATCTATCTATCTATCTATCTATCTATCTATCTATCTATCTATCTAGCTAGCTAGCTGGCTGGCTAGCTGGCTATCTATCTATCTATCTATCTATCTATCCATCCATCCATCCATCCATCCATCCATTCATCCATCCATTCATCCATCCGTCCGTCCATCCATCCGTCCATCCGTCCGTCCGTCCGTCCGTCCGTCCGTCTGTCTGTCTGTCTGTCTGTCTCTCTAATCTATCTATCTATCTATCTATCTATCTATCTATCTATCTATCTATCTATCTATCTATCTATCTATCTATCTATCTATCTATCTATCTATCTATCTATCTATCTATCTATCTATCTATCTATCTATCTATCTATCTATCTATCTATCTATCTGTCTGTCTGTCTGTCTGTCTGTCCGTCCGTCTACACATGTAACCATCCATCTATCCATCCATTCATCCATCCACCCATCCATTCGTCCATCTATCCTTTCGTCTGTTCGTCCGTCTGCCTGTCCATCTATCTTACTCCATATCGACTATATGCCTCCAGAAGTCACCGACTGGCACCATTTTTCATTACATCTAACATTATTATAAGATGTGAACATTATAAATCTAATAGTTGTGTGGATAGTCCCTATTTCATTATCAATAAAGCAAAAATGTAGGTCTTTGTTTACTTCTATAGAACGTTCAGTTAATGTTCTCAGTATATACACAGCATTTACTGCACGCTTGCCTTCTACAAACTCACATTGTTCTTCTCCTATTTCGGGTTGTATTTTCTTCCTAACTCTTTGCAGGATAATTCTTAGCAAAATATTCTTCGTTTGGCTCATTATACTAATTGTTCGATATTGATCACATTCCAAGGCTCCTGATTTCTTCGGGATTGCAATAAATATAGAATTTAAAAAATTCAGGAGACATATCTCCAGTATCAAATATTGTGTTCAGCAGTTGGTGACTTGGTCTATTCCATATGCTTTTACCGCATTGATCATTTTGTTGTGATGTTGTCTGTACCAGGGGTCCTGCCAGTTTTCATATGGTTAAGAGCATTCTGAACTTCCATCTTCAAAATTCATGGTACTTCATTATTATTCCGATTATCATAATGTTCTTCTCTTGTATTACCATTAAGTTTTCTCACATAATCTGACCATGCACGTACATTATGATCCTTTACTATTATGATTTTTCCATCTTTTGTCTTCAGACAGCCTGTAGATGTAGGAGTTCTTTTATTAGTAGGCTACTGAATTCTTGTGTGCATTAATTTGGTATTGTTATTATTGTATTTTTTTTTTTTTTTCAATGCCTGTGCAATTTTACTCAAGCCATGTTTCTTTTGCCTCTTTACATAATGTTCTGACTTTTCTGTGAATCGTGTAATTTACATAGGGTATGACATTTATGCCGTCTCCCTGGCCGAGGAGTTAGCAGCTTTCTCCGTAATCCCGAATACTCTCGTGGTTGACGTGAGCGCACCAGAATTGGAAGCGGTTCGAGTCGCGCCAGAGACTTATGAGAGTATGGATCCGATCGCTCAGAAAGCAATGGCATACTACTGAGCGTAATCTTGCCAAGAAATCAACAATCAGCTGAAAGATGCTGATGTTGACAGCGATATCCTGTAAAGGATATGCAAAACATTTATTTATGGCATTTATAGGAAATTGCCAGTAGAAAGTTTACATATACCATCATGTTTATATCAAATGGCTATTTGGAAATGTTACGAATAATTTACATATGGCGCGGTGCTTTCATCAATTGCCATGTAGAAATGGTTCATTTAATTTACATATAGCATAGTCTTTATAAAAAAATTGGTAACTAGAAATGCGTCACGTAATTAACATATGACATGGGGTTCAGATCAATTGCCAGGTAGAAAGAAATAACCCAAAATAATACTCGCACGGAAACTATTTTACCATTAGTGCGCGCATTTCGCCCCGCGCCTGTTTATGTCCGCCTTTGCACGCGCCTGATCCGTTCTTCTATTATAACTCACTCGCAGAAAGATCAAAGAATGTGCCCTAGGGAAGAGAGTCCTTTCTAGACACTGTCCTGTCTAGCTTAGACCAGGGATTCTCAACGCTGGATGAGTTGGTGCGTGTGAAAGTAACTGGACGAAGCAGTCTTGTCTGCTGTTTGGACGTTTTATATAATTATTATATACAGACTACAAAGGTACAGTAAATTCTTCTTCTTCTTCTTCTTCTTCTTCTTCTTCTTCTTCTTCTTCTTCTTCTTCTTCTTCTTCTTCTTCTTCTTCTTCTTCTTCTTCTTCTTCTTCTTCTTCTTCTTCTTCTTCTTCTTCTTCTTCTTCTTCTTCTTCTTCTTCTTCCATCCGGAGTCTTGTTTTTTTATTTTTTTTGATGCGATTGTGTTGTGCCAGTTTACAGCGAGCTGCAATACTGTGCTTTTAGGCCGACACATCCGACTTCCGCGGGCGATTGTTGACCGGGTTAACCTTCCCGGGAGTAATGGATACTCACCCTGGGTATATGGTGTTGGCCCCATGTTTTGTCCCTCTGCACTTGATGGGTGATGTGGTCAATATCGAGCCGTCGCTTTTACTTCCCATTCAATTCCTGATAACCGTTTTAAGATAGTTCAAATTGTGAGCCTAGGCCAATGGGAAAAAATAAGTCCACCTTAAGGGGATTTGAACATGGCCACAGAGCCGGCAGATACGTGTGCTGGCTACTGTGCCACCTCGGCTCTTGTGTTCAGACATTTTACTAATCCTTTAACACACCAGAAAACTCATTGGACACGTGGTTCCTGACCCGTAGTATGTAGGCCAATCGGTACTCGAGGTGTGATCTAGTAATAACACATCGACCGATTTTATTTCCCAGATATTTCCTGGTACCTAGTTTAGCCTGGGTCAAAATGTGAAATAAAGCAAATTTTAACACCCAGCCTTCGGGAGAGTTCAGATGTACATACCTGGTAAGTATTTTAAAATGAGATTACAAAAATAGGTAAAGAGTCAGAGGCAATTTAGCAAAGTGTGAGAAGCCCTGGTTGAAACAAACAAATGTCTCGGCCCCAGAAGTGGCGGGCAACAGAAGGCAACAAACAACTCCTAAACTACTGGAGGTTCTGCTGCAGCTTTCAGGGTTATCAAAGCTGACGCCGGCGGGACACCATTTCCAGCATAAGCAAGCCAGCTTGGACGCAGGTGTCGACAACGGAAGGTGGTCGCCAAGATTGACCCGGCACGTTGCTGGAAACATCGGAGATTGCTAGTCGGATACTTGCTCAGCGGTTTACGGAAACAAAGACGGTAGGGTGGTCATGTCATTAGTTGCCGGGCCACGAGAGCGTTTAATTTGTGGAACAACCGACCACGGGGCCACCCAAAGAGAAACAACTGTTCTTTTATCATTAACTGGGACAGAAGAAGCTGTTGACAGGGTCACATACATAACTTGACTTTGTTGACTTTCAGCTGATTCTGGGAAACCACAAACATTCTTTTGAACAAAGGTTCTCAGGCTCTTTTTATTCTAACGACCTCTATCGTGGCTTGTTTACCTACAGTTAGTCGTCACATTATTCTCATTGCACGTCGGCACATTCAGTCCGTAAGTGCTCGGATCCCCCTTCAGTATCTCTCTATGTATGTAGTAGTAACCGACACCAGTTCTGTGATAGTTGACCCCCCTGTATAGCACTGATGTCTGCTCTCACCTCTGTTCACTTGATGTTCTTGCAGTCTGGTCTGGTTGCAGTTTCGCAATCGTCTTTTGATTCCTTCGATCGCCCCGCCTCTCTAATGGCTTTCAGTGTATCAGCCCGGCCCATTGCTAGTTCAATATCTACAGTTACTGTCTCGCTAGCCTGTCAGCTTGCCCATTTCCCCCTACACCCGTGTGTTCCGACACAAAAATAAACCTAATCTGTATCAAGTTTGACCTCCTCAAAGACTCCATCCACTGACTTTAAGCCCATCCCATCTCGAACTTCTAGTCTAGAGCATACTCTCTGAGTCTCTAGGAAACATTCCTTGGTTCAAGTCTGTGTCTCCAGTCAGACTATAGCTTTAGTTCTTTTACCCGTGAGCTTCGTCACATGGTCCTCATCGTTAATTAGACAGTTATATATGAAACCATCGGCATTTTCTCTAAACAATCACATACAGACTTTCTTGTAGCGGTTAATAAAACCAATCTTGCTCATGAGACACGTATGAGCTAGCAATAGTTAGTGGACATTGCACAATGGACATCACTCAGACGGAAAGCATGCATGTCCCATCTCGTCAGCAAATGTCGGAATGTGTTGGCGCTGGTTGTCCCAGTTACACACATGTTACAAACACTTTACGTTTGTCCCCACATAGTCCCTCCCACAACATGTCAATAAAAACTCGTAGTCAACAATAAAGCAATTTAAAATTGTAGTTGCTTTGAAACTCTTGGTTCCATAATAAACAACCAAGGGATCTGCTCGAAACAGTCAGAGTTAGACTGACAACGGCAACACAGAGGTTAAACAATATTTAGAACCTACGGCTCACAACTTGGTGACAACTGGCAAGATTGAGGGGAAACGAAAAAGAGGAAGGCAGATAAGTAAATATTTGGATAGCTTGACCACATGACATGGTCGGGACAAGAACACAGAGCGGATCCACGACTCTGGTGATCTTGTAAGATGGCGAAACATGACCACCCAGGCTTATCGGCATGGCACATGATGATGGTACAACACAAGCAAACAAGTGCAGTTATGTGGGAACCTGCGTCATTCCTGTGGATGCATACATATGTGAGTCATGGACACTTCAACATCACTTCGAAAGACAACTGGGCATTGTCAGCTGACATGTGACAGAAACATTATTAGAATAACGTAGACAGGGACGGGAACATTTAAATGTGAGGAAACGTTATTAGAATACTGTAGACAGGAACGGGGACATTTAAATGTGAGGAAACGTTATTAGAATACTGTAGACAGGAACGGGGACATTTAAATGTGAGGAAACGTTATTAGAATACTGTAGACAGGAACGGGGACATTTAAATATGAGGAAACGTTATTAGAATACCGTAGACAGGGACGGGAACATTTAAATGTGAGGAAACGTTATTAGAATACTGTAGACAGGAACGGGGACATTTAAATGTGAGGAAACGTTATTAGAATACTGTAGACAGGAACGGGGACATTTAAATATGAGGAAACGTTATTAGAATACCGTAGACATGGACATGGACAATTAAATGTGAGGAAACGTTATTAGAATACCGTAGACAGGGACGAGAACAATTAAATGTGAGGAAATGTTATTAGAATACCGTAGACAGAGACGGGAACAATTAAATGTGAGGAAACGTTATTAGAATACCGTAGACAAGGACGGAAGCAATGACTGTCGGTCCTTCGGTCCACAAGATGTGAGTGTGACAGAAAACTGGCTCATAATCAACATGAAAATTCTCGGAAACTAAAGTACTGAGGCAATTTTAAACATCATAGTGGAGTCCAGCATGGTCGCATGGATAAGAGCGTTCGCTCTTAAACTTCCAGTGAGCTGATGCCGATGTAGCGGGTTCAACCCCATACACCTGTCAGTTGGACTAAAATGTTGACTTCTCATCCGTGACTTTGGGGCGTAACTTACAAGTACCTCAGAAGTCGGAGTGAGTTCGCTTGGTGGCGAGGGACACTGGTAATCGGGAAAACTAATCCACGCGCAAATTTCAGTTCAGTGCACTAAAGAAATATCAACAAAATAAACACAACAACAACAACAACAACAACATCCAAATGACTTCAAAAGAACAGTGATGAAAAGTAGAGTTCATGAAGGAAGAGATAGTGGCGGACGGAGATGGACCCCGGATACTGCAGACACCTTGATGACGAGGGTGCTAACGGCAGGTGAAATGACAAGAGATGAAGACACTTCCCGGCGGATTGTTCTGACCCAGAAGTTCCGCAAATGGCCTGCTATATAATGACGGCGATGTTTCTCCATGCTAGAACCACACTTACATCCGACCTGGAGGATCCTTAAATATGTCGTTTCCTCTGTTGTTGTGTCTTCAACTATTAGTCGTCCATGGAGGGTCCTCAAAGTATATTACTTGTCCATTGTGAGTGTTTCAATTACTAGCGTTCTTGGGGATAACAGGTTCGTACCCTCGCTGTCGCCCACTCCAGCCTGACCCAGACAGTTCATATATGCGACTTGTTGTAATTGTCGCGTGTCTCCGTTCGGTACCTGTTTTAAGCTCGTTTCTGTGTGAGAGCTTTAAGAGAGAAGTTTCAATCTTCTTCAGTGAGTTCTTGTAAGAAACAAGAGTCTATGTTTCTACGTGAGTTTTTGTAAAAGTGAAGTATCTATGTTCCTATGTGAGATCTTGTGAGAGAGAAGTGTTTATGTTCTTAAGTGAGATCCTATAAGAGAGAAGTATCTATGTTCCTATGTGATATATTGTAAGAGAGAAGTATCTATGTTCCAATGTGAGATCGTGTAAGAGAGAAGTATCTATGTTCCAATGTGAGATCGTGTAAGAGAGAAGTATCTATGTTCCTATGTGAGATATTGTAAGAGAGAAGTATCTACGTTCCAATGTGAGATATTGTAAGAGAGAAGTATCTACGTTCCAATGTGAGATCGTGTAAGAGAGAAGTATCTATGTTCCTATATGAGATATTGTAAGAGAGAAGTGTCTATGTTTCTATGTGAGATATTGTAAGAGAGAAGTATCTATGTTCCTATGTAAGATACTGTAAGAGAGAAGTATCTATGTTCCTATGTGAGATATTGTAAGAGAGAAGTATCTATGTTCCTATGTAAGATACTGTAAGAGAGATGTATCTATGTTCCTATGTGAGATCGTGTAAGAGAGAAGTATCTATGTTCCTATGTAAGATACTGTAAGAGAGAAGTATCTATGTTCCTATGTGAGATATTGTAAGAGAGAAGTATCTATGTTCCTATATGAGATATTGTAAAAGAGAAGTATCTATGTTCCTATATGAGATATTGTAAGAGAGAAGTATCTATGTTCCTATATGAGATATTGTAAGAGAGAAGTATCTATGTTCCTATGTGAGATATTGTAAGAGAGAAGTGTCTATGTTTCTATGTGAGATCATGTAAGAAAGAAGTATCTATGTTCCTATGTGAGATATTGTAAGAGAGAAGTGTCTATGTTCCTATGTGAGATATTGTAAGAGAGAAGTATCTATGTTCCTATGTGAGATATTGTAAGAGAGAAGTGTCTATGTTCCTAATTGAGATCTTGTAAGAGAGAAGTGTCTATGTTCCTATGTGAGATACTGTAAGAGAGAAGTATCTATGTTCCTATATGAGTTATTGTAAAAGAGAAGTATCTATGTTCCTATGTGAGATATTGTAAGAGAGAAGTATCTATGTTCCTATGTGAGATATTGTAAGAGAGAAGTATCTATGTTCCTATGTGAGATATTGTAAGAGAGAAGTATCTATGTTCCTATGTGAGATATTGTAAGAGAGAAGTGTCTATGTTCCTAAGTGAGATATTGTAAGAGAGAAGTGTCTATGTTCCTAAGTGAGATATTGTAAGAGAGAAGTATCTATGTTCCTATGTGAGATATTGTAAGAGAGAAGTGTCTATGTTCCTAATTGAGATCTTGTAAGAGAGAAGTGTTTATGTTCCTATGTGAGATACTGTAAGAGAGAAGTGTTTATGTTCCTAATTGAGATCTTGTAAGAGAGAAGTGTCTATGTTCCTATATGAGATATTGTAAGAGAGAAGTATCTATGTTCCTATGTGAGATATTGTAAGAGAGAAGTATCTACGTTCCTATGTGAGATATTGTAAGAGAGAAGTATCTATGTTCCTATGTGAGATATTGTAAGAGAGAAGTGTCTATGTTCCTAAGTGAGATCTTGTAAGAGAGAAGTGTCTATGTTCCTATGTGAGATCCTGTAAGAGACAAATGTCTCAAGCGACGACCCCCCAGGAAACCCCTTTTAGGTAGAGGAGGTAGGAGGGATATAGTAAAGTAATAACTGACATATGAGTGTGTTCAGGGGATAAACATGACAGGGGGCTGGACCACAGTTTGACGGGGAAAAGCTAAATTAATTACTGGTTATTGAAGTGTTTCAGACATTCATCGTTGCTGAAATTAAAAAAAAAAAATACTTATATATATATATATATAACCAGATAAGACGGGTGATTTGTGTGTGTGTGTGTATATATATATATATATATATATATATATATATATATATATATATATATATATATATATATATATATATATATATATAAAACAAAGTGTATGTATATATGTATATATGTATGTATGTAAATATGTATGTCCTTTATTTGTTCGCGAACGGCCCATCCGATTGAGATGAAATTTTCTACACGCCTTACTTTCATTCCAGAGCTGTCAACTGTCATAGTTTTTTTTTCTTCTTCCTCCTCCTCCCTCCTCCCCCTCCCAAAATACGTACGTAAATATATGATGATGATGATGAAAGAATCCCCGAACCAAAACGCTAGGGAAAGGGAAGAAAATGACGTGACTACACAGAATCGTCACACGGCAATCATCATCATCAAGTGCCGTGCCGGCTGGCGTAGGCGTTCATGGCTCTCCGTAGATCTCAGTCTTTGGTTTTTTGGATCAACTCTGCTGCTGATATTCCTCCATGCCACGGCAATATCAATAACAATTCATCTTTTTATGTGTAAGGAAGTTATCTACAGTCGTGTAGAAGGGAAGAACTAGACGAGTATGAATTCGGAATGGCGAACTCTCTCCTCCTCTCTTCTCCTCCCTCCTCCTCCCTCTACCTCCTCCCTCCACCCTCCTCCTCTTCTTCCTCCCTCTCATCCCTCTCCCGACTCCCTCCTCCTTCTCCCTCTTTCTTCTCCCTCTTCCTCTCCCCTCCTCCTCCATCCTCCTCCCTCCTACTCCCTCTGCCTCCTCCCCCTCCTCCCTCATCTTCCCTTCTCCTCCCTCTCCCTCCTCCTCCTCCTGCCTCCCTCCTCCTCCTCCTGCCTCCTTCTCCCTCATCATCCTCACTCCTCCTTCTCCCTTCTTCTCCCTCTTCCCTCTTCCTCCTCCTCCTACCTCCTCCCTCCTCCTCCCTCTACCTCCTCCTCCTCCCTCCACCCTCCTCCTCCCTTCTCCTCCTCTTCCTCCTCCCTTTCCTTCCTCCTCCTCCTTCCTCTACCTCCTCCTCCCCCTACCTCTTTCCTCCTCCCTCCTCCTCTTCCACCTCCCTTTCCTTCCTCCCCTCCTCATTCTCCCTTCTTCCTCTCCCTCCTTCCTCCTCCTCCTTCCTTCTTCTCCCTCTGCCTCCTCCCTCCTCCTATCCCCTCCTCCTCCCTCCTCCTCCTTCTCCTCCTCCCTCCTTCTAATCCTCTCCCCTCCTCCTCCTCCTACCCTCTTCCTCTTTCCCTCCTCCCTCTCCCTCCTCCATCCTCCTCCTCCCTCTTCCTCCTTCCTCCTCCTCCCTCTTCCTCCCTCTCCCTCCTCCATCCTCCTCCATCCTCCTCCTCCCTCTTCCTCCTCCTTCTTCCTCCTCCTTCCTTCTCCTCCCTCTTCCTCCTCCTCCTACCTCCTCCTCCTCTCTCCTCCTCCCTCCTCCCTTTTCCTCCATCCTCCTCCCTCTACATCCTCCCTCCTCCTCTCCACTCTTCCTCCTACCCTCTTCCTCTTCCCCTCCTCCCTATCCCTCCTCCTCCCTTCACATTCCTCCTCCTCCCTCTTCCTCCTCCTCCCTCCTCCTCCTCATCCCTCCTCCTCCTTCTTCCTCCCTCCTCCTCCTCCTCCCCCTCCTCCTTCCTCCTCCTCCCTCTCCTCCTCCTCACTCCTCCTCCTCCCTCTACCTCCTCCCTCCTCCTCCCTCTTCCTCCTCCTCATCCCTCCTCCTCCCTTCTCCTCCTCCTCCCTCTACCTCCTCCTCCCTTCACATTCCTCCTCCTCCCTCTTCCTCCTCCTCCCTCCTCCTCCTCATCCCTCCTTCTCCCTCCTCCTCCTTCTTCCTCCCTCCTCCTCCCTCCTCCCCTCCTCCTTCCTCCTCCTCCCTCTCCTCCTCCTGACTCCTCCTCCTCCTCCCTCTACCTCCTCCCTTCACATTCCTCCTCCTCCCTCTTCCTCCTCCCTCCTCCTCCTCTCTCCTCCTCCCTCCTCCTCATCACTCCTCCTCCCTCCTCCCTCTCCTCCCTCTCCGCCTCCTCCCTCCTCCTCCTCCCTCTACCTCCTCTCCTCCCTCCTCCTCCCTCTACCTCCTCCCTCCTCCTCCCTTCACATTCCTCCTCCTCCCTCTTCCTCTCTCCGCCTCCCTCCTCCTCCTCCTCCCTCTACCTCCTCCCTCCTCCTCCCTTCACATTCCTCCTCCTCCCTCCTCCTCCTCCCCTCCTCTTCCTCCTTCTCCCTCCTCATTCTCCCTCTTCCTTCTCCCTCCGCCTCCTCCATCCTCCTACTCTCTCCTCCTCCTCCCTCCTCCTCCCTCTCCTCCTCCTGCTCCCTTCTCCTCCTGCGTTCTCCTCCTCCCTCCTTCTCCCTCTTCCTCCTCCCTCCTCCTCGCCTCCTCCTCCACACTACTCCTCCCTCCTCCTCCTCCTCCCTCCTATTCCTCCCTACTCCTCCTGTCTCCTCCCTCCTCCTCCCTCCTCTTCCCTCCTCCACCTCCCTCTTCCTTCTCCCTCCTCCATTTACCCAAGACAGACAGACAGTCAGACAGATAGTCGGGAACGGGATCTTATATGACTACTTATATAATTTAAAAGAGATGCTCTCCACCATGGGCTGGGCCGGGTCAGACAGACAGATAGATAGACAGACAGACAGACAGACAGACAGACAGACAGACAGACAGACAGACAGACAGACAGTCGGGAACGGGAACTTATATGACTACTTATATGAATTAAATGAGATTCTCCCCACCAGGAGTTGGGCGATGCCGGGCCGGGTCAGACAGACAGACAGATAGATAGTCGGAACGGGAACTTATATGACTACTTATATGAATTAAATGAGATTCTCCCCATCAGGGTCTGGGCGAAGACGGGCCGGGTCAGACAGACAGATAGACAGACAGTCAGACAGACAGACAGATAGTCGGTAACGGGAACGAGAACTTATATGACTACTTATATGAATTAAATGAGATGCTCCCCACCAGGGTCTGGGCGAAGCCGGGCCGGGTCAGCTAGTCTTATATATAAAAAAGGAGCGTATCTCTGTATGTATTTATGTATCTCCGTATGTCCTTTATACGCTCGCGAACGGCCCATCCGATTGAGATGAAATTTTCTACACGCCTTCCTTTCATTCCAGAGATGCCAACTGTCGTAGTTTTTTTTTCTTCTTCCTCCTCCTCCCTCCTCCCTCCTCCCCCTCCCAAAATACGTACGTCCAGGAAATGGTCTTCTACATAGACACTTCTCTCTGCGGTCCGCGATAACATCGGGAACGAGAACTTATATGACTACTTATATAAATTAAATGAGATGCTTCACACCAGGAGCTGGGCGATGTCGGGCCGGGTCAGACAGACAGACAGACAGACAGACAGACAGATAGTCGGTAACGGGAACGGGAACTTATATGACTACTTATATGAATTAAATGAGATGCTCCCCACCAGGGTCTGGGCGAAGCCGGGCAGGGTCAGCTAGTATATATATAAAACAAAGTGTATGTATGTAAATATGTATGTAAATATGTATGTCCTTTATTTTTTCGCTAACGGCCCATCCGATTGAGATGAAATTTTCTACACGTCTTCCTTTCATTCCAGAGCTGCCAACTGTGATATTTTTTTAGTGTGAAATCGCCTGCTTACTCAGTATTATTTCATTTTTCATTTTTCATTAAAATTTATATATAGCTAAGGGACTTAACTCTAGAAAAAAGTTATTTCATGGGGCATAACTTTTAATAACATTGTTGTATAACTTATAGTCATATTGTTGTATCGTTTTCAAAGATTTATAAACTCCTTGTCTATAGTTATTTACCGGCATATGAGTTATAATAAATAATGATACAATCTTTTAGACATTTTCAAAGTTTACATAAAAATAATGCATAATGCATAACATTGTAACTCATCTTTCTATACTTAAGAAGTTATCTAAAAGATGTTGAACAATATCATCGCATCTTTAGTGGTTTCCGCCATCATATCGACACGATTCGCTTGACAGCACTTCTCAGCGCTATCAAGCCAAGACGCCTTACACATTTCAAGCAGCGGGGGGAAAATAGCACGTCGTAATAGCACAAAGAAACAAGCAGCTTCCAAGATGCATAGTGAGAAAACCGACCAGACTATCAAGAAGACGAACCTGCCTTTGGAGAGTCTGCATGCAAGCTGTAATAAAGTATCTGAACCTACAGTCAATGAAACTACCAATAAGAAGAGCGACGACTACCCACAGACGAACACAAAAACTTGTGAGAGGAAGGAGGACCAAGACACCAGAATCAGAAACACTGATTCAAACACAGTCAGATGGGTGGTCAAGCGGCTAAAAATGGAGCTTACTGATCAACAAATACAGAAGCAGCTGCAGGAAGAAAATCTTCACGTCAACATTTTGAAGGCAGAGCGGATTCTTACCTACTCAGAATTAAATGAGATGCTCCACACCAGGGACTGGGCGAACCCGGGCCGGGTCAGGCAGACAGACAGACAGACAGACAGACAGACAGACAGACAGACAGACAGACAGATAGATAGATAGATAGATAGATAGATAGATAGATAGATAGATAGATAGATAGATAGATAGATAGATAGATAAGATAGATAGATAGATAGATAGATAGATAGATAGATAGATAGATAGATAGATAGATAGATAGATAGATAGATAGATAGATAGACAAAAAGACAGGGAGGGAGGGAGGGATGGGTCTATTAGACAGACAGACAGACAGACAGAGATAGATAGATAGACAAACAGACAGACAGACAGACACAGACAGACAGACAGACAGACAGACAGGCAGGCAGGCAGGCAGGCAGGCAGGCAGGCAGGCAGGCAAGCAGGAGAGGAGGCAAAGAAGAGAAGAAGGATGGGAATATGAGAAGAAGTAGAATTTGAGGATGAAAAAGAGGGGAAGAAGAAAAAGAGGTTGAGAAGAAGAAGGCGAAAAGGATGAGAAAGATAAAAAAAAAAAAGGAGGATGAGGAGAATAGAATGAGAAATAGTAGAAAAGTACAAATGTCTTCAAGCTTTTTAAATGCATTATGTTCTGGTTTTTCTTTAACACATTTGATCCTGGGGGAAATTTTTGGCTTTATGTCATAGTCGTAATCTAACACCTTTAGTTTTGGGGTATATTTGACAAAGCTGCCCTCGTGTAACTTTAACCCATTCTGCCTTGATTATTGCTTGAGACTCCTGCCTCTGAACCACTTGGATCCAACATTGATTATCCTCTAAACATGATTGTCAGAAGATGTTGATTTAAGTGCCGGGGTCCATGATTGTCAGAAGATGTTGATTTAAGTGCCGGGGTCCATGATTGTCAGAAGATGTTGATTTAAGTGCCGGGGTCCATGATTGTCAGAAGATGTTGATTTAAGTGCCGGGGTCCATGATTGTCAGAAGATGTTGATTTAAGTGCCGGGGTCCATGTGGTACTTCCAGCATGCCAGCACAATAATAACAACATCAAGTGCAGTTGTGTTTAGAAAATAGGTGCATAACATCGTATATTCACAGCAAATGCCCGGTATCAGTTGCAAGTTTATTTGTTGCTTTCACTTTCTGTATTTCAAACTGCTATAATAATAACTCTTTCTGTTCCAGGAGTTTATTACTTTAAAATAACACATTTGTATGATATTCTTCATGTCAAGTTTCTCAAATACAAAGTTAGTTTATCTATTTGCAAATTATTTAAAGTAGCCTCAGCAAGTGTTACATAAAAACTGCACGTCATTACGAGTGCAAATGACTCAAGAGTCTCATTGTTGATGTTAACCTAATGAAGAAATAAATCACTATTACTGCCTCTAAAATTGTCTTATTTAAAACGAAATCAGCCACAGGCAAGTGAGGACTACATTATTGTATTACTTTAGGCTGACCGTACATACTTCACGAAATCATGCTCATTATGTGAACGATCCTGCAAGATTCTCGACTCTACAGCAGACAATATAACTATAGTGAATATTTCTTGAATTCAATAATTCAGTTTTCCATTTCATGTTTTCAACTTGGCATTGCTTGTCAGGTTCTGGGCGAAGCCGGGCCGGGTCAGCTAGTATATATATATATATATATATATATATATATATATATATATATATATATATAGAGAGAGAGAGAGAGAGAGAGAGAGAGAGAGAGAGAGAGAGAGAGAGAGAGAGAGAGAGAGAGAGAGAGATTGTCATGATTGTCTGTGTGGCGTTGTTGACTTAAGGCTAACACCGCTGACAACGATTATTTGAAACAATGGCTCCTGCACATAAGCGTCAATAGATATAATAATAATAATAATAATAATAATAATAATAATAATAATAATAATAATAATAATAATATATGCACCAACAGGAGACAGTAATCAAGAAGAAATACACAACTTTTATGATAAGAAATCAAAATATTAACTGGAGATTTCGAAACAAAAATATAAAAGAATGAATTTTTCTAATACCCCGAGTGCACCGATAAATAAGTGACCAGTATTTCGTTCCCGTAGCAAACGAAGAGATCTGACATTAAACCCTTCTCCGACAGCGTGGCGTGCTAACCATTACAGCAACCCACTCTCCGTATCATGTATACGCTAACAATAAAATAGTCATCATCATTAAGTGCCCTGCCAGTTGGCATAGGCATTCATGGCTCTCCACAGATCTCGGTCTTTGGTGTTCTGGATCAACTCTGCTGATGATATTCCTCCATGACACAGTCTCAATCCATCCAGCATCATTTCTCTTTGTCTGCACCTACCCCTCTTCACTCAATCTTTCCAGTTGTCACGATTTTCTCCAATGCCTCTCTTCTCATCATGACCGAAGAAAGATGTTTGTCTGTTTCTTATTGTTGTATATAATGTTCTAGTTGCATTAGCTTGTTTCAGGCAGTCGTTGTTAGTTACTCTGGCAGTCTCAGGAATCACATTTCTGTTGCTTCTAATTTCTTTTTTATTTGATCATTTACATTCCAAGATTCACTGCCATACAGCAAAACTGGTTCTACATAGCATTTCAGCACTCTCTTCCTTACATTCAGTGATAGTGACTTATTGCATAAGATACTCTTCATTTTCTGAAACGAGGCTATTTCTTGCCCTATTCTGCTCTTAATCTATGTTGTACATCTTCCATCTGATGTTATAAATGCCCCTAGGTATCTAACATTATCCACTTGGTTAAGAATTTTTCCTTCTATTTCTATGTCACATTTTGGTGTCACCATTTTCTCTGATATCACCATTGTGACTGTTTTCTTGACATTCAAAGAGAGTCCTTTCCTTGCATTCTCTGTTACTACAATGTCCAACAATTGTTGTAGGTCTGTTGAATTATCCGCCACCAATACTGTGTCATCTGCATAGCGTATATTATTTATATTATAACCTCCAACTAGTATTCCTGACATCTCTTTGATCTCTCTCATTATTACTTCGCTATACAGGGAGGCGACATCTGGTGACAAGACACATCCCTGTCGTAATCCTAGCTGTTGGCTCCACGCTTGTTTCCAATCATCACACTATGGGTGATAGGTCAATGTCAATCGGGAGACCTTTACTTCTCATGACGCCTCCTGGTACACCTGTAGGCTGGGTCGACTTGTGAGACCAGATCCATGAAATAAATCACAGGCTTGTGGTAAACTCCACATTGCCACCGAGCCGCCAGGCATGCTAGAGTATTGACAATTAGATATTACAAAACGGTTGAAGCCCCACTGGCGTGTCACCGCCTGACCGAGGTCGAGAGGTTTGCTTGTTCCAGTGACACCACAAGCTACTGGTATGGTCTCCCATGTCGGAGAGGTGCAGGGATAGGAATCAGACAGGTGCAGACCTGTTGCCTTGTAGGGAGACTGGAGACAGTCCCGAAAAATGGCCAGAATCGGATGTACCGAGCCGCAGACTCGAGAAACAGTGCGACGTAATGCAGTCAATCAATGTACCGACTGTAGTAAAGAGATATAGTCACAGTTTAATCTTATCTCGGTGAATTAACTCTGTTTTGCTGCACTTCGATTTCACCGAAAAGGTAATCATATTTGATATAGTCCATATAGCTACATAGTAACAGTAAAGTAAATTATCCGTTCACAGGCCTTAATGAGCATCGGATATATGGTTCTAGACCGACATTTGACCGACTATTCGCACTCGGTCGATGACGTGGTCAGTATCACGGTGGCCGCCTTTACTTTCTAGAATATTTCCTGGTACCTGTTTTAGGCTGGGTCATTCTGAGAGCCAACATCCATTTTGAAAATCCGCCCCTATGTGAATTCGACCCCATGACCGCCAGGCAGCAGTGAAACGTCTGGACACTAAACTATCATTTATACCAAATCATATTTGACGTGGCCCCTGAACTAGCTCAAGCCTATGTTCAAGGTACCTCGCAGACACAATTACCTAGAGAGTTTGCAGAACTACCTCAGACCTAGCTCACATATAAGTACTTATTATTTACCGATAGCCTGCACTGAATCCGAGGTGCTACACATGATCCGTGACAATTCGAGACATGGCGATGTAATCATTCATGCTGATGGCTCTGTGCTAAGAGGTAAAAGAAATTCCTGGCGGTTTGGGGCGAAGGGTGGACGGTGTTTGGTGCGGGAGAGCCTGGCATATGATACCACGACATCTAGTCTGAGAATGGAGGAGGGGGGAGTTACGTCTGCATCGGGATGTCACGTGCTGAACATTCTTTACATCCTTAACAACAATATTGACATATTACAAGACAATGGCATAGTTATTGTAACTTATATCACACTTTTAAGGTTTTCATTTGAAGTGCCCGAGTATGTATTTCTTTGTTTATATTTATAGGTATTACTTTGTTTAGATGTAGTTGTATTACTTTATTTATATTTATATGTATTGCTTTGTTTAGATTTATACGCACGACTTTCCATCTCAACGTAATAATCGTAATATTTTACACACAATGACAATTTGTGATTCAGGAAAAAGAAAGAATCATTCATCTGTGATCATATCTCGCGAACTCACTCTCGTGAAACTTCCCTGATATTTTGTCCCTCGACGTGTCCTCGGTTTTGTTTTGTCTCCCTACATTGTCAACTGCTGTAGACCAGGCAGTTGCCCAGATCTCTCCGTCACATGTGGTTTGCCGGAAACAAGTACAGAACCTCCATCGCTAGATGAGTTTCCGAGAGCAGCATCCCTCCTGCTGAGAGAAGCAAAAGAGGAAAATGATCCAGGTCCCGATTTTCCGTCTCATTCTTAAAAAAAAATTGGGCATGTTAAAGTATATAATTCCGGTCTCCTCCCGACATGTATTGAAGCTGTCATACTCCTAGCCATGGACTCCACAAGCCACAAACCCAGCGGAGATAGAAGGGAAAATTTAGGGGGAGGAGACGCCAGGACAGCCCCTGTGCTGTCAGGATACTGACTTGTCATCTGGCTATTCTAGCGCCCGGCGGGGTGCTAGGATTAGAGCAGGCACGTCGCTGGCTTGGGATATGAAGAAGAAAATCACGGCAGCTTTTGTGAATCTCCGATAAAGAGACCTTTGCTTTGGACCACTTTTGTTGTTAGGACGTCGTGCACGGTCAATTTCTCGACGCCCCAGGGAGAGGGGAACACACATCGGAGCAGATTATTGTTTTCTCAGAGTCAGGTATCAGTTTACCCTGGGTTCAAACATGTGTCAGTTTGCAGCGCTACCCTCCGACAATCCTGGCATTTTTGGAGTTAAAAGATCGCTAGAAGGTTCCGATTTTCTTAATAGTGTCTCATTAAAACATATGGTTTGTGTATATTTTCACAATAACCGTCTCCCGCTTTGCTGGTTGAGAAATATGTGACAACTATACAAAAGTATAGAAGATTCTACGGGGAGTTTTTGTTTTCAGTTTTGTCGGCTTTGTTTTGGAGTCTACATTCCCGATTAGCCAAGCTGCATGGGCGTGCCACGATGTTTACTTGAACAGCATACAATAAGATTCGCTCACTGCCATATGTCCACAACTTCAGGGTTAGTTTTCAGTTTCAGGGGAATGGCTAAACAAACAATTGTCTGGCGATGAGGGACCCGTGTGGTTGGCCGTGTGGGTGGAGTTTGACGTCGTGTGTGTGTGAGTGCGTGTGTATGTGTGTGCGAGTAAGTGTGTGTATGTGTGTGTCAGTGTGCGTGTGTGTGCGAGTGTGTGTATATATGAGTGCGTGTGTGTGTGGATGTGTGAGATCGAGTGCGTGTGCCAGTGTGTGCGAGTATGCGTGTGTGCGCGAGTGTGTGAGTGTTTGTGTGTGAGTGTGTATGTGTGAGTGTGTTTCCTGTGTGCGAGTGTGTGTGTACTTATGTGTGTGTGTGTGAGTGTGTATCTGCGAGTGTGTGTGTGAGTGTGTGCGTGTGGGTGTCTGCGAGTGTGCATGTCCGCGCGAGTATGTGTGAGTGTGCGTGGGCGAGTGGGTGACTGCTAGTGTGTGTGTCCGCGCGAGTATGTGTATGTGTGTGTATGTGTGTGAGTGAGAGAGAGAGAGAGAGAGAGAGAGAGAGAGAGAGAGAGAGAGAGAGAGAGAGAGAGAGAGAGAGAGAGAGAGAGAGAGAGAGGGATAGTGATTTCTCTATGTGTGAAGGTCTGGAGTTGATACATTTTACTGAACAACTGGAGATGTTTAAGAGGATCGTGTGGCCAAGTGCCGTGAACATTGAGCTCCCATTCGAGGGACCCGGGTTCGAATCTTTGGAGACGAGATGGATAATTTTATCTTTCGGGGACAATAAAGAAAATCCTGTGACCCTTTGAAAATAAAATTCCTTCATTTGTTCTCGTAAGATATACGTGGCAGTTTATATTGTTAATATTCGCTACTTTTCTCAAGGATGTCGGCAGAACAAGCTAACTCCACCCAAGAGTTATATTCTGATTATTCCTTTTGCAATTTGATTAAAAGTCAGCCTGGCATGAGAAATACATTACCAGGTATTAATAGGCACTCACAGAAGGAAACAAGGGTAGGTGAAAGGACGGTCGATATATGTGAATTCATTTCTAGTGTTAATTTTAATGCGCTCATGTGTTCCTTCAGCAACTGATATGTGTGTATTACGTATAACGCAAAGAAGTCAACCACTAATATCTCTTCTTTAAATGTTGCTAACATACGAGACCTAGCATTACGGTCTGGCGTGTTTGTGTGTTGCTTGTTTGGCTTATGATTAGTTAATACATATTTATGAGGCCTATTATGGAACAGAAACGGTCAGGTAAGTAGTATGTCATATTCAATAGTTGTGGGTTTACGTAGATGATAGAAGTTGGCGATTTGGAAGCAGAGCGCCTTGTGTTGGTTTCTATACAGAGGTATGAGTGCCTGTCGTTCAGAAAGCAATGACAAGCTACTGACCTTAAATTTACCAAGAAATCACAAACAGCGAAACAACGCCGGTGTTGACTGGCGTTCATTCATTCATTCATTCATTCAGTAGCATGTCCTTTGCAGAACCTCTCTTCCATAACAACTTTCCGGAAAACCTCTCGATCATAAGCAAGATGTCCCGCGTCCGATACACCCATCTGGAGATCCGCCACATCCTGCACCCAACTTCTCTTTGGCCTTCCTCTTCCTCTCTTCGGAGGCATATACCCCTCCATTATTGTTCTCTCCAAACTTTCGTGACGTTTCAAGTGACCAAAATATTTCAATTTTCTTTGTTTTATCGTCGTTAATAGCCAACCGGGACGCAGAGGTGTTTCCAAGGCACCAGGGCCGGGTTATATACTGGTCAAGATCTATTGACGCGTCCTCGTCGAGCGTCCTGGGCAACAGGTCCCTTGGGGTCCTGGCTAAAGTCAGTAGGATAGCCGATTCCTCCGAAGTCGGAGAGTGTCTGCCTGTACCGTGAGGAACCACTAGTCTGCACACCAATAAGCCAGACATGGGACAACGGATACTCACGCAAACCTCAGGTCCTGTATGACATCACACTGATGTTGGACAACAGGATGCCTTCATCCGACATACAGGACTTCGCGTTGGAGCTCAAGCCAACGAACACAAGCAAACAAGCATAGCCAACTTCTTCAATATTCAGCTTTTGAAGTATGAATGCATTTGTTCATTTCTTTACCCAAGATATTCTTAGAACTCGTCTATAACATTTATATTCAAGGGCATTTATGCGCTGTTCAGCTTGTTTAGTAAGTGTCCAGGTCTCACAGGCGTATGTTGCAATGGGAAACATGCATGCTCTTAAAAATCTAATTTTTGTAGTTCTGTCTGTCCCATTCCATAATTTATTCAGTTGTTTTAGTCTTTGAAGAGCAATTGATAGTCGTCGTTTAATTTCTTTCATTGTGTGGTTGACTGCCACGTGCTGTAAATTATATTCAGCAAACTTTTATGAAGAGATATGAGGATATCTACGACTGACTTGGGGTGTTTCATCTTTCAATGTTTATATTGTCCAGTGGTGTCCTCTTATCAATACGCACTTTCATTACTTCTATGATTGTGTAGTACTTCTTCTTTTAAAGTTAGTTATCATACCAGGTACTATTCAAAATAAAACGTCATTTATCTTTTTTGTAGCTTGCTCTGTTTAAGAGACAAGACATTCCAAACTTATAAAAGACGTACCAGCTGGCGTAGTCGTTCATGTCTCTCCACAGATCTTGGTCTGGTATTCTGGATCAACTCTGTTGATGATATTCCCCCCAAGCTACCGTCTCAGTCCATCCAGCATCATTTCTCTTGGTCTGCCTCTGCCTCTGTTTCCCTCGATCTTACCAGTCGTCACGATGTGCTCCAATGCCTCTTTTCTCATAACATGACCACAGAAAACTATTTGTCTCTTTTTTTTTTTAATTGTTGTATATAATGTTTTAGTTCCAGTAACCCCTTTCAAGCAATCGTTTTAGTTATTCTGGAAGTCCGTCATTCGTCTCAGGAACAACATCTCTGGTGCCTCCAATTTCTTCCTAATTTGTTCATTTAAATTCCAAGATCCACTGGCATACAGCAAAACAGTTTCTTATATTCAGTGATATAGACTTAATGCACACGATACTTTTAATTTTCCGAAATGCAGGTTTTGCTTATCCTATTATGTTCTTAATCGCTGTTGTGCGTCTTTCTTCTGATACTCGTAAATGTTCATAGGTATTTAAAATTATCCACTCGGTTAAGAAGTTTCCCTTCTATTTCCATTTCACATTCTTCATAGCTTTTGGCTTCTCTCCGGTAATATTTATTTTCGTGTTTGATGAATGGGGTCACACATTTTTCTCTATGTGGTTTAGCTATTGCATTGTACCTATTTTTCACATTCTTGCATATATAAGTATATATTTCTTGTATCTTCTAGCACACATAACTCTTGCATATATAAGTATAAATACCTTGTTTCTTCTAGAATATAGGTATATTTTTCCGGTCCCCAACATGGCGAATAGACATTACACCGTTAAGGCCTCTGGAGTGTTTATTCTTGTGGCTACGATTTACATTCGCATTTTCCGCATGTTTCTCTGGCAGTACATGGTTCCGTCGCTTTGCTACTGAGTGAGTGCGTGAAGCGACACTGTGAGCTGTGAAATTCGTATGAAATTCTTTTACATATATCCGCTTTTGTTTGTACAGTGAACTGCATGTTCGGAACACTGGCGGTCGGATGTTGCTGAATTGACTGATTTGCCTTTTCGGTTCACGAGTGTATTTGTCAGGAGACTCCTTGGAGTCGTCGCTGGAGCTACGTGCAGCAGCTTTGTGTGGAGCTTTCGGTGGGTCGCCCTGCAGAAAGAGACCGAGCCATATGGGATCAAACCCCGGTCAATAAAGTCTTTCTGATGACTGCCGATTCCACCGACTATGAACTGTATTTTCCCTGGAGGACTTTTGTGTTGACATTCTGGCGGCGGCATTATGAACAGTGTACCTGTGCGGGCTGTTGGCTTGCCGAGACGCCTGTCTTTTCCACTTTTCACATTGGACAGCGAGGAGCCTTTTCTGTGATATTCACTGGCGCAGGAACGGAGCATAATGGGGGAGTCCCGTTGCCGTGAAGATGGAACCGCGACTAACAAACTATATACCTTGTTTCTTCTAGCACACATAACCCTTGCATATACACGTATATATATATATATATATATATATATATATATATATATATATATATATATATATATATATATATATATATATATATACATACCGTGTCTCTTCTGGCATACATAACTCTTGCATATACACGCGCGCGCGCATACACACACACACACACACACACACACACACACACACACACAGATATATATGCATTGTCTCTTCTAGCAAATATAACTTGCATCTACACGTATACAGTAGGAAGTCACACATGAAGAAATCCAAGCCTCATTGAGACACACAGATCCCGGATTCGCTCATGTCAAGATGGTCAGAATTGATGGGGCATGAAATGCTGCAGCCTGGGAAATAGCTCCTTAAGCGTGAGCTGGCTGGAGACAAGCCGGTGTGGTGGACCAGACTACGTCAATCCGCATGACAAATTAGTTACCCATGAATGAGAACAGTCCCGCTAAATAGGCAAACTCACGTGCGCGGTCTAATTTGTTGGAAGTGAGTAATGATTGGTCGCTTTACTTGCGCATTTGGGTGAGTATGCGGAAGATGCAGTAGCAGTTCTTTTCTGATCGCCATGAGGGAATCTGGTTTGGTTATTAACTGATTCAGTGCTAAACAAAATGTAAGTACTAAGAACAAGTATTAAAATGTAAATTCCCATTCACTGATCATTAAAATTGCGAGATACCACTACACGAAACAAATATGATGACCCCAAATATGACGATATATCGTCCTTCTGTCCAAATGGAAGGTGACATTTGGTGATATATTATCCTTCGGCACTGAATCAGTTAAAAAGTATCATCCTGTGTCGTACTGGTAGGCGCGATTGACCATCTCGCACTAAAGTCACTTTGTATATGTGTTATATTTTACAAAGTATATACAATAGTGGGCCGATCTCCGTGGCGAAGGATTTACTGACGTGATTCCTAATCCTGTTTACCCGCATTCAAAACACAGCCTCGCGCGATAGGGCAGTAGACCGCGTTGCGTTGGTTTTGCGTTGGTATCGGCGCCGGTCGTTCAGAAAGCAATGGCAAACTACTGAACGTAAACTTGAACAGAGATGACAACGGCAGAAATGCTGGTGTTGACTGCGATGTCCTATAAAGGATATCCCCCCCCCCCCCAAAAAAAAAAAAAAAATACAATAATGGGTTCATCTGTCTTCACTGTTACCTGTCGGTTCCGCTAATCGTCGTCTAAAAAGATGAATTCTGCAAGTGATTAGAGGCGAAATATTGTGGCATCTATTACAAGCAGATAGTTTCTCTCTGGGAAATGGTTTGGAGTCTGTTGACAATCATCATCATCATCATCATCATTATCATCATCATCATCATCATCATCATCATCATCATCATCATCATCATCATCATCATCATGTGCTCTGCTAGTTGAGTAGGCATTTATGTCTCTCCACAGATCTCGGTCTTTGGTGTTCTGGATCAACCCTGCTGATTCCTCCACACCACCGTCTCAGTCCATCCAGCATCATTTCTCTTTGTCTGCCCCCGCCTCTTGTCCCAATTGATCTTTCCAGTCCTGTTGACAATTACATACCAAACTGCCGTGGAGGAACATCGTCGTCCTGGTCCTAACCCAGCCAGTCCTACCTGCCGGGCTGAACCATAACCTGGTCCATCCCAATATGCTTCTCCGCAGAGGTGAAGTTCCAGTACTTTTCTTGCAGACCCCATTTCTGAGATTGAAGAGGGGACGGATAGTTATGTAACACAGCCCCCGTAAAGTGGTACTTTCTTGTCTGGTATGGAGAAGAATGTCTACACCAACTTCCATTTGTAGATGAAAGACATTTCAAGGGCTCGGGTAACCATTACAAAATACAATCGAAGCTACAAGCTAAAGCTCACAATCTTCCAGTAGGATTTACTAAATGCCAACCAAACAAGCAATATGGCAATCAGCCAGCCAATCGTCCAAAATATTTAATAAAAATAGCTGGCCCATAGAACTAGGTCACCTCCTGTTAACGACCAGCATATGTTGTTGACCACAATTAGCTATTGAATATTCACATCTGAATGCACTATCTAGAGCTCGCTGAGCCACTTGCCAGTCCGTGGACTCACTTAGTTCATAATGTGATATGTGGGCTGGTCTTATAGAACTCAGTAAGAATGAGATGATGTGTATTTATTCATGGCGTAATGGGTGGACTGGTCTTATCATACTTAACATAAATGAGGACATTGTATTTGTTGATGGAGTGGCATGTTTGATGGTGATTGGGATCGTCGTCATGAGAAGATTGTGTTTACTGGTTTGTTGGTCCACTGATATGTTTACTGGTTCCCTGATATGTTTGCTGGTTCACTGATATGTTTACAGGTCCACTGATATGTTTACAGGTCCATTGATATGTTTACAGGTCCACTGATATGTTTACTGGTCCACTTATATGTTTGCTGATCCACTGATATGTTTACTGGTTCCCTGATATGTTTGCTGGTTCACTGATATGTTTACTGGTCCACTGATATGTTTACTGATCCACTGATATGTTTACTGGTCCAATGATATGTTTACTGGTCCACTGATATGTTTACTGGTCCAATGATATGTTTACTGGTCCACTGATATGTTTATCCACTGTTATATCTGCTTGTCACTGGGACATGTAAATTAGTAGAATGTGCTTGCTGGGCCACGGATATGCGTCTGTGTGATGATTTAGTCACGAAATGCTTGATAAATGAGAAACGCAGGAGGGGAAGAAAGTGCAGTATCATTTTTTGTTCATAAGACATGAGATATAATCCCCCAGGACGTGAGATAGAAGCAGTCCAGCATTGCTCAGTCTTGACAGACACTGAACTATTTCTGCTTGGGCGGGCTACGTTGTCTCATAGCTAAACTGTGCACCACCTCAAGTGGTGTCAGATACATTAAGACTTCGGAAAATATCAGTCAGCAGACGACAGTTATTGTTTGAAATAATGTTCTTTGAGATGAGATGTCAACACACTTGAGGCCTGCACAGACTGTCTCAAAGTCCCAGACAGACATTCGCGATTTCACTTAATACACCAATCCTGATTAGTTACAAAATGACACGAATCCTGGCTATGACACCTGACTCAAATCAACACAATTTAACAGATGGAAGTGCCAGAACAAACAGGTCAAGAATTCGGAGTCAAAACACCATAAAGTGAACACAGATATTGAAAACTACCCCGACCACAACACTCAGAAATATACCCGGTGAATTTCATAGTATTTGTTCAGTGCTTGCAAAATAAACATTGAGACATTTCGCTGTGCGGATGTCTGTCTCTAGGGCCGGGTCTTGGTTCTCGTCGTCCCGAGTACCCTTGCCGGTGTCATTGATTGGCGTGTTGTTACCTTAAGCCCACCGATCTATGTGCACGAGATAACACAGTTTGTGGTATCTGCGAAACTTTCTCCATTCGGGTGCGACTACAGCGGATTCTGCTTCGTCCAACAAACCGCCATTTGCAATGTTGACAAATTGCATAAAAATATACAGATATTTACATAGTTCTGCTAACTTGGCCGGCATCTGTGGATTATATCGTCTTATTTGTATCCCGCTTATCAATTAATTAAGTCCTGAAGGTTTGGATTTAGAGGATAGTTTTCATTGCTAACGGAAATATCCAAAGTGCTGCAGGCTTCTACCGTCGATCACACAAGGAGAGTCATAATGCAGTGCACGAAATCAGTAGTATCAGGAGTCTCTACATGTGTGCATAGCAGTATCAGACGGGTTATAAATCTCTATAGTTTACTTTTGGGTTAGTTTTTTGTTTTTTTCTTGTGAAGTTTTGCGTGGGTATCGGCCTTCTGGTTTGGATTTGGGCATAGTGTGCAAAGTGTTCACGGGCTCTCCGAGTTGTTCATCCATGTCCGCGTGGCTGGATTTTAGAGCCACCATAATATGTTTGTCTTTCTCTCAGACTATTTATTTATCTATCCATCCATCCGTCTGACAGTCTGTGAGCCTTCATGTCTGTCTGTAAGAATATTTATCCATCCATACATACATCCGCCTGTCGGTCATTCCTGCATGTCTGTCTGTCAGACTACTTAACCATCTATCCATCCGCCTGCCAGCCTGCCTGCATGTCTGTCTGTTTGTCTGTTTATCCGTCCATCCATCCATCTATCTGACTGACTATCTGAATACTGTCTGTCTGTCTGTTTATCCATCCACCCATCCATCTTTCGATCCATCCATCCGTCTGTCTGTATGTAAGTTTGTCTGCCCGTCTGTCTATTTACCCATCCATTCATGCAATCATCTGTCTGTCTGTCTATTTAGTCTGTTTCCCTGTCAGCCTGTCTTCTTATTTTTAATCAGTCTGTATCTGTA
Source organism: Cepaea hortensis (assembly GCA_963921405.1). NCBI lineage: Eukaryota > Metazoa > Mollusca > Gastropoda > Stylommatophora > Helicidae > Cepaea > Cepaea hortensis. The sequence goes on from OY992881.1 coordinate 11,582,840, forward strand.
TCTATCCACCTGTCTGTCTGAATGTCCATATGGTGTCGGTGTGTCTGTATGCCTAGACATTTATTAAAGTATGTATGTTTCTGAAAGAATGTATATTCCTAACACCCACATTTAAATATTAAAAACACCTCGCAAAATGTTAAAACAGAAAATTCCACAGAGACATCCACTCCAGCTCTCCAATCCAAGAAAAGAATCCACATGTCCAGCGACGCGGAAAAATCTTAGAAACAAAAACACATTCACAGCAAACAGTCACTCTCACGAATAGACGGGAAAACGCCACTAACCAATGAGAATAAAACAATATGGTGGGAATTGTTTTCTGTGTAATTTGCATCGGTTATCGGAGCGCATTACTTCATTAAATCCTACACTACAGACGGCATACCTCGCAGCGAGCACGCCACCAACTAATGGCGAGTAATAACGTCTTTCTTGTTGCTACCCTTTGTTACTCAATAACTGAATTAGAGGAAGATTTCTCTCGCTTTCATTACGGTAGTCGTGTTCGCCTCGGTTAATGTGTGAAATGTGTCTTGTTTCCAAAGAAGGGTCCGTTGGAAAATGTATGTGGAGAATCTCTCTGCTGTTTGACGATAGTGGTACTGAAATGTACGGAGATTATAAATGGCTAAAATGCATACAATAGCAAGAATTCATATTACAGACTGCAGGGTTACATAACGTGTACATGAGAAGAGAGGCTGTTATATATACTCAATTTTTCTTTAAAGTTCCGTAGCAGAATCTTCTGTGGGTGTGTGAAGTGTTGGGGTAATCTCATTTTTTAGGATTGAGTACGGAGAAATACCGGTGCACGCGCGCTTGTGTGTGTGTGTGTGTGTGTGTGTGTGTGTGCTTGTGTGGGTGCGTGCATGCGCGTGGGTGCGTGTTAACTTTGAATAATTCTCTGTGTTTGTCCTCACTTTGAATAATTATTTGCTATATCTTCACCGTGTTCATTTGTGTGTCTTTGTCGTCACATTTATATGTCTGCGTCGATGTCCCTACTTTGATCATCTGTGCTTATGTCCTGAATGTTCACCATTTTGTCTATGTCTTACTTTATACTAGTATGTGTCTCTTTCTTTACTTTGTACAGACGCGTGGCTATGTTCCCACACTGACCATCAAGACATCGGACACGTGGTCAGCTACTCACGCGCGCAGAATTGTTTAGAATCATGCCACAATACGCACTGCGTGCTTGTGCAATGGTGAAAACGCTTTGCCACATAACAATGGACCTGCGTTCAATCCTCGATTGCAGCAAGGTTGAACTGTGGTAGGTCAAGTCTCACAAAATCAACATCATCATCATCATCAAGTGCCCTGCCAGCTGGCGTAGGTGTTCATGGCTCTCCACAGATCTCGGTCTTTGGTGTACTGGATCAACTCTGCTGATGATATTCCTCCATGCCACCGTCTCAATCCGTCCAGCATCATTTATCTTGGTCTGCCTCTGCCTCTCTTCCACTCGATCTTTCCAGTTGTAACGATGTTCTCCAATGCCTCTCTTCTCATCACATGACCAAAGAAAGCTGTTTGTCTCTGTCTTATTATTGTATATAGTGTTCTAGTTTTATTAGCCTCTTTCAGGCAATCGTCGTTAGTTACCCTGGCAGTCCAAGGAATTCGCAACATTCGTCTTAAAAACCACATCTCAGTTGCTTTCTCACAAAATAAGTACCATAATTCTTTACAGGTTATATACACCTATTATGAGTGTAAATCAATATTTGTGAATTTATGTCCAATATTATTTATGCCAAAAAGCTAGTGTGCTTATATATCAACTACACTGAAACGCCCTAAAATACCTATATCCGCAAAAACAAGTCTACATTGACGCCTGCAGCAGGCGCTGTGGTCACTGGGGGTGACAGGTTCGAATCCCGGTCGGTAACTACAGCGTTCAATGTTTATGTTGTCTAGTGTGTTTCTGAGACTCTACTACTTTGTTCTACTACTGTGCTCGCCTAACAATACATGTGTGTTTATATGAAGACTTTAGTCGACATGGTCGCTTGTGTCTGTCTATTATATGCAAGACTTTAGTTGACATGGTCGCTTGTGTCTGTCTCTTATATGAAGACTTTAGTTGACATGGTCGCTTGTGTCTGTCTCTTATATGAAGACTTTAGTCGACATGGTCGCTTGTGTCTGTCTATTATATGTAAGACTTTAGTCGACATGGTCGCTTGTGTCTGCCTACTCAGACTAAATTAGATATTAGACAATGTCTTGGAAAGTAACGGCGGTCGGAGTGATTTTGACCACATCAGGCACCTAGTGCCGATTGACCTATAAGAACACGGGTCTAACAAACGATGGCCAATGCTCCTTAAGGCGAGTGAAAGGACCGCCTTAACTTCCAAAGACATTCTTAGTACACATTTTAGGCCAGGTCAACCTGGGAGCCCAGATCAGTTTTTGAAAAACTCCGATTACTCACAGCAGGCCGGTCTCTCTGGCTGTGGGGTTACAACACTTTCTCTCTGTAATCCCGTTTATCACGCAGAGTCTCGCAGCGGAGCGAGAACTGAGGTGGTTCGACCCCCGCTCGTGACTTGCGGATACTGAGCCGGCCGCTCAGAAAGCAATGGCAAACTACTGAGCGTAATCTTGCCAAGAGATCAACAGACAGCTGAAAGATGCTGCTGTTGACAGCTAAGTCCTGTAAAAGGATACGCAAAACATTTAAACTCACAGCAGCGGATCGAACCCAGGAGCCCCAGTTCGGCAGGCGAGTGTCCAGCCACTACGCCACCCAGACTCCCAAATGGACAACAGTGTTACCGGAACTCTAGTGACCCCTTAACAGAATGACGTCAACGATTCTTGTTAACTTCATGTGACGTATTGGGTATAAGGTGCTAAGTGCATACTTTAAACCAAACGGCACACGATTGGCTCATGTGTCCACCCCCCCCCCCCCTCCTCCCACTCCCTCGCCCGCCTTTCTTTTCAGGAGATTCCCTGTTACCCTTTTTAAACTGGGGGTGGGGGTGGGGGGAGGGACATGCGGGCCCAGATCTGTGACAAACAATGCCAGTCTATAAGGGGATTAAAATTTATGACTACGAACGAACGAATGAACGAATGAACGAACGAACAAACTTTATTTTCAAAGGGTTAAGAATTGGGCTCGCAGTCCCGTCTAACGTTACACCTTTCTATCACTCTTTCATACATTATTTCAATCACACATCATTGGGGGTTAACTGAGAACAACAACAATATAAAAGATATGCATGGGGAAAATGCAAAAATCAATACTACACGACTCAGTAATATTACTGAATGATGTGGCAATTGTTATTACTATATTAGCTATGGCCTGCGTGCCCAATTTGTTACCCTTTGAAAATAAAGTTCGTTCGTTCGTTCTCTCTCTTCTTATATATACCTTGCATACGCCCATGTAAACTGGTGTATGATTGTCTGTTGCGCGGTGTATATGTATGTATTTGCACTCACGCACATCAGTCCACCCAGACTTTGGGACTCGCCTCATAACAACATATATGAGTGCATCATGTGGTTTTGGTCGGTACCACCATCATGCTTGCGCCCTCTCATGCTTCGTCAGTGCATCCACTGTGATTGCTCGGATGCCCCTGCTGGACAGGTTACCGTCCTGCCCTACTGCCTCCGTCCCCCCATTATTTCTATGTGCTCACTGAACTGTAACACCTATCATTCTGTCATCATCCCCCATCTCGTTTCGTCGGTTGGGTATAAAAAGAATACATCGGGGATATTCTGAGTTACTCACGGATCGGAGCTGTAAGGTAAGTATGAACATTTTTTTTCAGTCCTCATTTTCTCTTCATTGCTTTCATATTTTCATCCTTTTGTTCTTCTCGTCCTGTCGTCACCTTTTGATGTAGTCACAGGAGATCTCCTTGACTATATGGTGTGTTTGTGAATGTGTTTGTTTGCTGATGAAGGCTAATCGCCGCAACATTCTGTGTGTCGTAAATCTGTTATGTAAAGCTGCACTACTTTGTGTCATTTTATATTGTTTAGCTATGGGGAGGGAATATACTAGTCTACAAAAAGGGGACTGCTTATATACTAGGGTTTATTATTATTTTTATTACTACCGGGCCATAAGGCAACAGCGCTAGCCACTGTGGTACTTCTGTTCCCAATGACCCTAATATTTGCTTACATTTGCCGTCATGTCCGAGAACGCGTTGTCTCACTGACCAGGTGTGGTGAATTTATAACACCCCAGGCTTATCACCTAAACTCCAGGTATGCGGGTTATCTTTGTTGGAGTGGCGACACTGCCTGTCCGGACTTGGCTGTGGATCAGGTGAATGTCTTCGCTAGATATCACAATAATCCAGCCACTTTGACAACCTGGAGATCGGAGAATGCTGGTCCGACAACCTGAGATGTTTCCTCGTTCTGTTAGTACTATATTCTTTACTAGATGTCGTAGTCAACCCCATCATTTTATTGGCTGTTTGTGATTTCTTGGTGAGTTTACGTTCAGTAGTTTGCCATTGCTTTCGGAACAACCGACGCTCATATAGTGTATGACAGCCAGTTCATGGCATTCTGCTTACAAATCGTCCGCCGCTATGTTTCGTACGCTGTACTGCGATTGTGTTCTTAACGCCTCAACTCTTTAACTCATTAACTCCTACCGTTCTGTATGTAACACAATTGTTAGGTGTTGGAGGTCTGGGATGTTAGGCATTGGTAGTACCTTTGGTAAGGATGACTGTCATGCCCCTTTTCAGGTGCCCATTCCCCACTGGTCCAAGCCTGACGACCAGCTCACGCTTGTGGCTCCTAGTAGCTGTCAGCATGCGACAGCGGCCACCCCCCCCCCCCCCCACCCCCACCCCCCCCCCCCAACCAGGCGTGGGTAGCCGATTTGGTGTCATGCTAACCGGTGAACTAGGGTATACCTACCCAGCATGTGAAGACAGTATTCGGCAGACTGCGTGGAAGAAATCATTTATGATTCAACGGGCAAGACGGCGTTTACCTGCAAAGCGTTGTGGAACGTAATGAACACGGCAAGGCACGTAGAGGGCCCAGGTCATCCAGTACACATGTATTCGTTTCCGGTCGTATTGACTTGTCTTGCCACTGGACTCAGATGGACTCGGGCGAGAGAGTCAGGTCGACGAATTGCGCAACTCTTCCTCACTTTCATCCAATTAATCGTGCAAGTCATTCTTCATCCTAACTTCATTCATATATCACATTCGAGCCCTGTGGCGATGGGCGAGCGGCGAAGCGGCGGGCTTGGGTACGCTGGCAGCCATAGTCGCAGACCTGCACACAGGCGGCTCAGGCCATATGGTCGTCTTCTACTGACCAGAGAAGCAGTGGGATTCGACAGCCCCCTGAGCGTCTGAGCAGCCCTCTATAGGAAAACACTGCTCACCTCCATAACATGAGGAAGGGGCTAGAAAAGGTACCCTAAACATTGTCTGCTCCATCATTACCTAACCAGCTAGCCTGGTTGATGGGTACCCTATACTGCGGTCGACATACAAACAAAGTTAAAACAGGTAAAGATAAAAAAAAAAAAAAAAAAGCAAACCATATCCCCTTAACTATCGGAACATGTGAAAGTTTGTCCAAATAGTGCGGCTATTTCATGATGGTAAGCAGGCAAGAGTATAGGAAAATGGTGAACTGTCTGAGACCTTTCCTGTCACCAATGGAGTGAAGCAAGAATGTGTCCTGGCACTACCACTGTTCAGCCTCATGTTTTCAGCTGTGCTGACAATGACTAAAATGATACCCAAAAAAAAAAACAGACGCCATAAAATAATAACAACAGACTAAAACACGACACAATTACCAATACAAAGAAAAGACACCAAGAAATTGAGGAATCTGTACATATGGAATACAATAAGAAAAAAAAAAAAAAACTATCCATAGGAATGTATGTAGAAAGTAGCAACAGAGAACAAAACCAATGATAACAAGACACTGACTGTGACGATATGCTATCAGAGAACAAAGACAATGCTATCAAGACAGTGGCTGTGACGATATGCCAACAGAGAACAAAGACAATGATATCAAGACAGTGGCTGTGACGATATGCCAACAGAGAACAAAGACAACGATAACAAGACACTGGCTGTGACGATATGCAAACAGAGAACAAAGACAGTGATATCAAGACACTGACTGTGACGATATGCCAACAGAACTCATTCAAACAGGAGGAGGAGTAGACAGCGTCCATATCTATTGTGCATATGGAATCGCCGTGGCGAAGTGGTTACGCCTCCTGCCACGCGCATTGAAAAGTGTGGGTTCAATTCCGGGACCCACATCGTTCGGTACATGGATGCAGTTTTCTCAGACACTCTCGGGGTCGTGTTGGAGCTACGAAGTTCGTGTTTTGTGCGACGCTTTCGGTAGATCGCCTTACCGGGATAAAACCTGGTGCAATGAAGTCGATGAGCTTGCCTTTTAACCCGTGTGTTTATCAACGCGGGCGAGTCAATAAATAAGTCACACAGTTCTGTGGGATGGCAGGTAAATGTAGTTGGTGTTTTCTACAGGTGTCATTAGGTGACAGCAACATCGAACTTTATATTCCCTTTCGCCAGGTGCCGCTAGGTGTTTCATGCGCATGCGCAGCGCATAAACAAAATCTCGACTGTACTTACGGAGTGTACAACCAAAGAGCAACGTGCTGTTGTGCGCTTTTTGTGGGCAAAAGGACTGCCAGCAAAATGACATTCATAAGGAAATGCTTCCTGTTTATGCTGACAAATGTTTGTCCCGTAAAGCGGTGCATAGCTGGGTAAAGTTTTCTCAAGGACGCGATTGAGGCCGAAGTTGAATGTGAAGTGAAAACGTGGTTTAGAGAATAGAGCACGCATTTCAATGCAAACGGTTTGGGAGGAATGATAAAACGATGGGATAAGTGCATCAATGTTAGTGGAAATTATGTTGAGAAATAAAGGGACAATGTATGTATAAAAATAAACTGTTTCAAGTTGTTATCATATTTAGTTATTTTTCTACATCCATTTGTGACTTACTTATTGACTTCCTCTCGTATTATGCACCATGTGTGAAGATCTGCTGCGGCATTGGTTGGTTCAAAACATTTAAGAGAATAATCTACACCAGGGGTGGCCAACACGAGGCCCGCGGGCCGCATGCGGCCAGCCGAGAGTCATGTTGCGGCCCGCCGAGCTAGGTCAAATGAACATAAATGTTCACTTTATTGTACATATCACCAAAAGAACATTACATCATGGATCGTTCGTATCATATATTTTTAAATTATAGCTAAGAGAAATTTGAAATATCTCGCATTTTTGGAAAAATTCATTGGTTTTGGAGTATTTTAAATATCCAATATTTTCGGGAATATACATAGATTTTTAGCTATTTCCAATATCCCGCTATGTGACACTCAAGGTTACTTAGTATTTTTGTCCGACGCTAAGTGTTGATAAAATTTAATATGAGCTATCGGGCTCTTACTCATAACTACTTGTAGTCAAGCTTGACAAAGGTCCGTGTTATTCTGTAGTTTCGTTCTATTATCGCCACTGCATCTGGAGAGATTTTGCGATGGACGTTAAAATACATATTTATCATATTTATAATAAGAGTTCGAACTACTTTAACCAAGTATCCTGTCTACCATATCGATTCTTTAAGTAAGTAAACCCTGAAGCGTTTTATTTATGAAATTTAAATTAATTAATTATTATTAATTAATATTACCAGTGGTGTTTTTTTCCCTTCAGTTTAAACCTACCATGGAGTCAACTAGTACAGACGTTAGATCAAAGAAGTGAAGAATCACAGAAGAATTAAGAAGTTTCCAAGACAGGTGGACTATAAACTATTTGTTCGTGGAAATTAAAACAAAGCCCATATGCTTGATATGCAACGAATCTGTTTCTGTTTTGAAAGAGTATAACATCAAACGGAACTACGAGACTAAACATGCACATAAGTTTGATAAGTACAAAGGGCAATTTCGACAAGAACAATTAAATGACTTTTAAAATAAATTGCACAAAACAAGATAGTTAATAGAGCGGGCTCAGAGTCAACATGCTATGTAAAAGCTAGTTATGCAGTAGCCATGATACTAGGAAAAAAAATCGAAGCCATATTCAGATGGTGGAATGGTTAAGGAATGTTTGGAGAGAGTCGTTGAAATTCTGTGTCCAGAAAAGAAGAAGGATTTCTCAAACATAAGTTTGTCTCGTCAGACTATTACTAGGCGCGTGAACGACATTGGAAAACATCATATCATCAAGTGCCCGGTCAGCTGGCGTAGGCGTTCATGGCTCTCCGCCTATCTCGGTCTTTGGTGTTCTAGATCAACTCTGCTGATGGTTTTCCTCCATGCCACTGTCTCAATCCATCCAGCATCATTTATCTTGGTCTACCTCTGCCTCTCTTCCCCTCGATATTTCCAGTTGTCACAATGTTCTCCAATGCCTCTCTTCTCATCAAATGACCGAAGATAGCTGTTTATCTCTTCCTTATTGTTGTATATAATGTTCTAGTTTCATTAGCCTGTCTCAGGCAGTCGTTGTTAGTTATTCTGGCAGTCCAAGGAATTCGCAACATTCGTCTCAGGAACCACATCTCTGTTGCTTCCAGTTTCTTCCTAATTTGTTCATTTACATTCCACGATCCACTGCCATACAGCAAAATTGGTTGCATTTAAGCACTCTCTTTCTTACATTCAGTGACAGTGACTTATTGCATAAGATCTCTTCATTTTATGATCTGCGGATTTTGCTTGCCCTATTCTGCTCTTAACATATTCCATCTGATGTTATAAATGTCCCTAGGTAGTTAAAATTATCTACTTGGTTGAGAATTTTTCCTTCTATTTCTATTTCACATTTTGGTGTCACCATTTTCTTTGATATCACCATTGTTACTGTGGTTTTTTTTATATTCAAGGCCAGTCCTTTCCTTGCACTCTCTGTTATTACAATGTCCAGTAATTGTTGTAGGTCAGCTGAATTATCTGCCACCAATACTGTGTCATCTCCATAGCGTATATTATTTATATTTTAACCTCCAACTAGTATTCCTGGCATCTCTGTGATCTCTCTCATTATTACTTCGCTATATAGTGAGAAGATATCTGGTGACAAGCCACACCCTTGTCGTACTCCTAGCTTTATCTGTTCGTAACTACCCTCTTTATTTCCCATTTTAATTGCTGCTACTTGGTTCCAGTAAATGTTCTTTATTATTCTTAAATCTTTCACATCAATGTTGATATCTTCCAACATTTTAATCAGTTCATCAGGTTTTACTTTATCAAATGCCTTTGTATAATCTATAAAGCACAAATATATGTCTCTCTGTTTCTCTATTGACCTTTCAATTAGTGTCCGTAATGTATAAAATGCATTGTCTGTGCCCTTTACCTCCACAAATCCATACTGTTCTTCACTAATTTACATTTTTATTTTCTTTCTGGTTCTTCTCATTATGATTCTGAGTAGAAGCTTAGTGATATGGTTTATGAGGTTAGTTGTTAGAAAATCTTCACATTCAATTGCTCCTGGTCTTTTTGGTATAGCTATAAATAGAGATTTCAGTATATTTTCAGTTCATATTTTTGTGTATCTTTAATGGAATTTAATTAAATTGTGTGCACTGCTCGTTTAACCAACATTATTTTGCCTTCACACATTTATCTTTTATTTCTGTGAGAGATGAGTGTATGGGTGGGGGTTGTGTGTGTTTGTGGGAAGATGTGTGTGAGCGGCGGATGTGTATGATGGGGTATATGTGGGTGGTGGAGTGTGTGTGGGTGGGAGGTGTGTGTTTTTGGATGTTTATGGGTGTGGGATATGTGTGGGCAGGTGGGGAGATGTGTTTGTGGGTGGGGATGTGTGTATAGGTTGGGGATGTGTAGTTGAGAGGTGGCGTATATTGGGTCGGTGAGTGAGTGGGTGGGTGGGGGAAATTGTGAGGGTGCGGGATGTGTGTGTGTGGTTAGGTGCGGGATGTGTGGTTGGCGGGGGTATGTGTATGTGGTTTTGGGATGTGTGTTTTGCTGGGTGGTTGCGGGTGTGTGGCTGGGTGTTGGAAAATATGTGGGTGGTTGTGTGCGTGTCAGTTATGGGATGGGTGGGGATATCTGTGTGGGTGGGGGGTCACTAAGTGGGTGGCGGCAATTGTTCATTATAATTGTTTAACTATAATTGTTCACTATATATGTGTGTGCGTGTGGGAGCGAGAGAGAGAAAGAGAGAGAGAGAGAGAGAGAGAGAGAGAGAGAGAGAGAGAGAGAGAGAGAGAAAGTGGGTGTCAGAGAGAGGGAGAGAATGAATGCGTGTGTGCGCACGTGCATGCGTGTGTGTGGAGAGAGTGATTGAGCGAGAAATGGTGGGGGAATGTGTCAGTGCATGCATTCGTACGTGTATGTGTGAGAGTGAGTGAGGGAGTGTATGCGTGCGTGCATGCGTTCATGTGCATGCGTTCATGTGTATGTGTGAGAGAGTGTGATTGAGAGAGTGTGTGTGTGTGTGAAGGATTGTGTGTTAGAGAGTGAGACAGTGGGAGAGTTGATGTGTTAGTGTGTGTGTGTGTGTGTGTGTGTGTGTGTGTGAGCGCGCATGCTTGTGACTGTGTGTATATGAAAGAATACAGACACACACAGAGAGAGAGAGAGAGAGAGAGAGAGAGAGAGAGAGAGAGAGAGAGAGAGAGAGAGAGAGAGAGAGAGAGAGCTGTGCAGATGCATGTCATGTAACACGCATATTATGTAACACGCGAATCCATATGTTTGTGTATTCTCATTTGTCACATTATCTGTTAAATACCATTTGATTTTATCACGCATAATATAAACTCATGTTCATTACTGTAGTTTGAGTGAGAGAGTCAGTGAGTGTGAATGAGAGACAGAACGAGTGAGCGTGAGAGTGAATGAGTGAACGGGAGAGTGAATGAGTGAGCGTGAGAGTGAATGAGCGGGAGAGTGAATGCGTGAGAGTGAATAAATGAGCGGAAGAGTGAATGTGTGGGCGTGAGAGTGAATGTGTGTGTGTGTGAGAGAGAGAGAGAGAGAGAGAGAGAGAGAGAGAGAGAGAGAGAGAGAGAGAGAGAGAGAGAGAGAGAGAGAGAGAGAGCATCACTATTTTTACGTCACATACATTTTATGTACACATTTTTCTCCATGTTTAACATTTTTATGAGACTGCTCATGACAAGTGTCAGTGTATGTGTGTGAGTAAAGTGTGGGAGTTTGTTCATACTAGTTTCAATGCTAACGTGAGACATTTTGTATGTGTCTAGATGTGAGGAAGTGTGAGTGTATGTGGAGGATGTGTGTGAGTGTGGGGATATGTGTGGGTGGGGGTGTGTGGGTGGGGGTATGCGTTTGGATGGGTTGGGGTGTGTGGGTTTTGGTGGGTAGTGGTATTTGTGGGTGTTGGTGGGATGTGTGGATGGATGTGTGGGGGTGAAAGTAAGGGTGTTGGAATGGGTGTGGGGGATGTGTGTATGGGTGGAGGATATGTGTATGGGACGGATGCAGGGGATGTGTGTTTATGTGGGTGGAGATGTGTGGATGGTTTGAGGAAGTATGTGTGGGAGGCGGGGTTGTGTGGGTAGGGGATTGTGTTGGGTGGATTGGGGATGCAAGGGCGGGTGGGGAGAAGTGTATGGTGTGTGGGTTTGAGATATGTGTGCGGTGTGTTGGTGGGGGATGTGTGAATGATGTGTGGGTGGAGGGTATGTTTGTGGTGGTATGGGTGGAGGATAGTGTGTGGTGTGGGGGATGTGTGTGATGGGTGCGGGGAATGTGCGTATGGGTGGTGTATATGTGTGGGTGAGTAGGGGATTGTGGTGGTTGGGGGAAGTATGTGGGGGAGTGTGGGTGGGAGATGTGTGTGTGTGTGGATGGGGAATGTGTGGGTGGGGATGTGTGAGTGGCTTAGGGATGTGTAGGTGGGTGAGGGAGTTGTATGTGTCGGGGTGGGATGTGTGAGTGGGTGGAGGATGTGTGTGGGGGTAGGGGTATTGTGATCGAGAGATGTTTGGTTGGGGGTGGGTGGGTGGGGTGTGTGGGTGCGTAGTGGAGGATGTATGCGTGAGTGAGTGTGTGTTGGTGGACGGGTAGGGAATGCGTGTGTGGGTGGGGAGAGGTGTGTGGTGTGTTGGTTGGGGATATTGTGTGGGTGAGGTATGTGTGTGTGGGTGGGGGGTTTTGTGATGTGTGAGTGGGGGTATGTGGGGTGGATGGGTAACGGTATCTGTGTGGGTGTGGGTGGGAATATTGTGTGGTATCTGGGTGGGGGATATGTGTGTGGTGTGTAAGTGGGGATGTGTTGGTGAGGGATATGTGTGTGTGTGTGTGTGTGGTGCGTGGGTTGGGAATAGTGCGTGGTAGGGGGTTTATGTGATGTGCGGGTGGGGGATTGTGTGGTGGGGGATTAGGTTAAGGCATGTGTGGGTGGGTGGAAGTTGTATGTGTGGGTGGTGGGGTGTGTGTGAGTGGATTGAGGATGTATGGGTGGTTAGGGAGATGTGTGGGGGGGGGGGTAGGGACATGTCAGTTGGTGGGGATGTGTGTATATGGTTTGGGGATATGTGAGTGGATGTGCGATGTGTGGGTTGGTGGGGGATTGTGTGCATGGGTGGGGAATATGTTGTCGATGGAGATGTGGCTGGGGGATGGGTGGTTTGAGGTGTGGGTGGGGAGAGGATGTGTGGGGTAGGATGTGTATGTGGATGGGCGTGGGATGTGTGGGTTGGTGGGGGAATGTTTGTGGGTGGCGAGTGTGTTTTGGTTGGGGGATCAGGTGAGGGCAGTGTGTGTGTGGGTGGAGGATGTGCGGGAGGGGGATGGGTCAGTTGGTGGGGTATGTATGTGTCCCTTGGTGTGCGTGTGTGTCGGTAGGTGGGGGTGTGTATGTGTCCCTTGGTGCGCGTGTGTGTGGGTAGGTGGGGGTGTTGTGTGGGTGGGGTGATGTATGGATAGGTGGGAGATGGGCTTCATAACATGGTAATTAGCCTTGTTTATGTTTACAACATTCATTTTACAATGTTTATTTTCTTCCTATGTAAATGTATAATGCTCTTGATGAACGAAAGACGAGTGATTGGAAGGGCCGAATGTAAGACGGGCCTGCGCGCCCAATTTGTGACCCTAATAAAGTTGATTTAAGTTGATTTCTTCTTCTTCTTCTTCTTCTTCTTCTTCTTCTTCTTCTTCTTCTTCTTCTTCTTCTTCTTCTTCTTCTTCTTCTTCTTCTTGCCTTCCTTACTTCCTTCCCCTCCTCCTCCTCATTATGACTTTCATCTCCCTTGGAGTATTTTCCCTCAAACAACTGCCTGTGATTTATTAATAGAATTGATTTCATAATTAGCTGGATTATGGAGCTAAACTTGTGTACGGACTGTATTGGTCAGTCTCACGCAGACGCTCCTTTGTCGTTTTTTACTACAAGCTTGGTGAGTTACAGTGTTGCTATTCTCTGCCTCAAATATAGACCCTAATAACACACGAGCCACATTGTTTATACAAGTAGATCATAGCATGAAACACATAAGGCGATCCTTTATAACTGATTTAGAAATCACAAACAGGCCTTTGACATCTGGAACGATGAATCTCCGTGAAGAAGTAAGCACAATGAAATGTCACAGCAGCTCATTAGCTTGAGACATACCACATTAGAAGACGTCAATTACAGAATTGTTCACGGGGGGAACTTAACAGATGCAGTGAAATAAGAACATCAATGGCCCAGGAGTGTCATTTTTTGTCGCCTACATTCGTCTATCATCATCATCCTCATCAGATGTCATGCCGACAAGAGTGGAAGGTCATGTTTCGCCATCTCACACGATCAATATAGTCGTGGATCAGCTCTGTGTTTTGGTCTCGACCATTCTATGTGGCCAAGCCATCCATATATTTACTTCGCTGCCTTACCGGTGTTTTTTCCCCTAAATCTTGCCAGTTGTCACAAAGTTCTCTAGTTTACTTCTTCTCATTCGTCTTTTGGGATACGTATTGGATCACAAAAGTAACGTGCATTATTGTACCTATCACGAGCAATTTCTTCACTAACATTTCTTTGCTTTCATGTAAATTATCTATGTTCAGCATATTTTCTTCGTATATTTCTCCACAGCACTCTCCTATCTCTATAGTATATGTTCGCTATCTGTAAAATTATGTCATGTCTATAATTTGTTGCATGCAATGATGGTGTAAATTTGCCAGCTAATGTTCTGATTTCCTTAAACAAGTTGTCCATGCAGCTAGCGATACTCTGTTCTATCACTAGCATTCATTTCAAAGTTTCATGTCTTCTCTGGTGGCCATTCTGATTTTTCCCGAACAGTTTTTGTTTGTGAGACTGTTTATTTCTAATAGTTTCTAATAATGTGTTTCTAATTTAGAACCCCGATATAGCTTTCATTTTGTATGTTGTCCGTTGATGTATCTAGTGCGTCCTCTAATCCCTACTTCTTTCTTCTATTTCTTTGAGCGCCAAACTGTACATCATCATCATCATCATCATCATCATCATCATCATCATCATCGTCATCATCATCATCATCATCATCATCATCATCATCATCAGCTGTCAGTTCAGTGGTCAGTTATCAGTTGGGGTATCTTCATTGCACTCCGGACATGTCCATAGGTGCTCAGATTCCTACCCCCCCCCCCCCCCCCCCCAGCATATACATTAGCGTCCGGTGGCTAACAGTGCCAGTTCTGTGTTGGTTGACGAGGCGCTTTGTTTTCCCGATGTACCTCTCGCGTGTGGCTGTGCCGATTCTTACTCCCAGGTCTTTCATCCTGGACAGTGATGTGGATTCACTGACGTCAAAGTCCTCTGTTCTCGCCATATCTTTGAGGACGTTAATAACATCGGCACGATGTTATTAACGTCCTCTAAGATATGGCGAGAGCAGAGGACTTTGACGTCAGGGATCATCATCATCATCATCACCATTAAGTGCCCTGCCAGCTGGCGTAGGCGTTTATCGCTCTCCACAGATTTCGGTCTTTGGTGTTCTGGATCAACTCCGCTGATGATATGCCTCCATGCCACAATCCCAGTCCATCCAGCATCATTTCTCTTGGTATGCCTCTGCCTCTCTTCCCCTCAACCTTTCCAGTTGTCTCGTTATTCTCCAATGTATCTCTTCTCATCATGACCAAAGAAAGCTGTTTGTCTCTTCCTCATTGTTGTATATAGTGTTCTAGTTTCATTAGCCTCTTTCAGGTAATCGTTGTTAGTTACTCAGCAGGTCAAGGAATTCGCAAAATTTTTCTCAAAATCCGCATCGCTGTACATGTGTGTTTATTAATAAACTGTCTTTGTGGCCTCACATGGTTCCCTAATTGATATTTCTATTTATTTCTAAACCTGTTTGCTTTAATTTCCTTCTTTCTTGTGTTCGCCTGGATGTCTACTCAGTGACATATCTCTGCTTCATGTATCCTTGATGATGAAATTGGAATGTCTTTTGCTTGTGTGGCCAGCTCATCTGGAGCTATCAAAGCCTCAATGTGCCCTTTTATTTTTATTGTGTATTCCCATGGTGTTCGTTCGTTCATCACAAGTGATGAGGATCTTTTTTCCATCCTTAAATGAATTAAATGGATGAAGAAGTCACTTTCGCGATAAACTGGTTTAAATTGAGGTAGATGTGCGCTAAAGTCGTTGAGCTTATTATCTCACCTGTTCCATCTGAATCCAGTGGCGGGTCAAATGGAGACGACTGGAGATGTAGTCAGCTGCAATGCTCTAACTATCTGTCTGTCGGAGCTTCGATCCTAGACCAGTTGCTGACCAAGGCTTAGGGCCTGGTCTGCCATTTAGTCTTCAGATTGCATGTCCTCGCACAAGGTTCAGACGATAATTAGGAGTTATATTCTTATATGTGATAGAATCATTTATTTGTGTAATACCGTGGCCCAAGAAGAAGATAAATACTGACATTCTGCAAGCCAATGTGGGGTGTCATATTTGTTGAGCACCGCCCAACACTCGGAGCTACCAGAAAGCAGGTGGTACTGTCTACTGTCATACAGAAAGTAGCTTAGTCATATTTGACTAAGACATGACTATAACTTCCATCAAAATATTTAAAAATCCTGATCTGGGTGAGAATGTGAACGCATGACCGTGGGGATGGCCTGCTAGCGTGAAGGTATATAAATAAATACCGCGAATAAATAATGAGCTAAAGGATACAAAAACTGGCGCGGAGAAGTAGTTTGGAAATTTCCTTACAGGTAAAATGTGTATTGAATAAGCAAATTACCGCGCCCGTTTACATGTGAGGTTATTGATGAAAGCTGGAAATAATAATTATTCATTATAAACACAAGCAAACTGTCTGAAGCGCTGGTTTTCATTCAGCTGATATGATTTGTTATTTAAACATTAAACAAATGTATACAGACTGGTCAAGAAGGGGACGAGTGTTTATTTCAGCGAGCTAATGAAGTGTTACCACATAAAGGTGAACAATCTTTTTACTTGTATGCAAGGAGCAGCAGGCTGGAGATGAGACATCCTAATAGTTGAAAGCACGAAACGCTATCACCGTGAAATACGTGGAAAAGATCAGTACAAACTGGGAGTGTTTAAAATCTAGTATATACACAGCACGTGTCGACTTCATCATCATCATGATCATCATGATCATATGTGGCTTTTCCAGTGCAAAATATTACCACCTTAAGAGTCTTTCTAAATGTATCTGTAGAACATGCCAGATGCCCGGCCTTTCTTGTTGCCGTTATGTGTAGATCATCTATCACATCCTGAATCCATCTACGTCTTCCTATTCTTCTCTTTCTCGCTACAGCTATCTACATCCTTATCTTTTCCAGATCTTCGTGTTTGGTTCATCATCATCATGATCATCATCATGATCATGATCATGATCATCATCATCATCATCATCATCATCATCATCATCATCATCATCATCATCATCATCATCATCATCATCATCATCATCATCATCATCATCATGTGCCATGCCGATAAGCATTGGTGGTTATGTTTCGCCATCTCATACAATCTCTAGAGCTCTGTATTCTTGTCTGGACCATACTGCATGGTCAAGCCAGCCAGGTATTTACTTCGCTGCCTTCTCCTTGTTCTTTTACCTTCAATCTTGCCAGTTGTCACCAAGTTCTCCAATGTATTTCTGTTTATAACGTGTCAAAACATTGTGTCTGTCTACGTCTAATTACTCTAATCAGTTTACGGTTTTCATTTGTTTCTTGTAGGACTTGGTCATTGTTTTTTTTTCTCTGTCCATGGTATTCTTTGCATTTTCCATAGAAACCGCATTTCCACAGCCATCAGATGGTTTTCACCTTGTCTGCTCATTGTCCACGCTTCACATCCATACAAAAGCACAGGTTCTATGTAGCACTTCAACATTTTCTTTTCTCTTCTTGCAAATGACATCTTTTTATGGTCAGTATATTTTTCATATAAATATATATGAATTGAATATAAATGTTATCAACGAGTTCTAAGAATACCTTGGGTAAAGAAAAGAACAAATGCATCCATACTTCAAGAGTTGAATATTGAAGAAGGTTGGCTATTAAAGACAATAAAAGAAAGAAAATTAAAATATGTTGGTCATTTGAAACGTCACGAAAGTTTGGAAAGAACGATAATGGAGGGGTATATGCCTAGGAAGAGAGGAAGAGGAATGCCAAAGAGAAGATGCGTGCAGGATGTGGCGGATGATCTCCGGATGGGTGTATCGGACGCGGGCCATCTTGCTTATGATCGAGAGGTTTTCCGGGGGGTTGTTATGGGAGCGAGGTTCTGCAAAGGACATGCTACTGAATGAATGAATGAATGTTTTTCATCTTGCAAAAGGCTACTTTCGTAATGGCTATTCTTGTTTTAATCTCTTCAAGGCAACTCCCATCAGATGTTATGCCTGTTCCGAGATAATTGTACCGATTCACTTGTTTTAAAATATTCACATTTACCGTGGTAGACAATTTAAATGACTATGCAGATATGTTTGTTTGTAATATCAACTTGAATGATTTAACTTATTGCTTTAGTTTATGTAGTGTGATTTCTGCAGTTCGTACTTGACGAGATGCAGTGATATGCCAGATAATAAATAGTGCAAAATATTGATTATTTCTTCATTATTCACATCCACTACGGGAAACCAATGTTTTGTATTATACCGTTCGTCTTTTTTCAATGGCACAACCATTGACATAATATTGTTTCACTTTTCGTTCTTCTTCTTATAGATCTTGTTATGTGGAGTTGGTGTTCATGTCTGTCCACAGTCTTTTGTTTCTTGTGAGTGTGACACACATCACTTCTGATACCAATATTCCTCCATGGCGAGATGTTAAACACTCCAACATTTTCCCTCTTTGGGTTCCCCTGCCTCTCTTCCCCTCCAGCCGATGTAACTTTATGATGTAACTTCTTTCAAGAAATCTTCATTTCTCTTTCTATCCTTGCACCTTGTTCCCATCATTCTTCTATACAATCACACCTCCGGATCTTCCACATGATTTCTTACTTTGCTAATTGTCCATGATTGGCTTCCGTAAATATGGATTGGCTTAATATAGCTCTTAAGAACTCTTTTCCTCACCTCTGTGGGTGGCGGGGTAGCGGTATCCCCTATCAAGGGAGAAGTAACGTACCCCCTTCCCTCCGCTAGTCCACGGCACACTCTTGAGCTGGGTGTAGTACCCGTTAACTCCCCGATCAGGGTCACGTGCAGCCATGGATGCAGGTGGTGGCTGGAGCTGGGAAACGGCCGACAAATAGTTGCTGGTTAGAGTCTCAAGGTTTGCGACTGTAGATGGGGATCTCTTTATAGACACAGTCGGTACTACCATCGATCAGTCAGGTCACCTCCAAGAAGGACAGCAATGACAAAGCACCTCAGTTACAGAAGCCTCGCAGGTAAAGTCTGCACGCAATGTATTCGAAGTGACGATGTTAAGTGCAATGTACACGGAGTATGAGAACACTGATGAAAGTTGGTAAGCTGGAAACCGTCAAGTGAGCAATGAAAAGAATGCATGTTAATATCTTGGGATTAAGTGAGACAATACAGATTGGAGCTGGAGAAATGTCGTTCTTATCAAACTAGACATACAGAACATGTGTTCTAAGTGCAGATCTAAAGAAGACCATATAGATTGACTTCTATCGGACTGGGTGAGAATTCACCACATACATAACGAAACAGTAGTAGAACTTGCTTAATTAAAACACAATCCTGG
This sequence comes from Cepaea hortensis, assembly GCA_963921405.1. Classification (NCBI taxonomy): domain Eukaryota; kingdom Metazoa; phylum Mollusca; class Gastropoda; order Stylommatophora; family Helicidae; genus Cepaea; species Cepaea hortensis. Next base: position 11,602,116 of record OY992881.1, read on the forward strand.
ACCAAGAACATGAAAATGAAGGACAACTACTGTGTTGGTACACTTGGGTACTTGAAAAAAGATAGAGCGGTGGAAAACCTCAGATATGACATCGTACCCATCTGATGTAGATTCACCTTGAAGTAGTAGAGCGACCCCCGCGATCCGAAGACCTCTAGAGCTATGCCAAAGGCATAGAGGGTCTCCCATGCTGGACTGGTCAACGGGTAGGAATCAGAAGAAAAGAGCCATAAACCTGTCGCCTTGTAGGTAGACTGGGGACAGTCAAAGGCCAGGGAAAGCAAACCCCAAAAATGCTTCATGAAGTCTCTTGTACCGAGTCACTAGCTTAGCGAAACAATGCAACGCGTTTCACTTAATGATGTCAAATTATCTTAACAACTAGTAGATGTGGACATGGAACAGAACAATTAAAGAAGAACCACATAAATATAATCTTGAATGGCCCCAGCCAGACTAGTCAGACAGCTAACGGAGAATTGATCGCCGCTCTTTCATATTAGTAGGCCACCACCATGCCTCGTTGCATAATATTCTTATCAATAATAATGTGTTCGACTGTTTGCAATGTAAAAAATAATGCAGAGTTAACAAGACAAAGCAATAAACAAATAATGCGGATTACATGAGCCGGAGGACAAGCTTGTGCCTATCAACACTGTAAAAGACAACACAAGCTCATTCTAACGACGAGTATCTTTCTCCGTATCAAAATCCTGGATACGAGAACGACAGAAACAACAAACTGGCGGAGAACCTCAAGTCCTAGAAGAAGGAGAGACGACGCTGCAGCTGATGAATACGATGATGAGGAAGAAGATACAAATAGGAGAGTATAAAAGCCTCTTAAGGATGGCACCAGCGGGAGGGATGTTGACAATGCGGCCACCAAACTGATTTGAGAGTTGCCGAGTAAACATTCGGGGCTCTTGGCTTGAATGTTTGTCAGCGAAATTAAGACCGTATGCAATCAAAGTTCTCGGCAAATATTGGGGAGGAAAATTACAGATTTACAAAAGATAAATACGTTGATCTTAGTTAAACCTGACTTTGGTGGACATGAAAATAGAGATATTATTATTTCGTGGCTACCGGATTCGCTTTTTTAATATCCTCACGCCTGTTTTTGTGGGTAGAAATTTTGTAAGCCAAAATTTAAATAATCAAGGCGCACTGCCAGCACTGTCGTTGGCGCGCGCGTGAAACTACAAGATTAACTCCGATGAATTTGATTCGGTCAGATGATCTGAGATTGTGTTTTGTTCAGTTTTTCATTTGATTACGTGGTAAACCAACGTTTTCTTTTTTGAGGAAAAAAAAAACGCCTTTTTTGATGTACAGAAAGCAGGGAAAGATAAATAGCAACAGTTTGAACACAGCTTCTCGTTATTCTGGTATCGTGCTGTGCTGCACCTGAAATAGAAGGCAGCTCAGGAGATTTCGGCGTCGTCTTCGCCAAATGTTGATTAAACTGGAATACAGAATCATGTCTGCTCAAGAAGCACATTTTGATTATTCACTTCTTGAAAAATTCAAGAAAGCCATAATTAGTGTAACACTAATGATAGAGTTGATTTGTAGTTAATTAAAACTGCAGTTTGTTGAGGTTCCAGGGATAGGGGGAGACAACAACGTACTTCCTTCTTGTTGATGAGCATTCGAGTCATTTGGCTGCTTCAGAAGCCCGGACAATGCTCTCTGTGAGAACGTAGAGAGTGTGCGATCCCAGACATAAATGCTCACAATCCCTGACAGGGGTTCCAAAAGGGGTATCCAACATTGGTTGATTCTGGTGTTAACGATTAGGTAAACATTTTCTGATTCTACCCGGGAAAACCTGTCCATTTGTTAACCGTGTTTGCTAAGAAGATGTGGCAAGGCGAGGGAAGGCGAGGCAGACTGTAGATCGTTACATTGTGACTGTCTTCCTCTTTCTGTCGTTCTCTTGACTTAGAAACATACGATCATTAGTCAAAACGTGTATATTGAAATACCAGTATAGACAAGTGCATCTTTGGAATTTCCAAGGAAAGAATGAGTAGCGAATCTGAAAGATAAAAGATCTATTGGGTGTATGATCAAAGAGTTGTTTCTTCATCGAGCTGATGTTGGTGTTTGGAGGAGATGGGTTCGATTCCTGGTGAACCTACATCTTTTATTTGTGTAGACTAGTGTTTCGTCTTATTTCTTCTTCTGTCTACTGCCATCGATGAGTGTCAGCCAATATCTGTACCTGTGTTTGCTGTTGTTTCAGTTGCCGCTCACAGCAGGTTATTTATATCATTAATGTTATACACATACAGACAATTCCAAGGGGTGCTTTTGTGTAATGGTTAGGGCTTTCGGCTGAAAATGAACTAAACTTAAACACAGAAGCCACCAATATTAGGTTGCACCATTTATTGCCTGCCATAATTAGCTGAATCTCGTCAGGTGCAAACTGCAGTTATCATGTGCCATGCCGATAATCGTGGGTGCTCATGTTTCGCCATCTCGCACGATCATCAGAGTCGTGGATCAGCTCCGTATTATAGTCTCGACCATGCCATGTGACCAAGCCAACTAGATATTTACTTCTCTGTCTTCCCCTTGTTCTTTTCTACTCATTCTAGCCAGTTGTCACCAAGTTCTCTAATTTATTTCTTCGTATAATGTGTCCAAACATTTGAATGTCTAGGTTATTTCTCTAATCAGTTTACAGTTCTCATTTGCTTCTTGTAGGGCTTGGTCATTGATTTTTCTGCCTGTCCATGGTGCAGAGTTATATATCATATGAAGAGAATACATTAATTATACTTTGGCTGAAATACTTAAATCACATATTCACTTGCGAACGCGATTCGTGGGCCGCTTACCACGCCTTCAAAACGCGGCGGCGACCGATTTGGCAACAGACCGTGTCGCACTGGGGTTTTAACGTGTTAGTATGGGAGCCAGTCGTTCAGAAAGCAATGGCAAACTACTGAACGTAAAACTTGTTAAAACATCAACAACAGCAGTGAATTGCTGGCTTTGGCAGCTATGTCCTGTAAATAAAACAAAATGTTTGCATATCCTTTACAGGACATCGCTGTCAACATCATCATCTTTCAGCTGATTGTTAATTTCTTGGCAAGATTACGCTCAGTAGTTTGTCATTGCTTTCTGAGAGGCCGGCTCACATACCCCGTAAGTTACCGACGCGATTCGAACCACTGCTGATTCTCACCGTCATCATGTTACTTACGAGAGTATACGAGATTACGATGAAAAGTAGCTAACCTCTAGGCCAGGAAGCCGGCGTCCTGTAAGTAGGATATGCAACAATAAAAAAAGTGTTCACTTATGGGATGCCCTCAAATATGCCGGGCAATAAATCGCGCCATCTATTGTTTGTGACTCCTGTGTCTACCCTTCACCGAGCGGATACATTGTTTTGAAGACATGAGCGAGATCGTACGGTTAAACTCCTGGAGTGGCCTGAAGTTATATGTCTGGCCTGAAGTTATCTGTCTGGCCTGAAGTTATCTGTCTGGCCTAAAGTTATCTGTCTGGCCTGAAGTTATCTGTCTGGCCTGAAGTTATCTGTCTGGGCTGAAGTTATCTGTCTGGCCTGAAGTTATCTGTCTGGCCTGAAGTTATCTGTCTGGCCTGAAGTTATCTGTCTGGCCTGAAGTTATATGTCTGGCCTGAAGTTATCTGTCTGGCCTGAAGTTATCTGTCTGGCCTGAAGTTATATGTCTGGCCTGAAGTTATCTGTCTGGCCTGAAGTTATCTGTCTGGCCTGAAGTTATCTGTCTGGCCTGAAGTTATCTGTCTGGCCTGAAGTTATCTGTCTGAAACTTCATCTCTTTGTTTCCACATATGTTTACTATGACAGATCTTTGCCTGTCTGCCTTATAAATATTGTCCTTGGTCCACTGCTGTTCCCTATTTTACCCACTTTTATCCCCCCCCCCCCCGTGGGTCCACTGTTTCTAATGTACCTAGTTGTATTACCTCCAGTGAAGCTATTGTTTCCTGTTTTCCTCATTCCCCCCCCCCCCCCCAGAGTGGGTCCACTGTTTACTCTTTTCCCCAGTTGTATCCCCTTCAGTGGGTTCATTGTCGCCTCTTTTCCTCGGTTTTATTCCTTCCAGTGGGTTCATTGTCGCCTCTTTTCCTCGGTTTTATTGCCTCCAGTTGGTTCATTGTCGCCTCTTTTCCTCGGGTTTCTTCCCTCTAGTGGGTTTACTGTCACCCCTTTCCTCGGGTTTATTCCCTCCACTGGATCCATTGTCGCCTCTTTTCCTCGGGTTTCTTCCCTCTAGTGGGTTTACTGTCACCCCTTTCCTCGGGTTTATTCCCTCCACTGGGTCCATTGTCGCCTCTTTTCCTCGGGTTTCTTCCCTCTAGTGGGTTTACTGTCTCCCCTTTCCTCGGGTTTATTCCCTCCACTGGATCCATTGTCACCTCTTTCCTCGGGTTTCTTCCCTCTAGTGGGTTTACTGTCACCCCTTTCCTCGGGTTTATTCCCTCCACTGGGTCCATTGTCGCCTCTTTTCCTCGGGTTTCTTCCCTCTAGTGGGTTTACTGTCACCCCTTTCCTCGGTTTTATTCCCTCCACTGGGTCCATTGTCGCCTCTTTTCCTCGGGTTTCTTCCCTCTAGTGGGTTTACTGTCACCCCTTTCCTCGGGTTTATTCCCTCCACTGGGTCCATTGTCGCATCTTTTCCTCGGGTTTCTTCCCTCTAGTGGGTTTACTGTCACCCCTTTCCTCGGTTTTATTCCCTCCACTGGGTCCATTGTCGCCTCTTTTCCTCGGGTTTATTCCCTCTAGTGGGTTTACTGTCACCCCTTTACTCGGGTTTATTCCCTCCACTGGGTCCATTGTCGCCTCTTTTCCTCGGGTTTATTCCCTCTAATGGGTTTACTGTCACCCCTTTCCTCGGGTTTATTCCCTCCACTGGGTCCATTGTCGCCTCTTTTCCTCGGGTTTATTCCCTCTAGTGGGTTTACTGTCACCCCTTTCCTCGGGTTTATTCCCTCCACTGGGTCCATTGTCGCCTCTTTTCCTCGGCTTTATTCCCCCTTAGTGATTCCACTGTTTCCTAATTTACCCAGTTGTATTACACCAGTGGGGTCATTGTTTTCTCTTTTCTCCAGTGGGAGTCTCTGTGACGAAGTGGTCAAGCCGTTTGACTCGTGCTCCGAAGGTTCTGGGTTCGATTCCGGGCCGCGTCCTTCGGTTTACGAGTTAAATGTTTCGGAGACTCCTGTGGGTCGTCGCTAAAAGCTACGCAGTTCGTGCTTTGTGCGACGATTTCCATGTTGCGGAAAGAGACCGAGCTATATGGGATAAAACCCGGTGCAATGAAGTCGACCCTGTCGACTTTTAAGCGACTTGTTTTTCTTTTCTCCTGTTTTATTCCCTCCAGTGGGTCCACTGTTTCCTCGTTCCCCCTGTTTTATTCACTCCAGTGGGTCCACTGTTTTCTCTTTTCCTCAGCTCTATACCTCAAGTGGGTTCATTGTCGCCTCTTTTCCTCGATTTTATTCCCTCCAGTGGGTTCATTGTCTCCTCTTTTCCTCAGGTTTATTCCTTCCACTGGGTCCACTGTTTCCTCTTTTCCCAAGTTGTATTCCGCCCAGAGCTGTCTTTGATATATCTGTATGCCTAAGTGTGTGACCACACCATGACGTTTCAGCTTTATGACCACTTTAAGAACTCTTATTTGTTCTGTTATATTGTACAGGAAGTGTTAATTTTTCAGTGTTTCATTCCTACTGGTTCTTCTCATGTGTCTGTCACACTTCATCTCAGCTGTGAGCTGGTTCTTCTCATGTTTCTGTCACACCTCATCTCAGCTGTGAAATGGTTCTTCTCATGTTTCTGTCATACCTCATCTCAGCTGTGAGCTAGTTCTTCTCATGTTTCTGTCACACCTCATCTCAGCTGAAAGCTGGTTCTTCTCATGTTTCTGTCACACCTCATCACAGCTTATGAGCTGGTTCTTCTCAGGTTTCTGTCACACCTCATCTCAGCTGTGAGCTGGTTCTTCTCATGTTTCTGTCACACCTCATCTCAGCTGTGAGCTGGTTCCTTTCATGTTTCTGTCACACCTCATTTCAGCTATGAGCTGGGTCTTCTCATGTTTCTGTCACACCTCATCTCAACTGTGAGCTGGTTCTTCTCATGTTTCTGTCACACCTCATCTCAGCTGTTAGCTGGTTCTTCTCATGTTTCTGTCACACCTCATCTCAGCTGTGAGCTGGTTCTTCTCATATTTATGTCACACTTCATCTCAGCTGTTAGCTGGTTCTTCCCATGTTTCTGTCACATCTTATCTCAGCTGTGAGCTGGTTCTTCTCATGTTTATGTCACACCTCATCTCAGCTGCGAGCTGGTTCTTCTCATGTTTCTGTGACACCTCATCTCAGCTGTTAGCTGGTTTTTCTCATGTTTCTGTCACACCTCATCTCAGCTGTGAGCTGGTTTTTCTCATATTTATGTCACACTTCATCTCAGCTGTTAGCTGGTTCTTCCCATGTTTCTGTCACATCTTATCTCAGCTGTGAGCTGGTTCTTCTCATGTTTATGTCACACTTCATCTCAGCTGTTAGCTGGTTCTTCTCATGTTTATGTCACACCTCATCTCAGCTGTGAGCTGGTTCTTCTCATATTTATGTCACACCTCATCTCAGCTGTTAGCTGGTTCTTCTCATGTTTCTGTCACACCTCATCTCAGCTGTGAGCTGGTTCTTCTCATATTTATGTCACACTTCATCTCAGCTGTTAGCTGGTTCTTCCCATGTTTCTGTCACATCTTATCTCAGCTGCGAGCTGGTTCTTCTCATGTTTCTGTGACACCTCATCTCAGCTGTTAGCTGGTTCTTCTCATGTTTCTGTCACACCTTATCTCAGCTTTTAGCTGGTTCTTCTCATGTTTCTCTTACACCTAATCTCAGCTGTGAGCTGGTTCTTCTCATGTTTCTGTCACACCTCATCTCAGCTGTTAGCTGGTTCTTCTCATGTTTCTGTGACACCTCATCTCAGCTTTTAGCTGGTTCTTCTCATGTTTCTCTTATACCTAATCTCAGCTGTGAGCTGGTTCTTCTCATGTTTCTGTCACACCTCATCTCAGCTGTGAGCTGGGTCTTCTCATGTTTCTGTCACACCTCATCTCAGCTGTTAGCTGGTTCTTCTCATGTTCCTGTCACTCCTCATCTCAGCTGTGAGCTGGTTCTTCTCATGTTTCTGTCACTCCTCGTCTCAGCTATGAGCTGGGTCTTCTCATGTTTCTGTCACACCTCATCTCAGCTGTGAGCTGGTTCTTCTCATGTTTCTGTGACACCTCATCTCAGCTATGCGCTGATTCGTCTCATGTTTCTGTCACACCTCAACTTAGCTATGCGCTGGTTCTTCTCATGTTCCTGTCACTCCTCATCTCAGCTGAAAGCTGGTTCTTCTCATGTTTCTCTCACAGCTCATCTCAGCTATGAGCTGGTTCTTCTCATTTTTCTCTCACACCTCGTCTCAGCAGTGAACTGGACACGGCCAGAGTACCAACAGTAAAGTACTGACATAACTATGATGCTGAAATTGAGTCACTCACGATAGAAATTAGATTGAGTCACGCAACAGAGAAATTACTAAATACCAGCCATGGTACACAACCTGTGGTGCTATTGACTGATGCAAAATCAGTACTCGAGGCGCTCCTGTCTTGGAAATTACCAGTACTGAGGACACTAATTTCTGAACTTAGCAGTCAGCATAAGGTCACCGTACTGTAGATATCATCCCACTGTGGAATACCCGGAAACGACAGAACTGCTCGATTGGCTAAGGGAGGAGCAAAAGAAGAACAGTCTGATGTGCCCGTTACATACCACTAAAGGAAACGAATCAGTCAGAAAGCCACCAAAACTTGCTCGAGATGATTACCACATTATGGACAGACTAGAACAAGTCATTATTCTGAGCCTCAGAACACGACACAATAGATTACGCAACCACAGGTATATAAAATTCAAGATTTGTGGACTCAGCCATGTAGATTGGCGTCGTAGATAGCAGAGCACATACTCCAAGACTGCCCAAAATATAACATATCCAGGCGAACCTTCTGGCCTAGAGAGACAACAGTGGAGCGAATGAAAGAAGAAGAAGCTGTGAATTGCCGTTACGTGGTCGCTAGAGCTCACCTGTCGGCCCGTTGCCGAGGGTTCAAACCCCATCGGAACGGATTCAGACTTGTAAACTTGACTTGGACTCCAGAGTTGACCCAGTCTATAGGGGTCACAAGGAAGTGTCTTGAGAAGTGAAGGCGACCTGTGTGATTCTGACCATATGGCCCCCCCCCCCCACCCATTTTGCTCAATAGAGTGGCAGAGTCGAGAAAGATCGCTTTGGAGAAAGATCGCTTTGATAAAAGTTGTTTTTGATAAATGTAACCGCTGATAAAAGTATTCTTTGAAAAAAGATAAAAGTAACCTTTGATCGAAATGACTTTTGATAAAAGTAACCTTTGATAAAAGTGAGCAAAGTAGAAGACACCCTTTCAAACCAATAAAGGTACTGGGTAAATGTTGCTAGTGCCATTTTCTAGGTCCAATTGCTACCCAATGGGTGTGTGTGAGTTCAATATCAATCCGTGGCTAAGGAGTTACGGACTCTTTCTCAACACAGCTGTGTTAGTTTTTTATGAAATGGTATGGGAGCCAGTCGTTCAGAAAGCAATGGCAATCCACTGAACGTAAACTTGCCTAGGGATCATGAGCAGCCAAAAAATGTTGGGGTTCTTTTTAACCCCCCACCCTCTTATTTTTAAATTGTTAATGGGGTTCGAACACACGATCCCTTGCCGGACAGGCATAAACAGTAAATACAACTAACTATCTTGGATAGCATGGAAATCGTGAATGCAACTTAATACGTTGGATCACACGGAAACCGTGAATACAACTTAATATATTGGATCACTCGTAAACAGTAAACACAACTTAATGTGTTGGATTACACGGAAATAGTGTATACAACTTAATATGTTGTATCACACGGAAACAGTTAATACAACTTAATACATTGGATATCGCGGAAGCAGCGAATGCAACTCAATATGTTAGATCACACGGACACAGTGAACATAACTTAATATGTTGGATCTCACGGAAACAGTGAATACAACTTAATATGTCGGATGTATAACAGGGAGTACTGATCAACGTCTCGTAAGCTTGTTTGTACAACATAAGTTAACCAAGGAGGCTGTAGGTAGTTTCCCAGCCTGTCATGCGTTTGTGCGGCTTTTGGTTCACCGCCCACACGTATGGAAGATAATTTGTCTGTACAAACACATTAACAATTCACGTTATGGCAAGCGTTAGGAAAACATGTCCGTGTTTGTCACCTTGAGGGCCACTGCTACAGACAACAGACCTCACCCAATATACATCTGCTTGTCCGAATGAAAAGAAAACATGAGCGAAAGATTGGAATATGGTGGTGTATTCGGAGCCCTTGTGTTAGCTTTCTTAAATGGATTTAAACTGTCAAATAAAAATGCTTAGTTCAGTTACCGACTTGATAGAAGACATCTGGTCATTTGTCGGCTCGCAAATGAATGTGTGCTGATGGACATGAAACCAAATATACAAACCCCTTAGGCCTTTTGCGACGCGAAAGAATCCTCTACTCAAATTATCCACCTACAGTTGTCCATGTCAGGTGGACAAAGGGACTCAGGCGTTCTTGTCTTCGTATTGTTCCGACACAAGTTGAGAACATATCGCCTGACGGTAGACTGGTCGCAAAAGTGGCCTGGCGTGTTTGAAAGATCCAGAATAGAATAGTTTGTTGTATGCTAGGGTATTGAGTATAAATATTTACATGCTTCTTTTAATCCGAAGCCGCAGCTTGTGTTCCAGTGCTACTTGTCTGACATGGACGAGAGGTGATCTGTTTACTAAGATTATTGAAGATCTCCGACTCAAGAGTGTCATGGTGGAAGAAAACAAGCCCCAAACTGAAAGAACGTTCGTCAAAAGCCATTTACTTGCACCGACCTATTCTTTGTTCTTTGTGTTGACCAGGGATTTTTTAAAACGGTTTGTATTGTTGATGGAGGATAAAATGCTAGTGCCGGCCGAGGGAGAAGATCCATCTTTGAGAGGATCGCCCAAATTTGTGGGGAGGTGGTGAGACGATACCACCACTTGAGTTTTCTCTATTTAGCTGTTGAACGGCTGATGTCCTGGCGTGAGAGTGGCTCGCTTAATTAGAAATGTCATCACTATTAAAATTTCATCCTCGCAGCCGGCCTTTTATGCCCTCAGCAGGCCTCTCAGGCCGCATGCCCAACTGTTCAGTCTCTCGATGGCGAGTAAAGAGACATAACATTGTTGTCTGAATTGATCCAGTTAGGCATAAACAATTAACAAGCATGTCTCCGAATCTCACAGAACCACAACTACAAGCGCTGGATTTCTAATTATGAAGAACGAACAATATTAATAGTTAATATTACACATAGAACAATAATAATACAAATTAACAACACAAACTATACATAGATATTTTACAAAAGAGCAATAATAATAAACATTTATAGAACAAACTATACACTAACGAAGTGCGAACAAACCACATAAAATATAGCCACTAGAAAACATTCAACATATAGCCTCCAGAAATTAAAAAAACAAAAACAAATAGCCACTAGAAAAGATACACAATATAGCTACTAGAAAACACATAATACAGCTACTAGAAAACATACAAAATATAAAAAATGTTTTGCATATCCTTTACAGGACATCGCTGTCAACATCAGCATCTTTCAGCTGATTGTTGATTTCTTGGCAAGATTACGCTCTGTAGTTTGCCAATGCTTTCTGAGCGACCCGCTTACATACCCCGTAAGTTACCAACGCGGTTAGAACCGCTACCGATTCTCGACGTCGTCACGTTACTTACGAGAGTATACGAGATTACGGAGAAAGTCGTGTAACCTCTAGACAAGGGAGGCCGGCATACAAAAATATAGCTACTAGAAAACATACAAAATATATTGACTAGACAACACACAACATATAGCTACTAGAAAATACACAAAATATAGCTACTACAAAACACACATAATATAGCTCCTAGAAAACACACATAATATAGCCACTAGAATTGAGTTGAGTTGAGTTAAGACCCTACATCACTGCACTCAGGACATTCCCATATGTGCTCCGTCCCCTCAGTCAACAGCCAGCGTGGAGTTCCCACCGCTATCTGATATGTATATATATATATATATATATATATATATATATATATATATATATATATATATATATATATATATATATATATATATATATATATATATATATATATATATATAGCCACTAGAAAACACACATAATGTAGCCACTAAAAAGCACAAAATATAGCCACTAGAAAACACAATATATAACTACTAGTAGACACACATAATATAGCTACCAGAAAACACACACAATATATCTACTAGAAAACACAAAATATAGCCACTAGAAAACACACAAAATATAGCAACTAGAAACCACACAATATAGCTACTAGAAAACACATTGATACCGAAGAACATTCCGACAGAAGTCTTTGTCAACGGAATAACAAGAACAAAACGATTACAAGTTTAAAGAAGAAAAACACTCATGTGTACTTCCCTAGGCGCCTGATCATTCCAGGAAAATGAAAACCTGAACATTCATATCTCCCATCTCATCTTGTTCATCTTGTTCCATGTGGTGTCGATGTGAAGTATAAACAGTGGGTGAGTGCCCGTTTATGGGCTTCATATATCGAGATTCCCATGGGATCGGTTACTGCCTATGTCCATCGTTTCTCTTCTTCTTGTTCCATTTGGTTTGTACATCATTGCTTGTTGTGGTATACTGTTAGTTAGTAGCCCAGTTATATCCATCCATCATGTGCCATGCCGGTAAGCGTGGGCTGTCATGTTCTGCCATCTCACTCGATCACCAGAGTCGTGAATCAGCTCCGTGTTCCTGTCTCGACTGTTTCTAATGAAATGTAGGGATTTTTCTTACTGCTCCCAGAAACAGATTAAACTGAACATTAACGAGGCTGTTTTACAGCAAGAAGGACGCTGTGGCATAGTACATAGAACGATTGATCCTCAGTGTTACCATTATTTATCTTTTAGATCGGTAGGTTTCTGGGGTCATCACAGCTCCCAAACATGGGAACAGAATAGGTCTTAGATATTTCGGGTAGTTGTCTGTGAGAGAAAAGCGTAGAGGAAAGGACATGTCCCTCCTAGCTCCCAAACATGGGCACCGAATAAATTTTAGATCTTTGGGTATTTGTCTGTGAGCGAAAGGCTGAGAGGAAGGGACAAGTCACGCCCAGCTAACGATGTGTACCGTGTGCCTAAAGTGTGGACCGATCTAACACTTCAAACGACAACGGAACTATCTGTTATAGGAATAACTATAGTTGCTAACGGCTTCCTTGACAAGAAAATAAAGCATAGGTATGACGTTTGTATAGATTTAATATCAAATTAATAAAAGCTACATATCTAGCTAATATAGGTTAAATTACTAACTAAATGTTGCGTATCCCTTACGGGACGTTGCAGTCAACACCAGCATTTTTCAGCTGCTGTTGATGTACTAGGCAAATGTTACGTTCAGTAGTTTGCCATTGCTTTCTGAAGGACCAGCTCCCATACCAGCATGTTATAACACAACGCGACACGGTCCGCTGCACAAATCGGTCGCAGCTGAGCTTCGAATGCCTGGTACCCGGCTCAAGAACCGCGTTTGCAAGCCTTTATCCACGGAGCCGGTATAAGTTAAATATCAAACTAATATAGTTTCAATGTCTAGCTAAACTAGATTAAATATGAAACAAATATAGGTTCAATATCAAGCTAATATTGGTTAACTCTCTAGCTAATATAGGTTAAATATCAAATTAATATAGGTTAAAAATCAAATTAACATAGGTTAAATATTAAATTAATATTGGTTAAATATGCAGTTATTATATGTGAAATATCAAATTAATATAGGTTAACTATCAAACTAATGCCGGTCTCTCTGGCCGAGGGGTTACAACACTTTCTCAGTAATCCCGTTTATCACGCAGAGTCTCGTAGCAGGGCGAGAGCTGGGAGCGGTTCGACCCCCGCTGGTGACTTGCGGGATAACTGAGCCGGCCGCTCAGAAAGAAATGGCAAACTACTGAGCGTAATCTTGCCAAGAAATCAACATACAGCTGAAAGATGCTAATGTTGACAGCGATTTCCTGTAAAGGATATGCAAAACATTTATTATCAAACTAATATGGTTTAAATATCAAGTTAATATAAGTTAAATAACAAGGTAATGTAAATTACATATCAAACTAATATAGTTCAAATATATAGTTAGTATAGATTAAATATCGAGCAAATATAGGTTAGATATAAAGCTATTATTAGTTAAATATCAAACATTGGGAAAATATTAACAATTTGATAAATATCCAGCTAAAACAGATTAATAAAACAAATGTAGGTTAAATATAAAACAAATATATATTAAATATCAAGCTAATATAGCTTAAAAATAAAATAAATATTGGTTACATATCAAATATTGGATAAATATCAAATTTTAATTAAATCTAAAACAATAGTAACACATTAAACGCAGAGGTTAAATATTAGAAGTAGGTGTACATGAAGTGATTCCTCGACACATAGATAGACATGAAAGTTGTTCATATTCACGTGGGTTGAGAATAAATTATTACTCATCACACATGTAGATGTGTAGTCATTCCTCGTCACATAGATACAGATGTAGTTATTCAGATGCAGTTATTATATGTGAAATATCAAATTAATATAGGTTAACTATCAAACTAATATGGTTTAAATAGCTACTAGATGATGTTCCTCGCCGCATATGTAGAGATAGTTAATCCTCGTCACAAACGTAAATGTGAACTTATTAATTGGCACATAGATACAGGTGTCGTTATTCCTCGTTGTATATGTAGAGATGTAGATATGCCTCGTCACATAAGCTGAAAAAAGTTCTTTTTTTTTCGTCACATAGGTAGACATGTGATTATTTCTCGTCACACAGGTAAAGATTTAATTATTTCTCGTCACATAGCAAAAGATGTAGTTACTCCTCCTAAAAGAGGTAGAATTGCAAGCATTCCTCGTCACCCACTGGTATATAATTAGCTAGATTGTAAGCCATGAGTAGTCACAGTCTTTAGCTGGGAAAGAACCAGGAAGAGAGAAAGGAAGCTGATCAATCATCCCCAACAAAAACCATTTCCAAATACATGGGCAATAGTTATATCAAGCCTCTAATATCGTTATTCCTCGTCATACAGATACATGGGATTATTCTTCGTGTTACAGTTGAAAGTGTAGTTTTCCCTCGTCACACAGGTGGAAGTATTATACAATAAAGATGTAGTTACTGCTCCTAAAAGAGGTAGAAATGTAGGCATTACTCGCCACACAGGTAGACAATTAATTAACTGGCACCTTGCCGTTTTCACAGACGATAATTTCTAAAATGGAGCTCTCCATAACACAAAGTCTGGGCTGAATTTAGAGACCATATGTTGCCCATGCAGCATGATCCCTCTCTCGGCCTGCCTAGTTTACTCCAGAGGAAAATTAACATCAATAAGTCTGGAACAAGACAAGCTGCAGAAGCTGCCGGATAGGCAAAGGAATACTCTAAATTTCCGCCTATCGGAGCTTCCATCCTAGACCAGTTGCCGACCAAGCCTTAGTTTTTAGGTTGCATTCCCTGCACTTGGGTAAAGCTTGTACACTCCCAATTGCTCGTCTCCTCCCGAAGCCGTTGGCCCAATGTGGGGTTTCGGGTTTGATGAGCGCCGCCCAACATTCAGCGCTAACAGAAAGCAGACAGTACCGTCAAATGTTATACGGTAGCTCAGTCATATCTGACTAAGACCTGACTTCATTTTGTTTTAAATGTTGCATATCCCTTACAGGACGTTGCAGTCAACACTAGCATTTTCCAGCTGCTGTTGATGTACTAGGAAAGTTTTGCGTTCAATAGTTTGCCATTGCTTTCTGAACTACCGGCTCCCATACCAACACGTTATAACAGAACGCGACACAAATCGGTCGCAGCTGAGTTTTGAACGCCTGGTAAGCGGCTCACGAGCCGCGTTCGCAAGCCTTTGGCCACGGAAACCGGTAGACCTGACTTAAGGTAGAGAATTAGCTAGATTGGAAGCCATTATGTCGTCAGTCTTTAGCTGGGGAATAACCAGGAAGGGAGAAAGGAAACTGCTCTTTCATCCCCAACAAAAAATATTACCAAATACATGGGAAATGTTTATTTCAAGCCTCTACAATAGTATATGCTGCGTGATTATATTCTCCCTTAACTTTTCTCTCCCGTGTGGAACCATGTGACTTACTGCAACCGTCGTTCTCACAGAGCTTCCAGGATAGCCGCTCAACCACAATTAGCTTACAACACTGTGATTTCTAATCAGTCATGCATGACCCGGCCGCAGAATGCCATTGACTACAGACCGGAACTGAAGGCAAGCTTGGTCTGGCACCAGCGGATGTGCCTTCTTCAGGTGTCAGATCTCGTATATCGCGAAGATTGTTCTCGAAAAGTGTCTTTGTGTTTCATTCGGGGATCTGCAGTTTTTCAATGCCAACAGAGCGTGACAGAAAGAACAAGCTGGCAGACATGAAGACACATAAAAACCTGCATGCGGACATCGAGAAGGAGTTCCCGTGCTACTTTTGAGATCTTTAGTTCACAAATGTTCTATCTGCAAGTTAGGGTTTCGCGCTGTGTATTTCATGAGCTCATAGTGATATCAAGTTGAACCATGCGATTCACATGCAGGTAGTGGAATATATACTAAGTAAATGGAAACCTGCTCTAGCATAGTATGAGGATTTACTAATTGCGTGTGTGTGTATGGGGGTGGGGGGGGGGGGGGGTATTACATATTCCTAGCTACAAGACAAAGGTAATTGCAAGACTCATACTGTAGGCCTTCATATTTACTAGGTCACGGTGAGGTGACAATGTCTCCTTAACTGTCTTTCCGTTTCATCTATCTAAATTGTCTGTCTGTCTGTCTGTCTGTCTGTCTGTCTGTCTGTCTGTCCGTCCGTCGGTCTATCTATCTATCTATCTATCTATCTATCTATCTATCTATCTATCTATCTATCTATCTATCTATCTATCTATCTATCTATCTATCTATCTGTCTGTCTGTCTGTCTGTCTGTCTGTCTGTCTGTCTGCCCGTCAGTCTGTCTGTCTGTCTGTCTGTATGTCTGTCTGTCTGTCCATCTATCCATCCATCCATCTATCCAGTCATCCATCCATCCTTCCATCCATCTGTCTGTTCGTCCATCCGTCCGTCCACCCGTCCGTCAATCCGTCCGTCCGTCCGTCCATCCATCTATTCATCCATCCATCTATTCATCCATCCGTCCATCCGTCCGCCTGTCCGTCCGTCTCCCCGTCAGTCTGTCCGTCTGGTCTGTCTGCTCTGTCTGTCTGTCTGTCTCTTTGTATGTCTGTCTGTCTGTTCGTAAAGTCAATGTATATCGATATATTTGTCTAATCATGGCTACCTGACTGCCTACGTATCTGCCTAAATATCTACCCATCTTCCTGACTGCCTTTCTGCCTCCCTACCTACCTACCTACCTACGTACCTAGGTACCTCCTTGCCTAAATACCTGCCAGCCTATTTAGCATCAAATTACGCATCTGCCTAACTACATAATTTCTTACGTACGTACTTACCTAATAACCTGACTACCTATCTCATTATCTGTCTCTCTGACTACCTATCCAATTCGTGGAAAGAAATTCCCAGAAATACCGAAAGTTTATTAAAACATTTCCCAGACAGACAGTATAACTGAGTTTTGCATCGGGCTTGAACTTCTCTCCTTCATGTCAACTGCATCTCTGCACTGGTAACTTTCAAGACACCTGACAGCTCTCTGTGTAATACTTCTCCACACAGCTCGAGTACTCACGCAGACGACCCAGTAACTGGTGCCACATACACGCGGCTTTCTTTGTCACTACTTTCAGCTACTCAGATTGGGCGGACTTTACCAGAATTGTTGATTAAAATTATATTACTGGATATGCTTCGTTGGCTTCTTGACGACCTAGCTGGCAAATCAATATTTTTAAGATGTGGAGTTACCTGGGAGTCTGACCAGAGCTTAGAGGTTCTCTCAGAAATAGTTTTGTGTTCGCTACCTGTAAAATGGACGCAGCTGTGGCTCATAGACTAGATGGCCGTGAGGTCATGGGTTCGAAATGACATCGTGGCGGATGTTTGGATTTGACCCGGGCTACGAGATTAACTCCGACTACACTAGCTACGAAGAAATGTCTTAGGAAGTAAAGATAGTGATCACATCACACATCACATCTAAAACATCACACATCACACCTCACACATCACACATCACGCATCACGCCTCGGGTGTCGATTGGTTTTAAATAAGGAGGTAGCACATATACCCGATAACATTAGAACATTGACAGAATATACCTGTCTGCCTGCCTGCCTGCCTGCCTGTCTGTCTGTCTGTCTGTCTGTCTGTCTGTCTGTCTGTCTGTCTGTCTGTGCATCAGAGTGTAAGTCTCCCCGTCTGTCTCTCGGTCAGTCTATCTGTCTATTCATGTATCTGTCTATTTATATGTCTGTCTGTCTGTCTCTCTGTCTTTCATTCTGTCTATCTGCCGTCCATATGTCTGTGTATCTGTCTCTCGGTGTATTTAAACAATATCTCAGTGCAGACTACATATCCTCTTAAAAAATCCTTGCATGCCAAGCAAATATCGGTGGTCATGACATACCAGAGATTCGATATGCTGATGATACAGTATTACTATACACAACACAGAATGGTATAGATCAGCATATAACCTCAACCCAAAAGAATAGCGAAAATTACAACCTATATCTTAATATAGCACACTCAAAGATAATGCATACAAATAAAACTATTATGGAGAAAGAAATACATGTTAATAAGGAAAATTGGAGGTAGTGGAAAATTTCGAATATCTTGGGTCATTAACTACCAACAATGGTGAAACAATGAAGGAAATTAAAAGACGAATATGTATTGCTCTTCAAAAACCAAAACAACTGAATAAATTGGGGCGGGTGACAGATAGAACTACAAAGATTAGATTTGTAAGAGCATGCATATTTCCCATTGCAACATACGCCTGTGAGACCTGGACATTTACTAAACAAGCTAAACAGCGCATAAATGCCTTTGAATATAAATGTTATAGATAGGTTCTAAGAATATCTTGGATAAGAAAAGAGCAAATGAATCCATATGACGAGATATGAATATTGAAGATGGTTGGCTATTAAAGACAATAAAACAAAGAAAATTGAAATATAATGGTCACTTGAAACGTCATAAAAGTTTGGAGAAAACAATAATGGATAGGGTATATGCCCAGGAAGAGAGGAAGAGAAAGGCAAAGAGAAGGTGGGTGCAGGATGTAGTTGGTGATCTCCAGATGGGTGTATCAGACGCGAGACATCTTGCTTAAGTCCGAGAAGTGTTCCGGACGGTTGTTATGGAGCCAGGATCTGCTCTGAATGAATGAATG
>OY992881.1:11628259-11868259 GCA_963921405.1 Cepaea hortensis
GCTGCGAGTGAGAACATTGTTATTACTCTCGAAGCACCATCTACCCTTCCCTGGCTGACTATTTTCTAATCTACTACACCCTTGGAAACATTTGTTCAGAGTAGTATCTTGTCTCTGGGAGTCACTAGCCCTATATTTGGGATCCATTCTCATCTGCTCAACTGTACTACCCTTGTTTTTAGTCCCTATGTTTACTTCAAGTACCTCTTCTACCTCAACTATACTCTCTAATTTAGGTTCTCTTGTGGTAACTACCTCGTTACTGCTTACACTATTGTCAGAGTCCAGAAAGGGTACAGTGATGCAGGGACATCGTTACGCCCGCCAGGCGACTTAGCTCCCAGCAGGGATGCAGCAACTTCGTTACGCCGCCAGGCGAGTGGTAGTTACCGGCCTGCAAGACTGCTGGCGGACGAACGACCAGCGGTCAGGCCAGGACGACGCTAAACGCACACATGCCTCGTGAAGCCACCTGAGGTGGGAGGCAAGTGGCGAACTAGCGGCAGACAGCTCTGGGACACGGACTTGAACGGACGCATGATGAGAGAAGGGCGTTGTGTGGTTTTCTGTGCTGAAAGTCGAGTGTCTGGACATCTTGAATGTTAGACTTGTGAGCTGTATGGTAGATGTAAGTGTATTGAAGTAGTACATATATATTGTTGTGATCATCGTTCTGTGTTAGATATGTGAATAAATCCATTGAACGGTGTGTCGTTGAGTCTTACGTCAAATCACATTGTACTTGTACTGTCTCACATGTGTTAGGTTAGCGAGCCAAGTTTAAGACCCTGACACGTGTGGACGTGGTGGCACTCGTCCGGCTTTGAAATGAACGTGTTTATGTGATTTACGATTTAAAACTAGAGTTTGTGAACTTACCAAACTTGGTTGAACATCAAGAATACAATTCAGTCTACCGCAGAAGAATGTCTCGGTGTGTTAACCACGCATAGAAAGAACAGATGGTTCAATCAAAAATGTGAAGAAGCAGTCATTAGGAAGAAGAATGCCAGACATGTATGGTTAAATGACATCAATAACATCCAAAAGGAAGAGCATTATAGAAATGAATGTAAAGAGGCTACAAAAATAGTCAGACAGCAGAAGCGAGAATATATGAATAATATAATCAAAGATATGGAAACTAATCACCAGAAAAATGAATCCAGAAAATTTTTTAAAGAACTGAAGTCAATGAAACGAGGGCACCAACAAAACACATATGGTTTAAAAGACAAAAATGGGAATATGATAAATACCAATGAGGAAATGTGCAACACACGGAAAGAATATTTTATTGAATTACTAAATTGTGAAGCTCCAAGTAACATTTTCTCACAGGAAGAGGTTCTAACATGCGAACCACAAATTGAAGAACCTACATTTGAAGAAATCCTATATGTAATCACACGACTTAAAAACAATAAGGCAACTGGGACTGATGGAATTGCTGCTGAATTTATAAAGGCAGGTGGCCATGCATTACATCAAAAGCTATACGAACTAATAATAAAAATCTGGAGGACAGAAGAATTACCCCATGACTGGAAAGAGTCATTATTGATACCTATCTTTAAGAAAGGAGACAAGTTCCAATGTGGAAATTATAGAGGAATATCACTACTGTCCACAAGCTATAAGATACTATCTGCAGTATTACTAAATAGACCTAAACCATATTCAGAAGACATATTAGGTGACTACCAGGCGGGGTTTAGACAAAACAGATCAACAATAGATCAGATATTTATCTTACGACAAATAGCCGAGAAACATTGGGAATATAAAAGAGATCTCCATAACATTTTTGTGGATTTTAAAAAGGCTTATGATAGTGTCCATAGGAATAGTCTATGGAATGCTATGCAGGAATTTGGAATACCAAGGAAGTTAATCAACATGACCAGACTATGCATGGAAGATACTTATAATATAGTAACATATAAAGGCAGGAAATCAGACCCCTTCCAAATAACATCTGGCTTGAAACAGGGTGATGCACTATCGCCGCTACTCTTCAATCTGGCTCTAGAGAAAGTTGTAAAGAAGGTAAAGGAGGAATGTGATATTGGAGGAACATCCAAGCTGCTTGGTTATGCAGATGATATAGATATTATAGGGCAAAGTGAACAAAAGACATTGGAAATATTGACTCACTTAAAGGGAAAAGCCCAACAGATGGGGCTGGTTATCAACCAAGATAAGACAGAATATATGGTAATTTCAAGAGACGGAATGGCTAGAAACTCTGGCCACTTACAAATAGATAATATGACCATTAAAAGAACGGAAACATACAAATACCTGGGTACGATCTTCAACTGCTCCAACATCATAAGGGAAGAAATACAAACTAGAATCAACTCTGGAAATAAGATATACTATGCACTACAACATCTACTAAAATCAAAGGCGCTATCTCGTAACACCAAAATCACAATATACAAAACACTGATCAGACCAGTTGTGCTGTATGGCTCTGAAACCTGGAGTACAACGAAAGGAGACGAAGCCTTGTTACAAACCTTTGAGAACAAAATTTTAAGACGCATCTTTGGACCCATTAGGGATACACAAAGTGGAGAGTGGAAAAGAAGAAGTAACAAAGACATTTATGATATGTTTAAGTCCCCGCTAATCACTGGTATCATGAAGGCTAATAGACTACAATGGCTGGGGCATATAGAAAGAATGGAAGATAATAGGGAAACAAAACTCGCTTACACTCAGGAAATAAATGACCGTAGACCCCGAGGTAGACCAAGAAGGCGGTGGAGAGATAATACATGTACAGACCTGCAAGCACTTGGAATCAACGACTGGCAAGAGAAGGTCCACCAGAGAGACGAATGGAGACGGATTGTATTTGCAGCAAAGAACCTCAATGGCTCGGAACGCTGAAGAAGAAGAAGAAGAAGTTTGTGAACTTAGAATTTTTGTCAAACTTTATAGTACATGTAAATGTGATCGTGGAAGGCTCATTTTGATAATTTACTACATTGTTTAAACATGTGTAAGACTATTTGTAAACGTACAGTGCATACATACTGTTTAATCTTGTAAGCGTGTAAAACATTTGTGATTTGTGAAACTTGTCACCGTTTTGACCTTGTCGACATTGTGATCTTGTCGCCATTGTGACCTTGTCGCCATCTTGTAAACTTGATGTCTATGTCCTTACTGAATGTCATCTTGATGTAAGTGATGTGTCATCAATGTTGTAGAGTGTTGAGATACATGTAGATTGTCTTTGTGTATTGAGTTTGTGGAACGCAAAAAGTTTTGGAAAGAAAGTAACTTGTGTTTTGAAAAAATTGTTGACGGACAAACTTACGACCTACAATTATACTCAACGCCATACAAACCTAATCAATACTTAGTGACAAGCAGGCACACACCAACAAATAGACGCTAATTTATTTTCCTCCAAAAACAAAGCAGGTTTTCCGTACCATCCGAAACCTTGCCGTAGAGGTCATTTGTGTTTGCGAAGTAGCGACCCTACAGTTCCTAGCCCGATTTCCAACCGTTCTTCACCGCATCCGGGGCACTTGAGTATATTTTTCTTTTCATATACTTTAAGGATGCAATTTTAGGCACATATTGTCAATAGAAGTCAATTGTAAATTGTTGATTACTAACCACTTATAACATATTTTGTGTGGCTGGTATTTCATTGACATTGTCCATCATGTCTTCATTATTTGATTTCATCGATATGGGGATAAAATTACAGTTGACAGGTGATGAATTAACAAAATGGAGTGAGAAGAAATACTCTGAATACCTACTAGTACAGGAGAAAGCTAATGAACGCGATGAAAGAGCAGCTGAAAGGGCTGCCAAGCAAGTAGAGGCAAAAACAGCCTTAAAGCAAGCTGAGATAGATAGTGCACTGAAAAAGGCCGAGATCGAAAAAGAAACAAAACTGAAGAAGGCAGAAACAGCCTTAAAGCAAGCTGAGATAGATAGTGAGCTGAAGAAGGCAGAAATAGCAGCTCAGAGTAAGAGAGAGGAACTGGAGTTACAGTTGAAGATGAAACAACTTGACACTGAGACTGCCATTAACAAAGAGTCTAAGAAATCTGAGAGACTGGAAAAAGAAAACCAGTACAAGAAATATCAAGGTATTGTACGTAATTATACCTCGGGTGACTGCATCGCAGCCTTTACCCAAAATTTTGAAACTTTAATGGAACATTACCAGGTTCCACTGTCTGAATGGAATATTGTTTATATGAGGAGTTTATCAGGGGAACCTCTTAAAGTCATTGAAACCATCCACAAAGACCTCAGAAAAGATTACCATTATCTGAAATCTAAGATTATGGCACATTTTATGTTAGATGAGGCAGGTTACAGAGAACAATTCAGTAAGTTGAGCCCAAAACCGACTCAAACGTTCTCTGATTACCTCTGCTTAGTCCGAGATATATTTACCAAATGGACTTCAGCAGCTAAAATTGACAAAAATTATCAGAGACTAGAAGATCTGATCATTAGAAATAAAATCATTTCATCCATTCCATCAGCATTTTCAAAATTTTTGCAAGAGAATGAATGCACTAGTGTGGATGAGATTGAGAGACGTGGTTCGGCGTATTACACAGCCAACAAACATTGTTTTGCCAGTGAAGCTACTGACATAAATTTTGTAGCAGCGGCTAACTATGACAAACCCTATAGTAGGCAGAAACCTCATAGGCCTACCTCTGAGAAGTTTAATCACTGTACTTATTGTAAATTTTCACATCATCAGAATGAAATGTGCGAAAAGCACCCAGGATACCATACTTACCTACTAAACATGGTAAACAGACAAGATAAGGAGCGTAAATCCTTCAGAAGTTTGCGTAAATGTTTCCTCTGTAAGGCGTTCGGACACCATCGGAAAGATTGTAAAGGTAGGCAAATGACCAACAAAGCAAATGCCGCCTTGTTTGACAGTTCGGCGTCAGATGAAGAACTCAGCACAGGCTTTTGACGTGTTTAGCGAAAATAAATGTTCTGTTTGTAACACCTTTTATGAAGATGGTATTTTAACATGTGGCCACGCCATCCCTATTGCCAATGAAGAAGCTAATTTGGTAGTAGATTCAAAAGGCAAGATAATCGTCCATCACGGATATGTGAATGGCAAGTCTGCTACAGTCCTTCGTGACATGGGCAGTTCACTCATTGGTCTGAAGAGAACGTTCATAATGCCTACAGACTATACAGGCAGGCACGTAACATGCAGAACATTCTCAGGCAATATTGAGAAATACCCACTAGCATGGGCATATATTGAAACACCTTTCCTCACTGGGAAAGTAAAGTGCGCTGCATTAACAAACCCAGTGTGTGATGTAATTATTGGAAATTTACCAGAGGTGAATGATAAACCTCATGACATAACATCTCTGTGTATTGATGATAACATCACCATCAAATGTCATCATTGAGAATGTCACACCACCTATTGAATGTATGGTAGCTAATGTAGCACTAACATCTCATGACATCATTGATAACATTGTTCCATCACCATCTGATATCATTGAATGTGTGAACGCAGTAACTAGATCTACTACTAGAGTGCAAGATGGAAGTAATCAAACTGAGGCTATACAAATGCTTAGCCCAGTATCACTACCTACTAACACCATGAAGGAAACGTTTGTAACAGCTCAAAAAGCTGATCCTTCATTGTCAAAATACTTTAATCTGATCGGCCAAAAGCCAAAGGTAACCAAGAATGCAAAATGGTATTTTGCTGTGAAAAATGATATACTCACCAGGTATTATACCAGAGGTGACAATACAACAGAGCAAACTGTTTTGCCAACTAATTATCGCAAGCAAGCCTTACATCTTGCCCACGATATACCTCTTGCAGGGCATATGGCATACGTTAAGACCAGATCAAGGTTACTGACACAGTTTATTGGCCCAAATTTTGCAATGACATTAAAGAATATTGCAGAAGTTGTGACACCTGCCAGAAACTGGTAAAAAAGGTAAACACCCACAGGCAAAGTTACAAGTTACTGACTTAGCCAGTCGACCTTTTGAAAAACTATCTGTTGACATAGTGGGCCCTCTTAATCATACAACAACTAGAGGGAATAAATATATTCTAACTGTCATTGATCAATGTAGTCGCTGGCCAGAAGCTATTCCGCTAAAGAACATTACTGCCAATGATATAATGGAAGTTTTCTTCCATATATTTTGTCGGATAGGTTTTCCAGATACTATCCAATCTGATAGGGGCACTCAGTTTATTGCCGCATCTACCCAAGCTTTCACCAAAATGTTGGGAGTGAAGCAATGTTTCAATTCCCCGTACCATCCTCACTCTAGTGGAGTAATAGAAAAATTTAACGGGGATCTAAGGCACTTGCTTGCAAAAGTAACGCAAGAGCACCCCAATAACTGGGATGTCTATCTACCAGCTATTCTTTTTGCTTATCGCCAGGTACCACATTCTAGTACCGGTTTCTCTCCTTTTGAACTTATCTATGGTGCCAAACCACGAGGCCCATTGACTATTTATCACCAAATGTTAACTGACTCTACTCCAGTATTTAAACCCATATCATCATACGTATATGTTACATCATTGCGTGAAAGAATCATCAAATCTTGTATTATTGCAAAGAATGCACTAAAATTATCTGGTGCTACTTATAGACAGTATGCTGACAAAGGTAACAGGACAATAACGTTGACACCTGGACAGGACGTTCTTCTTCTACTACCTAGTGACAGACACTTATTGACTGATTCTTGGCAGGGACCTTTTAAAGTGACGAGACAGATTTCACCTGTAGACTACGAAATCCAAATAAAAGACAAACACAAAATATTTCACATAAATATGCTAAGACCATACCACAACAGAGACAACGAACAAGACGATACGACAGCTTGTACAGTGATAATAGATCACGAAGATGACGATGCTAGTGACGAAATTCCAACACCTGCATTAGACACGACAAACTGCTAGAAGGAGATCAAAATCAACCCAAAGTTAACTCAAGCAGAGACAAACAGTTGCAAACAGCTTATACAACAGTACAACACCATCTTTTCCAACAACCCAGGACAAACAGAATTAGTACAGCATCATATCACACTCACATCAAACACACCCATAAGATGCAGACCATACACCATTCCATTACATTACAAAGAACATCTACATCAGGAGATCATCAATTTCGAGAAAAACAACATCATAAGACGATCCCAATCAGACTTCTCATCTCCAATGGTCATAGTACGAAAAAAGGTCAATACAATAAGACTGTGTATCGACTATCGAAAGCTCAATAAAATAACTGTTCTAGATCTTGAGCCAATGGCTAACTCTGACGATCTTCTGACAGAACTGACAGACGCTAGGTTCTTTACGAAGGTAGACATGACGAAAGGATATTGGCAAATAGCAGTAGAAGAACAGAGCAGACATCTGACAGCATTTGCCACACCTTGGGGACTGTACGAATGGTGCAAACTTCCATTTGGGCTAGTCAATGCCCCAGCCACATTCGTACGTATGACACGACTTCTCCTAGTAGACATTCCTAACATAATCTGCTATATCGACGACATCTGTGTTCACACAGAGACAATGACAGAGCACATTAAAACGTTAGAACAGACATTTGAACGTATTAGACAGCACGGACTGACAGTAAAGCCTGCGAAAGTAGACATAGCCTACCA
The DNA here is from genome assembly GCA_963921405.1 of Cepaea hortensis. Lineage (NCBI taxonomy): Eukaryota > Metazoa > Mollusca > Gastropoda > Stylommatophora > Helicidae > Cepaea > Cepaea hortensis. Next base: position 11,635,976 of record OY992881.1, read on the forward strand.
AGAAATATCTTTCTTGGGGTACAAAATATCCAACGGCTTTGTCATGACAGACGATAACATTGTGTCCAAGATACTAAAACTCTCACTTCCGACTACTAAAAAACAAGTCAGAAGTTTGTTGGGACTGATAAACTATTACCGGCAGTTCATTCCTGATTTTTCCGAACTGACCGAAGTGTTTACTAATTTACTAACAAAAGATAAACCTGAGAAAATTGTAAACAATGAATGCCTAAAAATTGCATTCCATAAAGTACTAGCATGTTTTTCTGATAACAGGTTAAATAATCTCATCCTGAAATTGCCCAATCTCCATTTACCTTTCAGATTGCGTACAGATGCTAGCTCCGTGGCGATTGGAGCAGTATTGTTGCAAGAGTACAATAACATCCTCCATCCCGTGTACTTCGTATCCAGGAAACTAAAGCCCAGAGAACGGGCGTGGTCTATACCTCAATTGGAAGCCCTAGCTTTAGTGGTGGGTATAACAAAATTGTCCAGATTTCTTCTAGGACGGCATTTCATCGTGGAATCTGACAGCAGCCCGTTACGATTTATAAATTCAGGTGTACCTTCAAACCATATGGTAGCGCGCTGGTCTCTTAAACTTCAAGATTATAGCTTTGAGGTTCAACATATCCCAGGCAGAACCAATTCAATTGCCGATCTTTTGTCCCGTTGTCCGACCGACCCAGTAAGCACCAATGTCTGAGTACGGTGTGTACAAATACACTCAGACCGACACAGCCATTTATAAGTGAATATTTTTTTCCATTCACAAAAAGCTGTGTAATGTCTACAATATTGTGATAGGGATTACTCCCAATATATATAGTGTTCTTATTTTACTAATTCATGTAGTGATTGTCGTGTATAATTGTGTAATGTGTGGTAGAAAGCGAACTTTATTAATTGTATATACCAAGAACAAGAACAGTGTCACATTCGCTCAAAAACTTACCGTAAGCGAACTATCCAATTTGACAGTGACATCTGCGTGTGGAACATTCCAGGGATATTTTAAAGACGTGTGTGAACGTGTAAACTAAACATTGACAGCTACACCATTGCAGTGAACCGAAATCCATAATGTTCGGTAGTGAAACATCCAACACATGAAAAGTCAATCGTAATCCAGAAGGTTTGGTAGTGAAACATCCAACACATGAACTGTGAGAACATTGTACTTTCCGTAACTACATCAGACCGGAACAAGTGTGTTCTGCAAGCTTCAACATCAGCTTTTTTAATGTTCGTGTGTGCTTCCGGATTAGTTAGAAATTTAGAGCAAAATTAGCAGACGACAAATAAAAGTTGAAAAATCTATGGCGATTCTAAAATCTTTAGGAATCAACAAACTTAAATACACGAATTGTGTGTTTATATATTTCTGTAGTGTAATCTTAGAATCATATCTTGATTTATGTATTCATATTACCAACTTTTTCTCGTTAATATGAATAAACGTCAAGCAATGACGCTAAGAAATAGAATAATGATTGTAAATTATTGTATTTCATTAATGTGAAAATTATTTCCCTTTCATTTATTTGTTATTACATCAATTCACAAAGGGCCATAATTTGAAATGTATATTCTAATGTGTTTTGTATAAATAGCCAAGTGTTGCCAGATTATTGACACAACAGGTAGCCATCTACTGGGCATGGCAGAGGGTTACCGACATTGCAGACCAACACAAGAGCTACTGGCCAAATAAGGTCAGGGTTTGAGCGTTTTATGCGACTTATAAACAGCCGCATTTCGGTCTAGCTAGATGGTTTTTGTTTCAAGAACCATATTATTACGTTTTTTTTTAATGCTGCGAGGTAGATGCGTGAAGCTGATACTACCGATATGACTGGGTCATTAATGCAATTAAGGTAATCAGCCATCGAGAGGATGAAACCTGACATGTGTTAAAGGTTGAACACCACATGTCGTTGAATGCAACTTCCATTTCTTATATATTTCATGGCATATGTGTATATTTGTATTTTGATACTAATGTATATAACAACAGAAGGGTAGACTCTGACAAGGTTAGAATATTAACCCAGTATGTACATATATTATACATGAAAGATGACATCTTTCATGAATTTGCCGGGAGAGCGTGTCAGAGTCCAGAAAGGGTACAGTGATGCAGGGACATCGTTACGCCCGCCAGGCGACTTAGCTCCCAGCAGGGATGCAGCAACTTCGTTACGCCGCCAGGCGAGTGGTAGTTACCGGCCTGCAAGACTGCTGGCGGACGAACGACCAGCGGTCAGGCCAGGACGACGCTAAACGCACGCATGCCTCGTGAAGCCACCTGAGGTGGGAGGCAAGTGGCGAACTAGCGGCAGACAGCTCTGTGACACGGACTTGAACGGACGCATGATGAGAGAAGGGCGTTGTGTGGTTTTCTGTGCTGAAAGTCGAGTGTCTGAACATCTTGAATGTTAGACTTGTGAGCTGTATGGTAGATGTAAGTGTATTGAAGTAATACATATATATTGTTGTGATCATCGTTCTGTGTTAGATATGTGAATAAATCCATTGAACGGTGTGTCGTTGAGTCTTACGTCAAATCACGTTGTACTTGTACTGTCTCACATGTGTTAGGTTAGCGAGCCAAGTTTAAGACCCTGACAACTATATTTTTGGTCCCAATAACCTACCTCCTCTTCTGTACAATCTTTAACTCCTATAACATTTCCTATGATCAAATCAGCCACTGGTGAGTCCAAAACACACGCTTTCACTCTTCCAGTGATATATGGTGTTTTTACTGTTATTATGGATAATGGGTAGAACTCTACTGTGCCGTTGAATGTTATGCATCTAATCTTTTTCCCTGTATAATCCGAGGGATCTATTAAACTTTTTCTCACTCCGATAGACGTACATCCGGAATCCCTAATTGTTAACGCTGGTCTATCATTGACGAATCCCTGATGCAGCTTCAGACTTCCTCCTTCATGTAATGCCGATCCTGCTTTTACTGTATGACCGCACACTAATACCGGCTGACCCTCTTTTTCAAACAGAGGTTTGCATCCACTACAGTTTTCATTGTTAATGGTCTCTTTCACTTGCGCTGCATTAGAGTGCTCTGTTTTTCCCATCGTATACTCATAACTAACGTGCCCTGTCCCTCCACATTTGCAGCAAATAATGTCCTTCTTCCTATTATTTGTTGGCCCACTGGCTGGCTGCACGTCACACTCCGCTGCCTTGTGTCTCCAGCTCCCACAATTCCAACATCCGGCATAACTGTTTGGACGTCTCTGGAAATTCCTTCTTTTATATGGGTACCGTCCTACTCTACCAACATTGTTTCCTCGGAAACCATTATCTTGAGGTTCTTGCTGCTCACCTTTTTGTGCTGAATCCACACTTTTAGCCCCTGGTCTGATGACTGGATTCTGTTCCTGTTTAGTGTACGCTGCACAGACTATTTCCTCACTCATTTCTCTACCAATAGATACGTTAGGATGTGCAGTCATGTAGTTTTGCCCTAACTGTGACATTGTGTCTATGTCCTTTGGCTTACGTTCCTCAAAGAAAGCCACTAAGTTTGTATTACATGATGATAAAACTTTGTCTCTTAACACTAAATCTACTAATTTATTAAAATCTTTCCCTACTTCTGCGAGTTCCATCCATTTGTTAAATGTGTTCTTTACTGTGGTAACAAAATCTGTGAAATCTTGAATGTGTCTCTGGTCCTAACTGTCTAAACTTTGTTCTATACCCATGCTCAGTAAGTTGGAACTTTGTTAACAAACGTTGACGTAAGATAGTGTAGTTGTTTCTTTCTTCTACAGGTAAATTGAACATGGTGTCTAGTGCCTTACCCGTAAGAAACTCGCCCAGCCGCATCGCATACTCCGCTTCTGGAATGCCTAATGTTTTTACAGACGATTCCAATCTTCCAAGATAGGATTCAAGACAATCCCGGTCCGTAAAGTATGGCAGTTTCAATCGTTGTGATGACTGTGAAGGTCTTCTGTTTTCCTCACTTTGACCCTTAGATGATAGTTCTAATTTTTTAAACTCAATTTCAGTTTGCATCTGACACTTGGTCTTCTCTTTCTCAATTTCCATTTTCATTTGTGTCTCTTTCTCTTCCTGTAGACACTTATTTTCTATTTCAGCTAACTTTATTTCCTGTAGGTGTTTTTGTTGTTCCATTTCTCGTTTCATTTGTGTCTCTTTCTCTTCTTGTAAACGCTTGTTTTCCATTTCAGCTAACTTTACTTTCTGTAGACGCTTGTTTTCCCTTTCGGCCTGTCTTTGATCTCTTTCCAATTGATTCTGTTCTTTTGCTTCGGCATACTCCTGTAACTCTTTACCCTTCAGGCCTAACCTTTCACCTGCTTCAATATATTCCATTAAAGTAGGCATCTTGTACTATGGATACGTTGCTGTCTGTCAGCCAACTATAAATGTAAAGACTCTGCTGCTAGTCTTTGTTTCACTTCCCTAAGTACACCAGCACTCCCTGTGTACGTAAATTCGTAGTGCTAAAATATCACTCTGTACTCACCCAGTCTATAAGCACTAGGTAGTGAAGTGGGGAATATTACCTATACTCCCTTCTATCTATATATCTATGACCACAAGTTCATAAAATCCCTGGAAATATTGTTAAACATACATATAAATACATATACAAACAAATGGATGATAACAGTAAGTGGTGTCTATAAAACGCTAGACTCATAGGCTAGTGACACGCATACAGATGATTACATAGAAATAAAAACCACTAACATTGACATGCCCATGTAAAAACACAACTGTGCGCGTAATATATAAATATAAACTGACACCGACCACTAGACAGTAGAAATGACGAAAGATCACAATAATAACATATATCCGACCACAGCAAATATCATATGTAAATATAACGAAAAGAAAGAAAGAGAAGAAAAAAAATTATAGCATCAATTTATACACAGATCTGACGTTAAACACAAACTGGCACGTTATATAATTCAGTACCGTCCCTGCAGAACCAAATAAACCGACCTTTCGATTTTCTTCCCAGAAAATATATGGTGCACTTCAGAAAATAACTTTTCGCCCTGTCTCCTGACCTTCGAGAAACAACACAAAAATCCCCTAATCTTGACAAACACTGTACCACATACAAATAATTGCGTAACACCCGACAACAATAAATATGACGATGGGAGGAAACAAAATGTGCAAATGGTTGGCTGACAAATATGTGCCTATTAATCCGTCGCCACAAGTTCGTTTTTTAATAATTTTTCACAATATGCTGGGAATGTATATTGGTAAATGTTCCAAAATGTCTACGATATTCCAAATTTGTTGCGTGGTGACTTAATTTCACGTGGTGATCACAAGTTCAAACCGTCGAAAAATTAAAGATGATGATTGATTATCCACAATGTTCTGTCTCGACACAGTCCGTCTCGTTATTGTACTTTTCTTTGACGTGGTGGCCCCAAAGTAATAATCCAAACGTCTTTTCTACCTTCGTTGCGGAGATGGCGCTTTGCTGTATCATAAATGATATGGATTTCCGTTACCCGACAAGATTCACCAAAAAACAAAACAAAATTGGCAGCAAACGTTCAGCGCTTTAAACTTGTTTATATAAATCCTTATTGGCAAAGAAATACAACCATTGTTGCGATGACGCCACGTTAAAAATGTTTGCTCATAACAGAATAATGATGACAAAGTGCTTGAACAAAGACGAAACATAAAGTCTGGCTTTCTTTCAAAACAACCTTGTTTTGTTCATTCACAATGAGTCATCTTGACCACAATAGGCCGTGGAAATTTTCTGAGTACCTTTACTCCTTCCACCCCCAACTCACAATGTCACCTCCATTTCTCTTTATCAACCTCAGTGAAAAATTCCTCAGTAAAAACAGTTTCCACACAACCTTGTCAGCCCCACTCTGGCTGCTCTTTTTCACTTCGTGGAAAGTCACACTTCATCTGTCTGTAAACTGACCGGAAACTTTTCTGTCATACACAAACACTTTCCACTTCTGCCCCAGCACCTGGTCGCTGGTAGGGGTACCGTTACTATCCCCCTTTTCACCTGTCCTCATAAACAGTGCTGACCCGATTTGTCCGTGGAAACTCACAATTTCCACCGTCCTCCCCCCGTCGTGTTAGCTGTGGTGAAATTCTTCACTTGTCGACTCGTGACCACACCGTGAGTCGCATCAGCACACACACACCTGTCAATATCTTTGAATTTTCAATCCTGTCTTCGTCACACCCACACACACCTGTCAGGGTATCATCCAGCCAGTATCATGGCGCCGACATTTCTGTGCCTCGTCTGCTGGCGCTTTCGTCTCTTGACCTATAAACACAGGCGCCTGTCTGCGTTAATTCTCTGGCGTCCCCGCTAGCATCGCAATAAAGTGTGCTGACTGTCCGTTAATTTACCTGTAGTGTGACCTTCACGTAAACCGTCTGCTAGCCTGGGCCTTCACTGCTGTCTGTCTGTGTTAGTTATCTGGCGCACACACAAAAGAGTTCACATTAACCTCTTGAATCAACAATGTCTATATTGTTATTGACCGTCCGTAGCCTTCCAGATAATCAATATATCCCCGTCGTCATTGACCGGAGAGCCCACAGATATCACACGACGTTCTTTATGATAAGGGCGTGTGATGGTCGTTGTCTAGGTAACGATGCTCCTGATGTGTCAATTGAGCTATCTAACTGTCTTACTATATAACTCACCCCAGTAATACACATCCATCAGTCATTAACAAGATTGAGTTGGCGCACATAATCCTTTAATACAGAAATAACACAGACCCACGGAACATATTTATATATCCAGAAACAATATATATAATCCATAGAATATCCATATCCTCCTCACAACATTAACAAGCACACATTACTGTCTTCTCACGGCCTGCTGAATCTCAAATTCACACGACAGGTAATCCAGCTCCTATCCACCGCTGGACCTCACACATCACAACCCACACACTGGGTCTAGCCTCTGCTAATGATATCCAACCCACTCTGGGTTCAAGCCTTCATTCAACACTGGGAGAACAACACAACACAAGAACTGACCCACCGTCAGTCTAAACTCCCACGTCCTCGACAACCGTTCCGTTCGGCGTCAAAACATCCACGGTCCAAATCCTCTGACTTCACCCAAAACTAAACTCTCTCTCCCCATCCATCCCCTGGGGGTTTCCACTCACACCCGCCCCATTATTTCTCAGGGTTGACTGTTTTTTCTCGTAGCCAGGTCACTCACCTTACTGTCAATGACCCAGGCATATGTCACTCATAAATTATAGTGGACATGGGGAGGACCGTAGTGATCGCAGACACCTCCACAAGATGAGTGATTAGAAGGGTCAAATGTAAGACGGACTTGCTTCCCATTGTGTGACGCTTTGAAAATAAAGTTCGTTCGTACGTGAGTTTGTAGACCTAGAAGCTGCAGTCAGTTCAACAACGAGAAATATTTTAGCAGGCAAAGAACTGCACCAGTTTCAATATCTAAACTCCATCATGTGATACATAAATTCCACATCACTATGTACCACGATCTTAATTAATACGCGTTATCGTATGGAAGCAATAAACATTTCTAGGTCACGCCATAATGAGCCGAGGTGACAAGTTCCAGTCTGTTTATAGACCATGGATATAATTCATAATAAACATAAAAGGGACATTTCTAACCTATATAAAACGGTTAATGTATTAATATTTGCACACACTTACTTGTCAGTAGTTAGTTGCATATCCTTTACAGGACGTCGCAGTCAACCCCAGTAATGTTATATGTTTGTGATTTCTTAACAAGTTTACGTTCAGTAGTTTGCAATTGCTTTCCGAACGACCGGTACTCACACCATTGTATGAAAATCAGCGCAAAGCGGTCAGGTGTCAAATCACAAGCAACTGTGTTTTGAACACGGAATGTCGGATTACGAACCTCGACCGTACACCCTCCACCACAGAGGCGGTGACTTGTTAGTAAGGTGAAACAAGTTCATACAATCCTGTATGATATTAATTCACATAATCCTGTATGAAACACATTCACACAATCCTGTAAGATATTAATTCACACAATCCTGTTTGAAACAAATTCATACAATCCTGTATGATATTAATTCACACAATCCTGTATGAAAGCACTCCACATTATCGTTGGGGGGTTTTCTACACATAATGCAAAACATACACACGACTAAACATATGACACGTGCCCAAGCCGAGGCCATACTGACACAAGACAAGGTTAGCTTACCCGTGCTCCCACAGCGAATACCAGCAATCACTATACAGTTAACCCTCGGTTTTCGTCGATAATCCGCCGGAACACATTCGGTAGAATCCGAAACCGACGAAAACCGAGTGTAATAATAATTTTATGCCCCAGACTTGCCCGAATTCATCGTGCAACACTGTGTATGCCAGTGCGTCTCTGGAATTGTTCAAACCATCCTCTGCTGGGATTAAAATCATTGAGTACACCAGCACTCGTCCCAGGCATTTCCTTAATTAAGTCGGCATACTGGTTTTGATTTATCCAAACTAATAATAACTGTTCGACATCTTAAATTGTTTGCGATCTCAGTTTCGTTAGCACATTCGTGTTTTTCGCTACATTAACCTCCTGTATTGCTTCCGTTTTCGCCACAATGAAACTTATCGTGGATGGCGACTCCCCGTACATGCGGCCGATTTCATCAATCTTAATGCCTATCTTGTATTTTATTATTAGCAAGTGATGCTTACACAACAAAAAACAACGCCAAGTTGAGCAGAGGGCGCGCGGGACCCTTTGCTTTTGCAACATTAGCAGCGAAGTCATGTGGGAACGCCGACGAAATCCGAGACAACCAAAGAAAACCGAGACACATATTTTGGCGAAAATAATCGACAAAAACGGAAACCGACGATACCCGAAGGCAACGAAAACCGAGAGTTTACTGTACATACAATCGCAAGCTATACACGGAGGCCAGGTGTGCAATTAGTGCGCTCTAAAACTCCCATGACAGTTGGACATGGCAACGAGTAGGCCGTAAATCAACTGCCCTGGCAAAATTTTTAGGGAAAGTTAAGCTTCCCCCAATCAATCCCAACATTTAGTTGCTATTTTTATTTTACCAGGCAATATTAGTTCAGTGCCGGACTCCGTGGCTAAGGCCTTACGGACGCGATTTGTAAGGCCGCTTACCCGCGTTAGAAACACAGCTGCGACCTATTTGGCAACAGACCGCGTGGCGCTGGGTTTTAACGTGTTCGTTTGGGAGCCGGTCGTGCAGAAAGCAATGGCAAACTACTGAACGTAAACTTGCCAAGACTTCAACAACAGCAGTAAAATTCTGGTGTTGAATCCGATGTCTATTAATAGGATATGCAAAAAAGAAAAGAAAAATATTAGTTCAGTAGGTTGCCACTGCTTTCTGAACAGTCAACGTCAGATACCTCGGAAAACAACGCAAAGCAGCCTGCTTTCAAATTCCCCACACCTGATCTTGAACTCTCGCCTCGGTATGACAGGGAATTATTAAACTGCGCGACTTACTATCCCTCAAGCAATAGCCTTGTTTTACTCCACAGAAAAAATACACATGTGCGAAAAAAAATATTGTCAACAATGATAAAACAGATTCCATACTTTATCTCCCAAGCTGTGCCCATACCAATCAGGAGCACGTGCGAGAGAGTACTTTGTAGTTGTACACGCCGTTGGGCGCCGTGTGGTTGTGATTTAGCGCTGTACTCACGCTCTGTCCACTGATGAATTTGTCCAGGTCTCCCAGAGTGGTCGTCTTCTTTGGAGAGATGTCCGTGTGCTACTCCAGACTTGTATCGGCTTTATTCCATCGGCTTGAGGGTGTCCTCTTGAAAAGATTGTAGGAGACTAGAATCGGTAGCCGTAGCTGTCACGTCTATGGACTCTCTGGGTATCAAACGTGGTCAGTGCATCCGGTTACACGTCACATAAACAACTAGGGGAGATAATAGCGCGGTCTATACATTCATCGCAGTTATTATTAAATATATGGTGGGTGGGTGGATGGATGGGTGGGTGGGTAGGTGGATGGGAGGGTGGGTGGATGGATGCATGTATGCATGGATGCATGGATGAATGGATGAATGGATGAATGGTTTGATGCATGGATGCAAGGATGAATGGATGGATGGATGGATTGATGTGTGGATTGATGGATGGATGAGTGGATGCATAGATGGATTCATGGATCCAAGGATTAATGGATGGATGGATGGATGGATGGATGGATGGATATACAATGACACAAGAATAAATCAGTGGATGCACAGTGGAGGGCTAGACAACGAAGGTATGGCTGGATGGGTTGGTAGATGGATAAAATATATGCCCACAGTGTTGTATAAATTGGAGGTGCGGCTGACCGAGTGGCTAGAATGCCAGATTCTCCTTCGGGAGACCCGGGTTCAAATCCTCGGTAATCTTTGGAGTGTTTTTTGTTTTCTGTCGGGGGCAAACAGAAACCTCTAACCGGCACCAGTTCACGACGACAGCATTAGCCAGGCAGCCTTAATTTCTCAGGCTCAAGATCCCCCGCCCCCCCCCCCCCCCCGCCTCTTGCCTTACACCGCGGGGTACTATATTGGCAGTAAATGACAGTTTGACAGAAATGACAGTTATGTAAATTAGGGCAGGTAAGTGTATGAATGCAATATATGTAGCAATGTACACAGAGATACGGAAACAGAGATATCAAAGTCAGAATTCAAACGACAAAAGCTGCTTGTACAGTACTAGGACATTCATGGAGTCAATATTAATTAAATATAGCACCAAACTTGGAATATCCTAATCTAACGTTCAACCGGTACTAAGGTCTGTGTTGTTTGTCCATTAAGAACGATGATGACCATTCTGCTCGTAGAAAAACTAAGAAGTATAAACGGACTGAAAATTAGCACAAGCAAAACAGAGGTATGACTATAACTAAAGAAGAACAAACAGCAACAATTCACCTAAACGAACATCCCTTGAAACAAGTAAAGAGTTTCAAGTACCTAGGAAGTATAATATCGTCAAATGGCAGATCAGAAGACGAGATCGAAAATAGGTGCAATAAGGCAAATCAACACATTGGACAAATGGCTCCAATACTAAAGAACAAACGTGTATCAATAACTACTAAGAAAGCACTTTACAACACAATATTCCTACCAACTCTGTGCTACCAATGCCAAACCTGGACAATGACAGAAAAAGAGAAAAGAAAAATCACAACAACAGAAATGAGGTTCCTGAGAAGAATACTCAACGTATCAAGAAGAGATAAGATCAGAAATGAAGAAATCAGGACTAAAGTGGGGGTTAAAGCAGCACTAGATTTTATTAGAAAGCAGCAAGTCAAATGGTTTGGCCATGCAAGTAGGTTACCAGTCAACAGCATGCCACAACAAGCAATGATGTACAGACCAGATGGAAACAGAGGAAGAAGCCGACCACGTAAACGTTGGACGGAGGGAATAGCAGAATCCATGGGAATGTCGATATACGAAGCCCATAACCGGGCACTCTCACGAAGTGTATACTTCACCTCGACACCGCAAGGTACAAGAGGAACACGATGAGATGAGATGAGATGAGATGACCATTCATTTCTTCCAGTGGGGTTAAAAGTTTGAATCCGTGAGTTCTCTAAGATATCTGGTAAGGCCTATTTTGGCTCGAAATGTTCTTTGACAATGTGGGCAAAGAATGCTTGGCAGTGGTTTTTTTTTTTTTTTTTTTGGTTTAAATTAAAACGAATACAGATAAGCTACAAAAATTTATTAATTAATGCCTGTGCACAATATAAGAACTAATATGATATGACAGAATCATCAACGTGCAGCTCGTGGGGTGGACTAGACGCAGGTCGGTGAAGCAAGAGACGAAGAAACGACGCTGGCCATAGTTAGGACATACCCTGAGACAGATTGAAAATAGTGTCATGAGACACGCCTTTCTCTAGAATCCACAGGGCAAAAGAAATAAAGAAAGACACACAAACACACGGAGATGTAGAGATAGAGGTGAATATGGCAAGTTATGGGCGGATCAACCCGGGGTGGCTAAGGATATGGCGGCGAGTTGGTTGAGGACTTTCCCGTAGTGGGAAATTACGTAGATAATAGAAGGGTGAGGGGGGGGGAGGTTGGAGGGAGAGAAGAAGCATGTGGATAAATAGTTTATAGCAGTATCAAATAAATTAGTGGATGGTGGATGAGTCAATAAAAGGATAACTGTGGCTAAGGGCTTGCGAACGCGGTTTGTGAGCCCGTATACCCGGGTTGGAAACACGGCGGTGCTGGTTTTTTCGAAAATGGTATAGGGGCCGGTCGTTCAGAAAGCAATGGCAAACTACTGAACGTAACACTTGCCTAGTACATCAACAGCAGCTGAAAATACTGATGTTGACTGCAACGTCCCGTAAGGGATACGCAACACAATTATCAAAAGACGGATTACAGACAGGAATAAATGATGGACAGATGGAAATATGTGCACACATGTACATGAGTGGAATGGCGTAGGGACAAATGGAAAGATGTACACTCATATACACAAGTGGAATAGAGTATGGATAAATGGATGCACGCACATATACAATAGTGGAAATAAAATGGGCAAATGGAATGATGCACGCACATAGACAAGCGTGGAATACAGTATAGACAAATGGATTGATGCACACATATACAATAGTCTAGTGAGGTAAGGACAATTCCCAGACATATCAGGTCCAAAGTTTTCACAATTCCCAGACATATCGGTCCAGAGTTGTCACAATTCCCAGACATATCGGGTCCAGAGTTGTCACAATTCCCAGACACACCTGATCCAGAGTTGTCACAATTCCTAGACACAACGGGTCCAGAGTTGTCACAATTCCTAGACATACCATTCCAGAGTTGTCACAATTCCCAGACACATCGGGTCCAGAGTTGTCACAATTCCCAGACATACCAGGTCCAGAGTTGTCACAATTCCCAGACATACCATCTCTCATCTCATCTCATCATGTTCCTCTTGTACCTTGCGGTGTCGAGGTGAAGTATAAACTTCGTGAGAGTGCCCGGTTATGGGCTTCGTATATCGACATTCCCATGGATTCTGTTATTCCCTCCGTCCAGCGTTTACGTGGTCGGCCTCTTCCTCTGTTTCCATCTGGTCTGTACGTCATTGCCTGTTGTGGCATGCTGTTGACTGGTAGCCTACTTGCATGGCCAAACCATTTGACTTGCTGCTTTCTAATAAAATCTAGAGCAGCTTTAACCCCCACTTTAGTCCTGATTTCTTCATTTCTGATCTTATCTCTTCTTGATACGTTGAGTATTCTTCTCAGGAACCTCATTTCTGTTGTTGTGATTTTTCTTTTCTCTTTTTCTGTCATTGTCCAGGTTTGGCATTGGTAGCACAGAGTTGGTAGGAAGATTGTGTTGTAAAGTGCTTTCTTAGTAGTTATTGATACATGTTTGTTCTTTAGTATTGGTGCCATTTGTCCAATGAGTTGATTTGCCTTATTGCACCTATTTTCGATCTCGTCTTCTGATCTGCCATTTGATGATATTATACTTCCTAGGTACTTGAAGCTCTTTACTTGTTTCAAGGGATGTTCGTTTAGGTGAATTGTTGCTGTTTGTTCTTCTTTAGTTATAGTCATTACCTCTGTTTTGCTTGTGCTAATTTTCATGTTATGTTCCCTACACATTTCGTTTAGACTATTCATGTGGTCTTGTAATTCAGCTTCTGATTTTGCTATTAGTGCTTGGTCGTCCGCAAACAGGAGTTCTCTAATGGTTAGATTTGCAGATGGTTCTTCTTCTGTGTTCTCGTCATGCGGTATTCTTGCTGTCTCTGCTTGGCTGGTTTCTTTACATATGTTGTCTATATATGTTATGAACAAGAGAGGGGACAGGACACAACCTTGTCGTACTCCAGATCTTATGGTGAAGGGTTCTGAGTGTCCTCCAGTTGCTCTCACTATGCATTCACTGTTGTCGTATAAACTTCTACATAGGTTTGTTAGATGTGTGCTCACTCCATATTGTTTAAGGATTTCCCACAGCTTGTTTCTATCTACCCTATCAAATGCCTTTTCTTGGTCAACAAAGGCTAAGTAGAGTGTTTCATTGAATTCAATTGATTTTTCTATAAGTTGTCTAAGAGCAAAAATGGCGTCTGTGCATCCTTTGTTTTTCCTAAATCCAAGCTGCGTTTCGCTTAGCTGGGGTTCTAAAGTAGTTCGTAATCTTTTTTCAAGAATTTTGCAAAATATTTTCCCAGTATGACTCAACAGTGAAATGCCTCTGTATTGTGTGCAATCTCTTTTGCTGCCTTTGTTTTTCCAAATTGGGATAATTATGGCGTTTCCCCAGTCTCGTGGTGTCTGTTGTTCTACCCAAACATGGTTGAATAGTCTATGTAGCCAAGCTGTTCCTACTTCCCTTGCTGCTTTAATTAGTTCATTTGGTATTTCATCCTGTCCTGGTGATTTGTTCAATGGGGCTAATCTGATGGCTTCTATAATTTCTTCTTTTAGTATGTCTGGTTCTAGTTCCTCGGTGACATCTGTGTAGGTCTCTTGAATTCCTGTGACATCTGATGGGATGTTGAGAAGTTGTTCGAAATACTGCTTCCATCTTATTAGGATGTGTTTTTGTTCACTTATTGGTTCTCCATTTTCGCTGTTAATTATTTCAGTTGGGTCAAAGGGTACTCCTCTGGTTCGCATTGCACTTATCTTTATGTAGAAGTTTCTGGTTGCCTCCTTGTAGTTTTTATTTAGGGTTTCTCCATACTCTTCCCAGTCTTTCTGTTTTTCCCTCTTTACTATTCTACTCACATGTCTTCTCGATATTCTGTATTCTATGAGATCACATTCCTGTTTGCTCTTCAACCACTTTTTATATTTTTCCTTTTTTTCTTTTACCGCTTTCTTTACTTCTGCGTTCCACCAACTTGTTATTTTCTTTATCCGTGTTTTGCATTTTTTCGTGGTTCCGCATGTTATTTTTGCAGTATTTAAAACGCTTGATTTGAACGTCTCCCATTCTTCTTCCACTGTTTTTCTTTCCGTAGGTAATTTTACAAAGAGTTCAGTTAGTTCTTTCTCATAATTTTCCCTTACTGCCTCGTCTTTAAGGTTTTTTAAGTTTACTGATTCGCATGGCATGTATTTTCCTGCTTTTTGTTTTCTTCTTCTAATGGTTCTTATTGTGGCAACGACTGCTTTATGATCTGTGTTTATACTGAAATTGGGCACTGCTCTTGCATCTAATATATTTCTCTTTCTGTTATTTCTTGTTAATATAAAATCAATTTGGCTTTTAGTATCTAGATTGTTCCATTTATACCAGGTGTATACTTGCGAATCTTTATGTTTATAGAATGTGTTTGTTATATAGAGATCGTGTTGGCTGCAAAGCTCTATCAGTCTACTTCCGTTATCATTCCTTTCATTTTGCTGATCTCCAAATGCTCCCAGGTGTTTTTCTATGCCCCCTCTGTTATGTCCTAGTCTTGCATTGAAGTCTCCCATAACTATGATGTTGTCCTGCTTATCTATTTTATTTAGCACATCATGTATGTCTTCGTAGAAGTCCTCACATTCTTGCTCATTATTGTTTGCATTACATGGTGCGTATATCTGTACATATGTTGTGATTGTTTGTTCTTTTATTCTCACTGTTATGATTCTTTCTGATATATATTTTATTTCTAGTATTGCTCTTGCTAGCTGTGGTTCGATGACTATTCCCACACCGTGTCTTGCCCTTTCTTGCTGTTCTACTCCAGAGTAAACAAACGTGTAACTGCGGTGGAGCTCCTTGCATCCTTTCCCTTTTGTTCTGGTGTCCGCTATTCCCATCAGACCAATATTCCTCTTCCCCATTGTTTCTATAAGCTCTTCTTCTTTACTATTGAAACCACAGACGTTCATTGTGCCTATTTTTTGAATCGCTGATCTATCTCGTAGTCCGTTAACATTGCCGGGTCGATAGCCGTTTGGGTCAGTCCGTTTATACTTCTTAGTTTTTCTACGAGCAGTATGAAGATCCCCTGCCGGCTTGCTAGGCCAGTCGCAGGTTTAGGACACTAATCTGACCACAGGGAGTCCATCCCCTATGGCGAGCCATAGCCCCGTTAGCCCATGACCTCGCGGTCATACATGTCAGACATACCATGTCCAGAGTTGTCACAATTCCCAGACACATCGGGTCCAGAGTTGTCACAATTCCCAGACACATCGGGTCCAGAGTTGTCACAATTCCCAGACACATCGGGTCCAGAGTTGTCACAATTCCCAGACACATCGGGTCCAGAGTTGTCACAATTCCCAGACATACCGGATCCACTGTTGTCACAATTTCCAGACATACCAGGTCCAGAGTTGTTACAATTCCTAGACATACCATGTCCAGAGTTGTCACAATTCCCAGACATACCAGGTCCAGAATTGTCACAATTCTCAGACATACCAGGTCTAGGGTTGTCACAATTCCCAGACACATCGGGTCCAGAGTTGTCACAATTCCCAGGCATTCCGAACCCAGAGTTGTCACAATTCCCAGACATTCCGAACCCAGAGTTGTCACAATTCCCAGACATTCCGAGCCCAGAGCTGTCACAATTCCCAGACATTCCAAACCTAGAGATGTCACAATTCCTAGTCATTCCGATCCCACAGTTGTCACAATTCCCAGACATTCCGAGCCCAGAGCTGTCACAATTCCCAGACATTCCGAGCCCAGATTTGTCACAATTCCAAGACATTCCAAGCCCAGAGCTGTCACAATTTCCAGACATTCTAAGCCCAGAGTTGTCACAATTCCAAGACATTCCGAGCCAAGAGTTGTCACAATTCCCAGACATTTCTGGTCTTGACTTCGAAATTAACTGCGACCGATTAGGAAGCAGATCGCTTTGTGTTGATTTCGATGGTGTGAGGCGTCAGCAGTTCAGAAAGCAATGGTAAACTACTGAACTACTGTTCCCCAGTAAATCACAAACAGAAAATAAATGCTAGGGTTGATTGGAACGTCCCCTAAATGACATTCCTCTAATGATATGCTGATGAATTCTCCTGTCTGGTTGGCAATGAAGCTACTATGACCACTCCTGGGAATAAAGATCTTCTTCTCCGGACGATTCTGACATTTCAGGGAAGATGATCTTGACAACACTATCGTGACCTCGTGACACATGGAGGAGTGGTGTGTTCAGAATCGGAAGCTGCAAGCTTGCTGCCAGATCATTTTCTGTTGCTCATTTTATGAGTCTAGAACATTCCTGTGGGGGAGGGGGCGTGGTCACTAAGAGAATTCTAGTTCAGTGGCGTGTGAACTCAGAACAACGGGGTCGTTTGGCAAGTGACTGCTTTAGATCCTTGGGTAACGTCTATGGATGTCGCTTCCGACAACACAAAGGACAACTCTTACCGAATTCAGTTGTTGTTGTTGTTGTTGTTGTTGTTGTTGTTGTTGTTGTTGTTGTTGTTGTTGTTGTTGTTGTTGATGATGATGTTGTTGTTGTTGTCCACTTATGCAGTTAGGCGTCGTGGAGAGTAGAAATTGAAGTATCAGCACCTGTGACTAGCGCTTGTCCTTCAGTTTCCTCCATATGTTCGTGCGCAGTATTACCTAGGATCAAGTAAATTCCCTGCCGGTTTATTAGACCTGGCATAGCTTCCTTGCTGTAGAAGATCTTCATTTTAGGCGTGACCATACACTCTGTCCTGTTGGATCATCACAGTATATCTATCAGAACCTATGTAAGCGTGTAAAGCAGTATGTTTCACGTAGACTAGAACACAACATTGCGGGATACGATGATTGGTTGCCTTTCTCACTTGAGAGATAGGATGGTTGGTGCCTTTCTCACTTGAGAGATAGGATGATTGTTGCCTTTCTCACTTGAGAGATAGGATGATTGGTGCCTTTCTCACTTGAGAGATAGGATGATTGGTGCCTTTCTCACTTGAGAGATAGGATGATTAGTTACCTTTCTTACTTGTAAGATACAATGATTGGTTTCTTTTACAGTTGTGACATAAGATGATTGGCTGCCCGCTGTCCGTCTCTGTTACTCTCGTGTGTAAGTTATCTATCACATTTTGCATCCATCCAGCTCTCATCTCCTCCTCCTCAGTACACTTCCCACCTTTATAATCTTTTCAAGACTTTAAAGCATTTTTGCATATTCAAACTATTTCCTTTCCTCATATTTGTTCGCCTTACCAACCAACCGTCTTCAATACGGAGTTCTTGTTGGCTATATCTCTTTGTTCTCATATCCACCCATTACATTTTAATACTATTCTGTAACAATTATATTCAATGTCGTGTACCTGCTTTCCAGATGATTTGTTTAACATCCACGTTCGACAGCCATATGTTGCTACAGGAAATGTGCATTCTCTGTGTAATCTGATTGTTGTTAACCTATCTGCTTCTTTTCATGAAGGTGTTAATTTCTTTTGCTATATTTCAAGAGAAATATTTGTTATTTTTTTTTTTTTTTAATATCTTACTTTTTTTTTTCAACCGCAGGTAACCTAGATATGTAAAACTACTCACTTTCTGTAATTTCACTCTCTTTCATAAAAATATATCCTGCCATATCTGTTTCTTCGGCTGCCATGTTTTCTTTTTTTCCCCTTGGGTTTTTTGCTGCATTGCGATTTACATTTTGTTATACTGACTTCATTAGCATTTAAATTCCTATTTGTGTTATTGATAGTAATTCTGTAATTTACACATATCGAAGTTCAGACATTTCTATTCCTCCGATTACAAATGGATCATGTTGCTCCGTTTCAATATTTCTCTGTCATTCCTCATGATGTATTCTGTACAGAAGTTAACCAGATAAGATGGCGTGCATTTTTGACCACCTTTCAATAGTTATGTCTTTGCATCTATTTCTTTAAGAACTTATCCTTACGACCTTTACTGTTCCGTTTATGAGTTCCATTCTACAATTACACCACATGCCTAAAGCTGATCAGGTGTATCCGTATATGTTCGAGTTCACGTTTCACAGCCATATAGTGCTACGGGCCAGATTTGTGTAGTGGTTATGATTTGTTTTTCTGCAGCGCAGTATAATATTACTCGAAAAGTGAAAAGTGTTTTTGTCTTGTTATGCTGTTGATCACTGCGATTCTATTTCTGTTGATGCTAGTATCTTGGTAGACCCCCCCCCCTCCCCCACCCACACAAAAAAATAACAACACACAAACCGCTAAACTGAGAATTGAATACTAAACGGAGAATTGAACTCTGACCATTGTACAGAAAGGCACAGGCACTACAATGTTTCACAATTTGTTGAGTTCGTAAAGACACACACACACACATACACACACACACACACACATATATACACACACACTCACACATTTTCTTGCCCCACCCCCTCCTTTCCCTCCCCTTACCAGCCACGTACCCACCCCCACACACCCCCGAGTTCTAGAAGTTACAGACGCCCCTGGCAAATTACTCCTGGCCGCCCCTGCTTGCTCTACTGCATTCCATTTAGAGCGACATATCCGAGGAACGGCCAAGGAAAGTAACTCGGAACTTGTATTTCTGTTAGTGATCAATTTAACAACACACGGAAAACCAATTTGAGATAATGGCCGAATCTAATGCTGGACGTAACGGCGGAAAAGAAAAAATTCGCTTTTAAGTCTTAAGATGCGAGACCAAGCCAGAAGATGCCATTACTGTAGTTTTAGTTCTATTTTTTGTTCTATCAGAGGAGAAATGGAAGCATGGAATGGATCTGTTAGGTAGATTTTGAGATATGATGGAATTTATTACTGTGGTGATGTGGTTGATGATGGTGTTAATGTGGGCGGCGAGTAGAGGAGGATGGTCGATGATGAGGGGGAATGGAATCAACGAGACATTACATCGTTTGGTGCAGTGTAATTGTATTCATATTAGGGTAAAGTGAGGCTTTGTGGGGACGGCGGCCGTGGCGTCTGGTTATTGGAGCTTGGTAATGAAATACTTTATGTTTGTTCTTGGTGGTGGTGTTAAATACTTTATGTTTGTTCTTGGTGGTGGTGTTAAATACTTTATCTTTGTGCTTGGTGGTGGTGTTAAATAGAAGGGCAGACGGATGGAAGGACAGAGAGACAGACAGACAGGCCGACGGTCAGAGGAGCACAGACGAACAGACAGACGGACGGTCGGACGGACGAACATATTAATAAGCAAAGACAGACAGGCAGACAAATGCATGCATGGGTGCAATGTCGGAAAACTTACAAAGACAGACAGACAATCATAGAGACAGTCAGATAGACAGACAAACATACACAGACAGACAGACGCTCTTACCGACCAGAAGACAAACGGGCAGACAGGCAGGGAGATAGACTGTTAGATAGCAAGCATGTAGGTAGCTAGGTAGGATGTTAGGTAGGTAGTATGTAGGTAGGTAGGTAGTATGTAGGTATGTAGGTAGGTTGGCAGATAGAACGAACGAACGAACTTTATTTTCAAAGGGTCACAAATTGGACACCATCATCATCATCATCATCATCATCATCATCATCATCATCATCATCATCATCATCATCATCATCATCATCATCTTACATTAGGCCCTTCCAATCACTAATCTTTCATTTATCATTGTGCGTGTTACATTCACATTGGGAAAAAACATTGTCAAATGAATGTTGTAAACATAAGTAAATAGTTAGGTAGGTAGGTAGGTAGGTAGGTAGGTTAGTAGGTAGGTATGTTGATAGGTAGGAAGGTAGGTAGGCAGGTAGGTTGGTACGCAGACAGACAGACAGACAGACAGACAGACAGACAGACAGACAGACAGACAGACAGACAGACAGACAGACAGACAGACAGACAGAGGCGAACATGTTAACGTGTCAATAAGGCTATAATTGACACCGACCTCGCACACATTAGCATAATGTATACAAAGAACACACTCGAGACTCCTGGGTGCCCTGTAACTGATCCAACAGTCAGAACAAGATGACAAATAGAAATGGTTAAATTGTAACTTTGTTACCCTGTCTCCGGCTGGTTTATCTGCCCAAGTTAGCTAATGAGCAGCTTGAGAGCGACAGCAAATAAGGGATCGTTTTCTAGACCTGGTCATGAAGATTCCACTTGTCAAAAGACAGAACAAGCAATTACCGCAATCCTGACATGACACTCTTGATAAATCGTAACTTTAAACGCGTCGATCCTGGGTCTGTGCCTACTTGCTAAGCGGTGGTTGCAAAGTGGCCGGGGCATAGATGCTCGGGGAAATGCCTCTGCAGCCGCACCTTGTTGGAAGAGTATCACTGGCAGTCAACAGACATGTTGTCAAATTAAGACGATCGCACGAGGAAGCTCAAATTAACTGAGAACTTGATCTTAAGTAAGGCTGGAGGAAGCAAAAACTTCTAACATCTAGAAGTGAACGGGCAGCACTTTACTAAGATAAACAGTGTGACACTCGAGTACTAGGGGTGTCAAAATGGCTGTAAGATCGTACAGTTGGCGGCCTAAGTTTGCCTTACAATGGCCTTGGCTTGGTTTGTCAGAGAAGGCGCGGGTCAGGTTTTGTAGAGGGATTTTTGCAACTGAGGGGATGGTGAGAATAAGGGTCCAGTGAGGCATGAGGGGAGACTGTTGCTGTAAAACAGTGAAGCTGTTACTGTAAAACAATGAAGCATGAGGCGAGACTGTTAGTGTAAAACAGCGAGGCACGAGGGGAGACTGTTGCTGTAAAACAGTGAGTAATGAGGCCAACTGTTACTATAAACCAGTGAGCTAGGAGGCGAGACTGTTACTGTAAAACAGTGAGACACGAGGCGAGATTGTTACTGAGGCATGAGGCGAGGCTGATACTGTAAAACAGTGAGGCATGAAGCGTGACTGTTACTGTAAATCAGTGAGGTATGAGGCGAGACTGTTACTGTAAAACAGTGAGATATGAGGCGAGACTGTTACTGTAAAACAGTGAGGCTGGAGACGAGACAGTTACTGTAAAACAGTGAGGTATGAGACGAGTCTGTTACTGTAAAACTGTTATAACATTGTTTGTGTATTTGTGTACCAATGCTGAACACTACTACCGCTGCCATTATCTCCATCGTTATCATCAGCAATAGAATCACAATAATTGTCGTCGTCTTGATAATTATTCTCATCATTATTCTCGTCGTCGTCATCATCATTCTCTTCACCACTATCATTATTATAACATTTTAGCAATATATTCATGGTGAATAACCTCCTCATAATCATAATCATTCACATCATTTTTATTGTCATCATCATCATCTTTTTCTTCACAGTTGTCATCATTGTTATTCATAGCATATACTTCATTACAACTACGTTAACATCATCGTCATTCGCATCATATCTATTATTATCATCACTCTAACCATCATAGTTCGTATTAAAGTGATCATTATCGTTAGTACTCGTTTAATCTTTATCAACTTCTCCGTCATCGTCGTCGTAATCAAGGTCATCAGTGTTCATTAAACGCACTATTTTCACCATTCTCTACACCATCATTGAAATAATCAGTAACATCGTACTGTCTGCACTTATCGTCATCATTTATTTATTTTATCACCATTCTCAAATCTTGCGCATTAGTGTTATCACTGTCAACGTCATAATTATTATTGTCATCATCATGATCATCATCTTAATAGTGTCATCCTCTGTTTGCAGTTGATGCCCTTGCAAAGGCACAAGACCAGATGGTTCGGCCATCTCGTTAGAATGCAACACCATCAACAATCAACACTGGCCCTACACCAAAGAAGATCTGATACGAGAGCAAGAGGGCGTTCGAGGAGAAAATGAACTGACAACATTAAGAACAGTAAATAATCACAGGAAATGACACTACTCAATGCCACCCATAGGGCCCTGCGACGTCAACTATTCCTTCCCAACGACGTCTGACGGCAAAATTGGAAGATGATGATGAATATGATGGTATATGATATTCAAATGAGGCATACGTATTATCTGGGCTGTTGTTTAGTTTCATTGATACTGATGATGATGATGATGATGATGATGATGATGATGATGATGATGATGATGATGATGATGGTTATAATGATGATGATGATGATGATGATGATGACGATGATGATGATGATGATGATGATGATGATGATGATGATGATGATGATGATGATGATGATGATGATGATGATGATGATGATGATGATGATGATTCCAGGGCACTGTGCTCAAAGCGGTACAATTTTTTACTATCTTTTAACTTCTCCACCGACATTATTCTGTCTGTCTCCTATACAATATAGTTACCATTCTTGAATACATTTCTCTTGCTGACGATAAAATCCTGTCAATACATTCCACAAAAGGATACAAATGAGTAATTCCAATCTAGAACTGTCGAGAGACCGGGTTCAAAGAATGTTTTCATTAACAGTGAGACAGAAGTGCATCAGGGAGTAATACAATATATCAACATTACGCACATAATATAAACTAGCCCGGTCTAATACTATTGAATCGTCGGCAAAGAAGAAGGAAACGCCTCATCCACTGTCCTTCAAAGAATATGATAGAAGAGGCCACCGTGGCTGAAAGGACACGGTGGTCGCCTTATGCTCAGGAGGTAATGGGTTCAATCCCTGCAAGCTGAGAATGGACCCAAGAACTGTTGGTGTCACAAGCTTTCAGACGTCCTTGTGATCTATTAGATAGTCAGATCTGATGCATATCCTTCTCGGATGAGGGAGAAAGTCGGGAGGTTCAGTGTGCAAGTTCTGCATGTTAACAATTCACAGCGAAATTAAAAATGGCAAAGATTAGGCCGTACGTTATGTTATCACCCTGGCAACATTGTTCGGAAAAGTAAACTGGTAGATATATTAGCCCGTCACCTTGGAAGAAACCTGTTTAGAAGAAACAAACAGTTCACAAATGAGTGCCTAATTCGGGCGCACAATTATCACTTTCTATAACTAGCTGTGACTCAGGTGACAACGAAGAAGACAAACGTAGATTGTATGTAATATTATATTAAAAAGTTCCAAACTGTAGTAGGACATCGAAAGAGTACGAACGAACAAACTTTATTTTCGAAGGGTTAAGAACTGGGCACGCGGGCCCGTCTAACATTCTGCCCTTCAATAACTATCTTTCATACATAATTTAATCCATACAGTAGACCCATATCCGTGACATTCCTCCAATGTTCTATACATCAACACTGTGTCTGTCCGTGACATTCCTCTATTGTTCTATACATCCACATTATATCTGTCCATGACATTCCTCCAATGTTCTATACATATACACTGTGTCTGTCCGTGACATTCCTGAAATGTTCTATACATCCACATTATATCGTTCCATGACATCCTTCAATGTTCTATACATCCACACTGTGTCTGTCCGTGACATTCCTCCAATGTTCTATACATCCACACTGTGTCTGTCTGTGACATTCCTCCAATGTTCTATACATCCACATTATATCTTTCCATGACATCCTTCAATGTTCTATACATCCACACTGTGTCTGTCCGTGACATTCCTCCAATGTTCTATACATCCACACTGTGTCTGTCCGTGACATTCCTCCAATGTTCTATACATCCACACCGTGTCTGTCCGTGACATTCCTCCAATGTTCTATACATCCACATTATATCTTTCCATGACATCCTCCAATGTTCTATACATCCACACTGTGTCTGTCCGTGACATTCCTCCAATGTTCTATACATCCACACTGTGTCTGTCAGTGACATTCCTCCAATGATCTATACATCCACACTGTGTCTGTCCGTGACATTCCTCTATTGTTCTATACATCCACATTATATCTGTCCATGACATTCCTCCAAGGTTCTATACATCCACATTGTGTCTGTCCGTGACATTCCTCCAATGTTCTATTCATCCACATAATATCTTTCCATGACATCCTCCAATATTCTATACATCAACTGTGTCTATCCGTGACATTTCTCCAATGTTCTATACATCCACATTGTGTCTGTCCGTGACATTCCTCCAATGTTCTATACATCCACATTGTGTCTGTCCGTTACATTCCTCCAATGTTCTATTCATCCGCATTATATCTTTCCATGACATCCTCCAATGTTCTATACATCAACTGTGTCTGTCCGTGATATTTCTCCAATGTTCTATACATCCACACGGTGTCTGTCCGTGACATTCCTCCAATGTTCTATACATCCACACTGTGTCTGTCCGTGACATTTCTCCAATGTTCTATACATCCACACTGTGTCTGTCCGTGACATTCCTCCAATGTTCTATACATCCACACTGTGTCTGTCCGTGACATTCCTCCAATGTTCTATTCATCCACATTATATCTTTCCATGACATCCTCCAATGTTCTATACATCAACTGTGTCTGTCCGTGACATTTCTCCAATGTTCTATACATCCACATTGTGTCTGTCCGTGACATTCCTCCAATGTTCTATACATCCACATTGTGTCTGTCCGTGACATTCCTCCAATGTTCTATACATCCACATTATATCTTTCCATGACATCCTCCAATGTTCTATACATCCACATTATATCTTTCCATGACATCCTCCAATGTTCTATACATCCACACTGTGTCTGTCCGTGACATTCCTCCAATATTCTATACATCCACACTGTGTCTGTCCGTGACATTCCTCCAATGTTCTATACATCCACACTGTGTCTGTCCGTGACATTCCTCCAATGTTCTATACATCCACATTATATCTTTCCATGACATCCTCCAATGTTCTATACATCCACACTGTGTCTGTCCGTGACATTCCTCCAATGTTCTACACATCCACACTGTGTCTGTCTGTGACATTCCTCCAATGATCTATACATCCACACTGTGTCTGTCCGTGACATTCCTCTATTGTTCTATACATCCACATTATATCTGTCCATGACATTCCTCCAAGGTTCTATACATCCACATTGTGTCTGTCCGTGACATTCCTCCAATGTTCTATTCATCCACATAATATCTTTCCATGACATCCTCCAATGTTCTATACATCAACTGTGTCTATCCGTGACATTTCTCCAATGTTCTATACATCCACATTGTGTCTGTCCGTGACATTCCTCCAATGTTCTATACATCCACATTGTGTCTGTCCGTGACATTCCTCCAATGTTCTATTCATCCACATTATATCTTTCCATGACATCCTCCAATGTTCTATGCATCAACTGTGTCTGTCCGTGACATTTCTCCAATGTTCTATACATCCACACGGTTTCTGTCCGTGACATTCCTCCAATGTTCTATACATCCACACTGTGTCTGTCCGTGACATTCCTCCAATGTTCTATTCATCCACATTATATCTTTCCATGACATCCTCCAATGTTCTATA
Organism: Cepaea hortensis; assembly: GCA_963921405.1. Lineage (NCBI taxonomy): Eukaryota > Metazoa > Mollusca > Gastropoda > Stylommatophora > Helicidae > Cepaea > Cepaea hortensis. The sequence goes on from OY992881.1 coordinate 11,662,423, forward strand.
CATCATCTGTGTCTGTCCGTGACGTTTCTCCAATGTTCTATACATCCACATTGTGTCTGTCCGTGACATTCCTCCAATGTTCTATACATCCACATTGTGTCTGTCCGTGACATTCCTCCAATGTTCTATTCATCCACATAATATCTTTCCATGACATCCTCCAATGTTCTATACATCAACTGTGTCTGTCCGTGACATTTCTCCAATGTTCTATACATCCACATTGTGTCTGTCCGTGACATTCCTCCAATGTTCTATACATCCACATTGTGTCTGTCCGTTACATTCCTCCAATGTTTTATTCATCCACATTATATCTTTCCATGACATCCATCAATGTTCTATACATCAACTGTGTCTGTCCGTAACATTTCTCCAATGTTCTATACATCCACATTATATCTTTCCATGACATCCTCCAATGTTCTATACATCCACATTATATCTTTCCATGACATCATTCAATGTTCTATACATCCACACTGTGTCTGTCCGTGACATTCCTCCAATGTTCTATACATCCACACTGTGTCTGTCCGTGACATTCCTCCAATGTTCTATACATCCACACTGTGTCTGTCCGTGACATTCCTCCAATGTTCTATACATCCACATTATATCTTTCCATGACATCCTCCAATGTTCTATACATCCACACTGTGTCTGTCCGTGACATTCCTCCAATGTTCTATACATCCACACTGTGTCTGTCCGTGACATTCCTCTATTGTTCTATACATCCACATTATATCTGTCCGTGACATTCCTCCATTGTTCTATACATCCACATTATGTATGTCTGTGATATTCCTCCAATGTTCTATACACCCACACTGTGTCTGTCCATGACATTCCTCCAATGTTCTATACATCCACACTGTGTCTGTCCGTGACATTCCTCCAGTGTTTTATACATCCACACTGTGTCTGCCCGTGACATTCCTCCAGTGTTTTATACATCCACACTGTGTCTGTGCGTGACATTCCTCCAATGTTCTATACATCCACACTGTGTCTGTCTGTGACATTCCTCCAATGATCTATACATCCACACTGTGTCTGTCCGTGACATTCCTCTATTGTTCTATACATTCACATTATATCTGTCCGTGACATTCCTCTATTGTTCTATACATCCACATTATGTATGTCTGTGATATTCCTCCAATGTTCTATACACCCACACTGTGTCTGTCCGTGACATTCCTCCAATGTTCTATACATCCACACTGTGTCTGTCCGTGACATTCCTCCAGTGTTTTATACATCCACACTGTGTCTGTCCGTGACATTCCTCCATTGTTCTATACACCCACATTATGTCTGTCCGTGACATTCCTCCATTGTTCTATACATCCACATTATGTATGTCTGTGATATACCTCCAATGTTCTATACATCCACACTGTGTCTGTCCGTGCCATTCCTCCAATGTTCTATACATCCACACTGTGTCTGTCCGTGACATTCCTCCAATGTTCTATACATCCACACTGTGTCTGTCCGTGACATTCCTCCAATGTTCTATACATCAACACTGTGTCTGTCCGTGACATTCCTCCAGTGTTCTATACATCCACACTGTGTCTGTCCGTGACATTCCTCCAATGTTCTATACATCCACACTGTGTCTGTCCGTGCCATTCCTCCAATGTTCTATACATCCACACTGTGTCTGTCCGTGACATTCCTCCAATGTTCTATACATCCACACTGTGTCTGTCCGTGACATTCCTCCAATGTTCTATACATCCACACTGTGTCTGTCCGTGACATTCCTCCAATGTTCTATACATCAACACTGTGTCTGTCCGTGACATTCCTCCAGTGTTCTATACATCCACACTGTGTCTGTCCGTGACATTCCTCCAATGTTCTATACATCCACACTGTGTCTGTCCGTGACATTCCTCCAATGTTCTATACATCCACACTGTGTCTGTCTGTGACATTCCTCCAATGATCTATACATCCACACTGTGTCTGTCCGTGACATTCCTCTATTGTTCTATACATCCACATTATATCTGTCCGTGACATTCCTCCATTGTTCTATACATCCACATTATGTATGTCTGTGATATTCCTCCAATGTTCTATACACCCACACTGTGTCTGTCCGTGACATTCCTCCAATGTTCTATACATCCACACTGTGTCTGTCCGTGACATTCCTCCAGTGTTTTATACATCCACACTGTGTCTGTCCGTGACATTCCTCCAGTGTTTTATACATCCACACTGTGTCTGTCCGTGACATTCCTCCAATGTTCTATACATCCACACTGTGTCTGTCTGTGACATTCCTCCAATGATCTATACATCCACACTGTGTCTGTCCGTGACATTCCTCTATTGTTCTATACATCCACATTATATCTGTCCGTGACATTCCTCTATTGTTCTATACATCCACATTATGTATGTCTGTGATATTCCTCCAATGTTCTATACACCCACACTGTGTCTGTCCGTGACATTCCTCCAATGTTCTATACATCCACACTGTGTCTGTCCGTGACATTCCTCCAGTGTTTTATACATCCACACTGTGTCTGTCCGTGACATTCCTCCATTGTTCTATACACCCATATTATGTATGTCCGTGACATTCCTCCATCGTTCTATACATCCACATTATGTATGTCCGTGATATTCCTCCAATGTTCTATACATCCACACTGTGTCTGTCCGTGACATTCCTCCAGTGTTTTATACATCCACACTGTGTCTGTCCGTGACATTCCTCCATTGTTCTATACATCCACATTATGTATGTCTGTGATATTCCTCCAATGTTCTATACATCCACACTGTGTCTGTCCGTGACATTCCTCCAATGTTCTATACATCCACACTGTGTCTGTCCGTGACATTCCTCCAGTGTTCTATGCATCCACACTGTGTCTGTCCGTGACATTCCTCCAGTGTTTTATACATCCACACTGTGTCTGTCCGTGACATTCCTCCAGTGTTTTATACATCCACACTGTGTCTGTCCGTGACATTCCTCCATTGTTCTATACACCCATATTATGTATGTCCGTGACATTCCTCCATTGTTCTATACATCCACATTATGTATGTCTGTGATATTCCTCCAATGTTCTATACATCCACACTGTGTCTGTCCGTGACATTCCTCCAATGTTCTATACATCCACACTGTGTCTGTCCGTGACATTCCTCCAGTGTTTTATAAATCTACATCTCCACCACATTTACTCTTCTTACCGCATATTTAGACCCTGCGACTTCGCGTCATATAACAATGCAGGAAATACGTGACATTTTATGACTTATTTTTAATCACTATTATAATCTAGAGAGATTAGCAACGCATTAAAAATTAGAATTGTCAAAATTAGACCGGGTGTTTGTAAAGGGACATTACATTTCAAGACACCTCTTCAACCAAAAATATTATGTCTTCCGTTGATAACACCATTCTGTTTGGAGTGACAATAATTACTTCAGCAGGCGACAGCCATTCGATACATATTGTCTGACGATTGTCCGTGCATCACATTTTTGATGACATCATTTACTTCATTTTTCAAATTTGTTCTGCAAAGTGTAGTGAGACTTTACAAACAGCCTGTAAATATTCAATATTACTATGTGGTGCCGGCTCTGTGGCCATGGGGCTACGGGCACAATTCTTAATCCCACATACCGCGTTCGAAACACAGCTGCGGACGATTTGGAAGCAAACCGCCTGACGTTGGTTTCCCATAAAAGGAATGAATGCGGTTCGTTCAGAAAGCAATAATTAACTACTGAACGTAAATTTGCCAAGAGATCACTAATAACCAAATAAACTCTGGGGTTGACGGCAACATCCTGTTAAGGGTATGCAACTAACTTAAGTATATGGTGCAAAAGCCTGGACTTATAAACTTATTATTTAAGATGTAACTCTGACAATAATCTGGACAATGGGTAATAACATGATAGAATGAATGAGTGTAGTGGCAATGTGGATTTTCGAAGAATTTTGAGAATAGTACAAGTACAATATTACCAAAGCCAAGGAAGAGTCCATGATGTGTGTAGCCATTACACGTGTACGTTGAGGCAGACACGAAGGAGACTGATCACCGGCAAGTAAACCCGGAGGTCAGGCAATCTACACCGATATAACGCCAAGTATGTTGAGAGAATCACGCGCGTTACAAATCACTCGCGATTGATAATCGATAAGAGCGGGCCGAATACACGACTGCCCAGCAAAATCTGCGCTCAAAATTATCTTTATAGCATATGTAATTCCTTATACACACGTCTGGCACGTCGTCGGCGCCACGTCCGTGCACTGTGCTGAAACTCTCCTTGCGTGTTGCATGGGAATAGGGTGAAGTATTTTTGGTGATATCCGTTTGCTAAAGAGAAGCTCCCTTTGAACAGCCAAACCACATCGCCTTCATCCTAGTTGTGTAAGTTACAGATTTAAAATATATATATATATATATATATATATATATATATATATATATATATATATATATATATATATATATATATATATATATATATATATATATATTATTTGTATGACTCAAGGCTCTCTAGGGGCAATAGCTGCCCCGTGAAATTCCAAATTCCAAGTGTGTCAGTCGGATGACCGCCTCTGCTGATGGTCCAAACCAGATCAAAGTGCTGATACTATGTTTTGATCTTAGGCAAAAGGCAGAGACGTTATAAAAACAGATAATATATCTTAGAAACGATAAGAAAAGATACTAGAGGCTGGTCTTAGCCAAGAGGCATAGAAGTGATATTGATTGTGATATTCCCGTTGACATGCACGCATACTGTTTGCAATTTATTATTTACAGAGGTATTCTGTTTACAACTTGTGTTCTTATTTTACATCGCTTAATGTGCATTATAACATTCACCTGCCTTATCGTGGTTAGTTAGTTAGTCAGTCACGGTTCCAACTTCACGGCAACGGATCGTCCCCATTATACTCCGTTCCTGTGCAAGTGAATATCACACAAAATGCTCCTCACTGCCCTATGTGAACAATGGAATAGACAGGAGTATCGGCAAGCCAACAGCCCGCACAGGTACACTGTGCATAACGCCGCAGCCAGTATGCCAACACAAAAGTCCTCCACGAGAAATACACTTCATTGTCAATGGAAACTGCAATCACCAGAAAGACTTCATTGACCCGGGTTTTATCCCATGTGGCTAGGCCTCTTTCCACAGGGCAAACCGCCGAAAGCGCAGCACAAGGCACGAACTCCGTAGCCCAGAGGTGGCTCCCAGGAGTCTCCTGAAAAATGCACTCGTGAACCGAAAAGGCAAACCAGTCAATCCAGCAACAGCCGGTCGCCATCGTTCCGAACATGCAGTTCACGCTACAAACTGCGAACAGATGTAAAAGCATTCCATGCGAAATTCACAGCTCACAGTGCCGCGCCACGCACTCACTCAGTAGCAGGGCGACGGAATCATAGCCTCCTTAGTCGCCTCTTACGACATGCATGGTAGGCAACAAACAGTGTTACTGTTCTTTGCTCCCCCGTGTGGACCCCGGCAACACACGGACGTGCCTTATCGTGGTTTTTAGAGTTAACAGACTATCGACTGTATACGGAAAACAAGGGAAAACCACCGCATCATATATCCAAAAAGACATACAGATTTGGCTGGGTGGATGAAGACAATGATTATCGTGATCATTTGCAAACAGTAACAGTCTAAGGTACATAACCCAGATTAAGAACAACATGAAAATTGTTACACGGCAAAGTACTTGTCTCCCTTATAATGTTTTGTAAATAATATAAAATGACACAAAGTAGTGCAGCTTTACATAACAGATTTACGACACATACAGTACGTTGCGGCGATTAGCCTTCATCAGCAAACAGACACATTCACAAACACAACATATAGTCAAGGAGATCTCATGTGACTACATCAAAAGGTGACGACAGGACGAGAAGAACAAAAGGATGGAAAAAATTAAAGCAATGAGGAGAAAATGAGAATTGAAAAATAAGAAAAAAATATGTTCATACTTACCTCAGAGTTCCGATCTGTGAGTGACAGAATGACAGTGAGGTAAGTGCATCAATGTTGGTGGAAATTATGTTGAGAAATAAAGGGACAATGTATGTGTAAAAATAAACTGGTTTCAAGTTGTTATCATCTTTAGTTATTTTTCAACATCCATTTGTGGCTTACTTATTAACTTACTCTCGTATTAGTTCGTGTGCTGACACCCTTCCGTGCCATGACATACAACTATCAAGCATTTTCTCTCGCTGTCAGCCTCAATCTCTTTTACCACATATATTTCCAGTTGTCCCAACATCTTCCATTTGTTGTGTGTTTTTCTTTTTGTCTTCTCAAAATGTGGCCAAACCTATATGACTGTCTCTTTCTGGTATTTGTAATAAGTTGTATTTGTGTCTTTAGCCGCCCTCAAAACGTTTACAGCACACATTTTGGCAGACCATGGAATTGTTAGCATTGTTCTATACATTCACACCGTAAAAGCATCTATCGGTGTGTGTGTGTGTGTGTATTTGTATAAATAATGTCGTCTGTAAACGGCCCGCTCTGTGGCGACTGGATTATGATCACAGTTCGTAATCCCGAATACCGAGTTCAAAACCCAGCTGCGGGCGATTTGGTAGCAGACCGCTCTGTGCTGGTTTTAATAAATTAGTATGTGTGTCGGTTGTTCACAAAGCAATGGTAAACTACTGAAGGTAAACATGCAAAGAAATCACAAACAGCCAAGAACTACTCGGGTTGACTGGGATGTCATGTAAAGGATATACAACTAACTAACCTATAAAAGACTGATCACTGGTGCCAGGGTAACAAGATCAAGTTAACGCACGAGCCCTGGGGGTTGCCATGGCATAGAACATAGCGCACTTGCTTGCAATGACCCTGACCGGGGTTCAGTTGCCGCCAATGACACGATTCTTGTGTCCGTCTGTGCGGGCCCAGTCAGTCTTGACCAATGGTCACCAGATAGTTATCTGGACATTGTTTGGGAGGACGTGAGGTATGTAAGAGAACTGATCATCCAATTACATCATCCGCGTTATGTCCTATGCCGATCGGACAGGCCGGTCATGGTTAGATATCCTACATGATCCACAATATGACCCACAGAGTCTAGGATTAAGTATGTGTTCTTGTCCCACTTATGCCTCATGACCGAACCACACTGGCTGTCACGTCACACCTCCCCGGACTCTCTTCTTACCAATCTTGCCAGTTGTCACTAAGTTTTCAAGTGTATTTCTCCTCGTAATGTACTCCAACATTAAAAAATGTTCACACCTCATTTTTCTAATCAGTTTAAGGATTTTATTTGTTTGTTTGTTTGTTTTTCATTATTTTCTCATTTTCGTATAGAATGACAGTCATACTTCGTAACCCACAGGCCGTGCCGGTTATAAGACAGAATGTAAAGTTTTACACTACAGCCTCTGATCTTCCCTAGCTGTGAGAAGGTTAGCATGCCTAATTACAGGCTATCTATTAGCGTAAATCAACGAACAAGAAGGGGATTTTGTAAAGTAGTCACAAGTGACAGAATGGACGTAATGGCTACAGCCTACGTCAACACATAAACAGTAAACAGACACTGATAGAACTATATAAACAGTACCGTTCCATTTTAGCTCTTCGTGTAAGCGCCAATAACCTGCTCGTTATAAGCTCACGAATGAGAGTATATTTGGGACCACGACTTGAAGTTTCGTGTCCCAGATCGACATAACTGACAAATCTCGCCACATGGAGTACCACATGTCGCCTGCTGAAATACTCTAAATCAATACGAGCCTTATATTTCACGTAATCTGGATTTGGTGTCTCAACTACTGGAGTTACTCTTAGTGGTGTTTCTTACATTTGTGGCCATTTTTAGGCCACTTAAGTGACGAAGGTACACAAAGTGATAGGAATTAACATGAAATATTGAGGCCAGCATGGTCGAATGGATAAGAAAGTGTGCTCTTAAACTTCCAGTGTGCTGATGCCGAGGTAAGGGGTTCAACCCCTACACCGGACAGTTGGACTAAAATTGTAACCTCCCATTCTTGACTTAGGGACGTAAATTACAAGTACCTCTAAAGTAGGAGTGGGTTCGCCTCATGACGAGGGACACTGTTAATAGGTAAAGCTAATCCATACGCAAAATTCAGTCTGGCACAACTAGAAGTAGTGTGTATGGAGTACGCTTGAGTTCAAAGAGAGCGAGCGCAAAACAAAAACAAAAAACGTGGAATCTATTGAGGATTATCTCAAATATCATGGGACATTACTCCGCACACAAATGTTTTGCAAATGAGTGTATTGATTATTTCCCTTAAATAAACTCTACACAGAACAAGCCGTCGGACTGGCTGACATGGGTCCTATGGACATATACTCGAATCTCTACAGCGCCGGATTTTAGGAAAAAATAGACCTGGGATCCCAGCCTAAAACTGTAGCAAAAAATATCCTGGGAAGAAATTTAGGTTGACATACGTCCCGGTTTTTCTCGACAGTCATGGTTGTTAATAACATAATTGACAACAAAATACCACAACATCCACTGCATAGTGAGATTAAGAAGGTAAAGGGCAGAAGGTTAAAAAGAGGAAAGTCGCGGATGGGTCAAGCCGAAGACATTCTTCAACAGGTGTGTTCACTGGAGGACTTAGAACCTGGCGAGGAGTGGGTACAAGTGCAAACAGAGTTCTGTACATCCTTTTCTGTGTGCATCCAACTAGACAGGAAATGCAGAAAAGAAAACCCAGCTGCTGTGAAGGCGGAAGTACAAGCTCTGATCTTCGAGAATTCTTTAGAGGATGATGCTGTCATTTACACGGATGAGACAGTCGTTCGAGGAGTGAGAAGTTCATGGGCCTTTACTGCTCAGGCCGGAGGGGAAATTGTGAAGGAAGAGTCTGGCGCTTTTGCTTTACCACAAACAGCCTGACTATTGAAGTCATGGCAGTAAGTAAAGCAATGATATGGCTCGAGATACAGACATTCAATCGGGCATGTGTCCTTAGTGACTCAATGAGCATGCTCAGGAGGATAGAGATGGGGGGGAGTGGGGTCCGAAGAGAGTGGCTGCTGTCTCTGGAGCGGTCTCGGCTGGCAAAGATTAGTTTCATCTTCGTGCCAGGGCATGTTGGTGTACAAGAGAATGAGCAGGCTGACAGGCTTGCAGATAGGGATACTGTGGAAGGCGGACGAGCCATGGACCAGGCAAACATTCTGAACGCGCTACGAGAAGTTAGTCGTTTAAGAGAATCAAGCGATGACTGGGAATCTACAACCATGGGCAGGATGCGAGAACAGCAAGTTAAAAGAGGTGTGGTCAAACAAGAACACTACACAGGAAGCCAAAGAAGATTAATAAACCAACACAGAACTGGTGTTGTGACCGCTAAACGCTGCGGAATTTGCTGAGCAGGGGATCCGAGCACTTATGAACTGAATGGTTCGGTGTGCAATGAGGGTGATCTGTCGACTAACTAACTAACTAACTAATTATCCCGAAATACGTTTTCGGTTTCCCGTTTGTCCCGGTTATTTTTTGTTTTGTTTTCACATAATACATTTAATTAATAAAACTGAATTAATAAAACTGTTTATCGATGTTGATTTAATAGAACTGTTTAACTTATGATCTGTGGCAGAAGAATGAGCATTTATGGAGGTATCCTTGTTCAGCGTCTTACCAATTTTATACATATCCTTGACAATATGTGTATCAAGGGGCATAATTCATTCAAATGTTTACCAAAGTGTCTATCTATTATTATTTCCCCTCGAGTGACATAAATAAAGAACATTAGGCTAGGAACTATTTACAACACCCCTTCCAACGGACTAAGTGGCATTGGCTCGAATTCTCATTTTAAAATTAAGCTGGGTTGCAGGGAGATCCGGCCTTAAATTAAGTTAGTTGCATATCCGTGACAGGACGGAGCAGTCAGCTCCAGCATGTTTGGCTATTTCTGATTTCTGAGCAAGTTTACGTTCAGTAGTTTGCCATTGCTTTCTGAACGACCAGCACTCATACCATTGTATGGATACACCAACGCAAGGCGATCTGCCTCCAAATCTCCTGCAACTGTATTTCGAACGCCGTTTGCGGGATTACGAATTGCATTAGTAACCTATTCGCCACAGAGTCGGCCAGTGTTAAGCAGGCACCAGGACATGACATGGGCAGTCAAGGCGTCCGGCATTTCACTGACCACACCAAGCCTCGACTACCGATTGGTCTCTGGGATGTACTTCTAGCACCATATACTTGCTACGGCTTCTGGTGTATACAATGATCAAACAGTTACGTACAATTTGTATTTACAATGTGCTTCACGTTCACCCGCTGTTAACTGCTCAAGTTTTGCAATCAATACCGAGGTATGGATGTTGTAAATTCACATGCACATCGACACAACCGAGACTGGTTGCCAGGAGCTGTTCTGGGAAGTAAAGGCGTTCAGTGCGATAATGATCACATCAGCCACCAAGTCTTACTTGGCCTATACATATGTGCTGCTATATATATATATATATATATATATATATATATATATATATATATATATATATATATATATATATATATATATATATATATATATGCCAGTCTCCGTGGCAAAGGGGTTAAGGACGCCATTCTTAATCCCGTATACGCACGTACGAAACACAGCTGCGCGAGATTCGGTAGCTGATCTCGTCGCGTTGGTTTCTTGCGAAAATGTATGTGAGCTGGTCGTTCAGAAAGTAATGGCAAACTACTGAATGTAAACCTAGCCTAGACATCAACAGCGGCTGTAAAATGCTAATGTTGACTGCAATGTCCTGTAAATAGGAAATGCCATATATATATATATATAAAGTCATGTAGCAGTTTTCGTGTAGTTCTATCAGTGTGTGTTTGTTGCTTGTGTGCTTGCCATACTTGTGTTGAGTTGTTCCGGACATGTTGAGTCTGTTCTAAATTACTAATTGTTGTTAATAGTGTAGTGAAAGAACTCAAACTTAATTCAAGACAAGGAGAGAATTAATCACAATGAGAAGAACTCATCACCGCCAGTCAGAAAGGTGTGGGTCCAGAAATGATGCACAGAAACGTGAACAGTCAGAAAGATACATTCACGGTTGGCGCCACGGCGAGATTTCTCCAATTGCTTGTAGCGCTGTGGCGTGATCAGCTGTGTCAACATAAATATGGTATGTTCCTGTGTGTCTGCCAATGACAGTCAAAAACACGCATATCAGCCATAGGCGATAGTATTATGAACAATTAATCTAAATTACCTTTCTAAGTCGTCCTAAGTCGCCCATGGCAGTGCTGACGCGGTCGCTGGCCACAACGTCCAATTTGTTACTTGTCATTGTGTTCTACTAAAGATTACTGATTCTCCTTCTCGTGTTTCGATAATTCATGCTTGTGTCATCTTGATGATTCATTCTTGTGTCATTATGTTGATTCATGCTTGTGTCATCTTGGTGATTCACTCTTGTGTCATCATGGTGATTCATGCTTGTGTCATCTTGGTAATTTATTCTTGTGTCATCTTGGTCATTCATTCTTGTGTTATCTTGGTGATTCATGCTTGTGTCATCTTGGACGCCGTCCTCGTATTGACCATCGAACGCCGACTGGTGTGTAGACAAATGTGGCTGTCGTCACACACCCAGTACACCTGCGAGTGTATACTCGACTCCTGTGCTTTGTTTAAAACTATACACACAGGTAAGAGAATAACAGGCTTGAGAAGGCTGCTGGAGGTCAGCGTGGCAGAATGGAAAAGAGCGCTCATTTTTAAACATCCGGTGAGCTGATGCCGAGGTAGCAGGTTCATCCTTACACCGGTCAGTTGGACTAACATGTTGACTTCTCATCCTCGACTTGGGGGCATAAATTACAAGTACCTCTGAAGTCGGAGTGAGTTCGCCCACTGGCGATGGACACTGGCATTAGGGTAAGTTAATCCACATGCAAACATCAGTCCAGTGCACGTAGCAGCGCGTGTAAGGATTACGCGTGAGTTCTTCTTCTTCTTCTTCTTCTTCTTCTTCTTCTTCTTCTTCTTTGCGTTCATCCGGAGTGTTTTTTTTCAGATGTGATTGCGGTGTGTCTGGTTAGGCACCCTTGGATCGAAACCCTTAGGACAACACATCCGGCTTTTAGCGTGCAATTTTGACCAGGTTTGCATTCCTGGGAGACTCTCACTTTTGTGGTACCGTCCACCTCCCAGTTGGTCGAGTTGGAACAGTCGGAGACTTCACAGTCATATCCCTCAAAGGAAGGCAGGGACAGTCCATAGCATTTTCCGCCATCCTGGGTGGCTTCCATAATTGCAGAGCCGACACATAATGCTCTGGTGCTGGGCTCACCGAGGGAATCGTCACGTCCTGCTCATGGCGGCTTTAATCGCTCACTTCAATATATTGGGCATTTCGTTAACCCCGGGTCGTTCCCGCACAAACCAGACAAGTCTGCAGGCGGTATCCACTCAGCGAGTTTTCGAAACGGACATGTGCTTGTCGTTGCGCCCGTCAGAGCTGTTCCAGGCACGACGGGCATTCGGAAAACTACCTAGTCAGAGCAGTTCCGAACAAGAGCGGCATTCGGAAACTAGGTAGTCAGAGCTGTTCCTAGCACGAGTGACATTCGGACGAGACAATTCACTCGGACGTAATTGCGTAGTGCCAATTATTATTTTGCCACCCGTAGGACGGCACTTCCGGCTTCGGTGGGCATTTTTTAATGAGGTTAGCCTTCCTCGGGTTTCGAGGCATGTTAGACTTATTGTTGTGATGTCGCCCACATCTCAGCTGGTCAAGATAGAACGATAAGAGACATCACGGTCGACCCTCAAGGGAAGGCAGGGGCAGACCATGGGCATTCACTCGCTATCCAACGAGGCTTCCATAATTGCAGAGCCGGCACATATTGCTCTGAGACTGGGCTCACCCGAGGAGTTGCCTCGTCCTGCTCATCGCTGCTTTAGTTCCTCACTTCCATGTGTTGGGCATCTCGCTTGCCACTGGTCACTCAATCACCCACCAGGAACGGTCAGTCTGCAGGCGACATCCACTAGGTATGCTTTCGCTTCGGACTACGCAATGGATTCGCTAGCCGTACGTTCCATTTCGTGTTATTGAGACATTTTTCCACCTTGTTTTTCCGCCTTTGTCTACTCTCTATGAGTTAGATACAGACAGTTTTCGTGGCCATTTCATTCGACTTGGAACCTTCTTCAACCTTTTTGTACTCGCTCACGAGGTAGGCTACATGTGCTGCAGGCTCAGCAACTTACCTCTGTACAGCAGTGAGTGAGAAACGGCCAGGCCCTCTCATCCGGGGATCCCTCATATCCCCCAGCTGAGAGCCTTCGGACAGGTATCTGAACTGGGCATGTAGCGTGCTCAGTATCTCACCTCCGTTTTTTGGTAGGTGAGTATCGGCCCGGCTCTCTCATCCAAGGGTAGTACTAGCTTAGAGGCGTTCAGCTACATCTCTCAGATGGAGGCCTTTGTGTAAGTGTCCGGACAATGTTTGTGGCTTCGTGCGCCTGAGTTTAAATTCTGACTGCTATCCTCAGTCTACCTGCAGAGCAGCAAGTTGTGTCTCTCTTAGTCTGGTCCCTATCCCAAGAGCTGTCCAATTTGTAGTTTATATCCATTGTCACAGCGCTTGGGGTCGGTAGGACACTCAAGCTCCCCCACCGCGGCAAGATGGAGACACATCGGGGGAGACGCTTGAGTTCAAAGCGAATGAACGTATAAAAAAGGTTGTTGAATGTTCAGAAGAGAAAGCACACCAGACATGGGACATGCTTCGATGATATCGGAACACAAGTCACATTGTCTGGGCATCTGGTGAACATTAAGCCGGGTCAACTGCCGAATAGAGCAAACAAGGAAACAAGATACAGATAAACAGCCAGAGGAGGGGCAAGCGAGCAGTGGATAGACCACACCTAGAGTACTTTAAACAACCACGAGTCTGGAGCAACTAAGGTGGTACATATGGATTTGGGACTCAAGCTTTGGCCCCAATAAACCAACGCTTGGAGGTAGAAGTGGGTTGGGAAAGGATGCACCATCCACCTGGTTTACGTCATTAGACAACAGACTACGACAGTCTAGAGGAAACACTTGACCAGGGTTCGGCATCCTGACACTAGACTATGGGTCGGCATCCTGGCACTAGACCATGGGTCGCATTCTAACACTACACCATGGGACGGAATCCTGACACTAGAGAATGGGCGGCATCCTGACACTAGACCAGGGGTCGGCATCCTAACACTAGGCCAGGAGTCGGCACACTAACAATAGACCAGAGGTCGGCATCCTGACACTAGACCAGGGGTCGGCATCCTGACACTGGGATCAGGGGTCGGCATGCTGACAATAGATTAGGGGTCGGCGTCCTGACACTAGGTCAGGGGTTGGTGTCCTGACACTAGACCATGGGCGGTATCATGACAGTAGGCCAGGGGTCAGCATCCTGACACTAGACCATGGGTCGGCATCCTGAAAGTAGGCCATGGGGAGGGGGGACATCCTAACACTAGACCAGGGGTCGGCATCCTGTTTGTAGTCGTGTGGCAAAGTAAGATGCAAAGTCACTTAGCGTGCCAACCTACGTCAACGTGGTCTAATCCATACTGGTTTGTCTAAATGTCGTCAAACGGGCGTTCATCAAGTTTATGCTGTTTTGTTTTTGTTTCAAAAATCAATATAACGGCAGCAAATTACTTAATAACCACATCATATTGAGTGCTACGTTCAAAGGACTATACTGACACGAGTGGGCCACAGCCTAGACAAATATAGAGTTGATGGTGGGTTAGTCGGGAGAGAGAGGAAGGATAAAATGTGAAAACAGCTTTATCAAGGCCAGACACGGTAGCTCCACACTCAGTCAGTCTGCATCAGATCTCAGTCTTGCCTACATTCTCTAACAGTTTCCGATGTTAAGGGATGTAAAAACAGGAATAGCTTTAAAATAATTGCAAGCTTTTCTTTAATTACAAAATGAATGTTTTAATGAGAACATAGTCTGTATGTAAATTTGCTTGCAGGTCAGCATGGCCGAATGGACAAGTACGCTCGTTCTTAAAATTCCGTTGTGCTGATGCCGAGGTAGCGGGTTCAACTCCTATACCGGCCAGTTGGACTAAAATATTGACTTCTCGTCCTTGACATGGAGACGTAAATTACAAGTACCTCAGAAGTCGGAGTGGGTTCACCTGATGGCGAGGGGCACTGATGATATAGAAAGCTAATCCACGCGTAAAAATCAGACCAGTGCACAAGAGTTAGCAGCAGATTTAGGGTCTAAACTTGAGTTCAAAACGAGCAACCCCTCCCCACCCACCCACACACACACACACACACACGCACCTGCGCGCGCGCACACACACACACACACACACATTCGGCGTGTAGTTGCAAAATCGTTCCACGAGCCCCAGTTGGTCCGCGTGCTGTAGGTCGCGACGCCTGCTCTAGACAACAGAAAAACTGAAAGGTTCAGGCACATGATACAACACACAGGGGTATCACGTGGCACAGGCTGGGTTGTCTTACTTGCACTGTAAACATTGATCCAGACAAGTGGTATCTAGCCTTGCCCAAACTGGGGAGAGAACACCACGACCTGAAAGTTAACTTAACTGGTCGCACAAACTCATAAACACACGACTTGATTTATATAACGTTAACACAGCGTGGGCGCGTTAGTATAAACGCCTTAGTGCTTCTCAGATAATGTTATGAGCGTTGTCAGGCCAGGGTTCGACGCAAACATTCCTCTTCCGCTATGAGAGGACAAGACTGGTCACCCATTCCTCTGTGATCACCTATTCCTCTATGGTCACCCACTCCTCTGTGGTCACCCAATCCTCTGTGGTCACCCACTTCTCTGTGGTCACCCATTCCTCTGTGGTCACCCACTTCTCTGTGGTCACCCAATCCTCAGTGCATTAACCTGCAAAACGTAATGGCCCCAACACATCGGAGGCACGTTGTAGATTACTCCTTCGGGGTGTGTTTTTGTTGTTATGATCAATTCCCACTCCATGTAGCAGTATCGATAATAAGTTTCAATATGTAACATTAAACTGACATCAACGACTTGACTCGGCATTGTGCAGTCCATTTCACATTTCTAGCTCTTTAAACTAAACACAGAGAGATATCTGACATAACTAACGACAAACAATAAATCCATGGCAAGGTTCATTTTCTTATCAAGAAGAGTAGATAGATGTTCACTATCATGTATCAGGATTTTTCAGAAGGTCGCTCTCATTACGGCCTTCCTGGAAGACTCCCAATCTCCTTGCCAGTTCCTGAGTCTGGTGAGCCATTATGCCCTAGGTATCGTTAATGTCCTATGTTCTGGATTGTAGTGGTAGACCGCTGCCTCTACTCCCAGCAAACCAAACACCGCGCACTAAATTACCGATCTTTCTAGACCACTGCGGCCTGTAACCTGACCAGTGCATGTCAACGTCACAGATATAATGCTAGGTACATGCCAGTTTTCTTCTATGACAGACAAAAAACAAACGAGCAAGACCTACAAAAAACAAATGAAAGCCGTAAACTGATTAGATTTTTTCCCCCCGGCACGGTATGAAAAGATCTAAATTGGGAACTTGGTGACAAATGAAAATATTGAAAGGGAAAAGAACAAGGGAAAGCAGAGAAGTAAATATCTGGATGACTTGGCTGCTTGGCATAATCGAGACAAGAACACAGAGCTGATCCACGACTCTGGTGATCGTGTGAGATGGCGAAACATGACCGTCAACGCTTATCGGCATGGTACATGATGACGAGGCTCTCTTTTATGTTCATATCTTGTGTCCTTGACCCAACAGTATCATAAGCTTTCCTGAACTATTTACGTTCAAAGATCCCCGATTTTCTTCGTTAGAGATTGCGAAGTAGTTCTGGACTAACATGCGAATGTTCTCTGTACTTTCACTTTTTTGCTGATGGTATGTCACATTTCTGAATACTGTGTAACCTCGGGACTGTTGTGGTGGTATGTCACAGTTCTGAATACTGTGTAACCTCGGGATTGTTGTGATGATTTGTCAGTTTCTAACAATGTGTAACCTCAGGACTGTTGTGGTGGTATGTCACACTTCTGAAAACTGTGTAACCTCATGATTGTTGTGGTGGTATGTCGCAGTTCTGAAGACTTTGCAACCTCAAGATTGTTGTGGTGGTATGTCACAGTTCTGAAGACTGTGTAACCTCATGATTGTTGTGGTGGTATGTCGCAGTTCTGAAGACTTTGCAACCTCAAGATTGTTGTGGTGGTATGTCACAGTTCTGAAGACTTTGCAACCTCAAGATTGTTGTAGTGGTTTGTCACAGTTCTGAATAGTTTGTAACCTCATGTTTCTTGTGGTGGTATTGAACAGTTCAAATCAAATCAAATCAAATCAAATTTATTAGGGTCACAAATTGGGCGCGCAGGCCCGTCTTACATTCGGAACTTCCAATCACTCGTCTTTCGTTCATCATGAGCATTATACATTTACATATTAAGAAAAATAAACATTGTGAAATGAATGTTGTAAACATAAACAAGGCTAATTACCATGTTATGAGGCCCATCTCCCACCTATCCATACATCACCCCACCCACACAACACCCCCACCTACCCACACACACGCGCACCAAGGGACACATACACACCCCCACCTACCCACACACACGCACACCAAGGGACACATACATACACCACCAACCGACCCATCCCCCTCCCGCACATCCCCCACCCACACAAACACTGCCCTCACCTGATCCCCCAACCAAAACACACTCGACACCCACAAACATTCCCCCACCAACCCACACATCCCACGCCCATCCACATACACATCCTAACCCACACATCCTCTCCCCACCCACACCTCAAACCACCCCTCCCCCAGCCACATCTCCATCGACAACATATTCCCCACCCATGCACACAATCCCCCACCAACCCACACATCCACCCACACATCCCCAAACCATACACACACATCCCCACCAACTGACATGTCCCTACCCCCCCCCCCACACACACACACATCTCCCTAACCACCCATACATCCCCAATCCACTCACACACACCCCACCACCCACACATACAACTTCCACCCACCCACACATGCCATAACCTAATCCCCCACCACACAATCCCCCACCCGCACATCATATAACCCCCTACCACGCACTATTCCCAACCCACGCACCACACACACACATATCCCTCACCAACACATCCCCACTTACACACCACACACATATCCCCAACCCAGATACCACACAATATTCCCACCCACACCCACACAGATACCCTTACCCATCCACCCCACATACCCCCCTCACACACCACAAAAATCCCCCACCCACACACACATACCTCACCCACACAATATCCCCAACCAACACATCTCCCCACCCACACACGCATTCCCTACCCGTCCACCAACACACACTCACTCACGCATACATCCTCCACTACGCACCCACACACCCCCACCCCCAACCAAACATCTCTCGATCACAATACCCCTATTCACACACATCCTCCACCCACTCACACATCCCACCCCGACACATACAACTCCCTCACCCACCTACACATCCCTAAGCCACTCACACACCCCCACCCACACATTCCCTATCCACACACACACATCTCCCACCCACACACCCCCACATACTTCCCCCAAACACCACAATCCCCTACTCACCCACATATATACCCCACCCATACGCACATTCCCCGCACCCATCACACACATCCCCCACACCACACACTATCCTCCACCCATACCACCACAAACATACCCTCCACCCACACATCATTCACACATCCCCCACCAACACACCGCACACATATCTCAAACCCACACACCGTACACTTCTCCGCAACCGCCCTTGCATCCCCAATCCACCCAACACAATCCCCTACCCACACAACCTCGCCTCCCACACATACTTCCTCAAACCATCCACACATCTCCACACACATAAACACACATCCCCCGCATCCGTCCCATACACATATCCTCCACCCATACACACATCCCCCACACCCATTCCAACACCCCTACTTTCACCCCCACACATCCATCCACACATCCCACCAACACCCACAAATACCACTACCCACCAAAACCCACACACCCCAACCCATCCAAACGCATACCCCCACCCACACCCCCCCCACCCACACACCCCCCACCCACACATATCCCCACACTCACACACATCCTCCACATACACTCACACTTCCTTACATCTAGACACATACAAAATGTCTCACGTTAGTATTGAAACTAGTATGAACAAACTCCCACACTTTACTCACACACATACACTGACACTTGTCATGAGCAGTCTCATAAAAATGTTAAACATGGAGAAAAATGTGTACATAAAATGTATGTGACGTAAAAATAGTGATGCTCTCTCTCTCTCTCTCTCTCTCTCTCTCTCTCTCTCTCACACACACACACACACACACACACACACACACACACACACACACATTCACTCTCACGCTCACACATTCACTCTTCCGCTCATTCATTCACTCTCACGCATTCACTCTCCCGCTCATTCACTCTCACGCTCACTCATTCACTCTCCCGCTCACTCATTCACTCTCACGCTCACTCATTTACTCTCCCGCTCACTCATTCACTCTCCCACTCACTCATTCACTCTCCCGCTCACTCATTCACTCTCACGCTCACTCATTCACTCTCCCACTCACTCATTCACTCTCACGCTCACTCATTCACTCTCCCACTCACTCATTCACTCTCCCGCTCACTCATTCACTCTCCCACTCACTCATTCACTCTCCCACTCACTCATTCACTCTCACGCTCACTCATTCACTCTCCCACTCACTCATTCACTCTCCCACTCACTCATTCACTCTCCCACTCACTCATTCACTCTCCCACTCACTCATTCACTCTCCCACTCACTCATTCACTCTCACGCTCACTCATTCACTCTCCCACTCACTCATTCACTCTCCCACTCACTCATTCACTCTCCCACTCACTCATTCACTCTCCCACTCACTCATTTACTCTCCCGCTCACTCATTCACTCTCCCACTCACTCATTCACTCTCCCGCTCACTCATTCACTCTCACGCTCACTCATTCACTCTCCCACTCACTCATTCACTCTCCCGCTCATTCACTCTCACGCTCACTCATTCACTCTCCCGCTCACTCATTCACTCTCACGCTCACTCATTTACTCTCCCGCTCACTCATTCACTCTCCCGCTCACTCATTCACTCTCCCACTCACTCATTCACTCTCCCACTCACTCATTCACTCTCACGCTCACTCATTCACTCTCCCGCTCACTCATTCACTCTCCCGCTCACTCATTCACTCTCACGCTCACTCATTCACTCTCCCACTCACTCATTCACTCTCACGCTCACTCGTTCTGTCTCTCATTCACACTCACTGACTCTCTCACTCAAACTACAGTAATGAACATGAGTTTATATTATGCATGATAAAATCAAATGGTATTTAACTGATTATATGACAGATGAGAATACACAAACATATGGATTCGCGTGTTACATAACATGCGTGTTACACGACATGCATCTGCTCAGCTCTCTCTCTCTCTCTCTCTCTCTCTCTCTCTCTCTCTCTCTCTCTCTCTCTCTCTCTCTCTCTGTATTCTTTCATATACACACACTCACACGCATGCGCGCGCTCACACACACACACACACTAACACATCAACTCTCCCACTGTCTCACTCTCTAACACACAATCCTTCACACACACACACACACACTCAATCTCTCAATCACACTCTCTCACACATACACATACACATGCACATGAACGCATGCACGCACGCACACACTCCCTCACTCACTCTCACACATACACGTACGAATGCATGCACTGACACATTCCCCCACCATTTCTCGCTCAATCACTCTCTCCACACACACGCATGCACGTGCGCACACACTCTCTCCCTCTCTCTGATACCCACTTTCTCTCTCTCTCTCTCTCTCTCTCTCTCTCTCTCTCTCTCTCTCTCTCTCTCTCTCTCTCTCTCTCTCTCTCTCTTTCTTTATATGTGTAACCTCAGGATTGTTGTGGAGGTATGTCACAGTTCTGAATACTGTGTAACTTCGGGATTGTTGTGGCAGTCTCCTCGTGTTATGTCGAACGACATCACTGCACAATGGGCATTCTCGTGCATGTGATCAGTCCTCCTATTCAGAAACCATCCCAAAGTATTTCAGCTCACTGTTCCCATGAGGAGTTGATTGTGGTTTTCAAGAAAGTTAGTTGCATATCCTTTACAGGATGTAGCAACCAACCCCAGCATTTTTAACTGTTCGTGATTTCTGGGCAAGTTTACGTTCAACTGTTCGCCATTGTTTTCTGAACGACCGGCACCCATACCATTTCATAAAAACATCAACATAAGGCGATCTGTTGCCAAATCGCCCACAGCTTGTTTTAAATGCGGGTATGCGGGATTACGAATTGCGTCTATAACATCTTCGTCACGAAGCCGACCTTTGATTATGGCATCTCCTCTTTTCCCCATAAAGTCAACATTGACGTGCTTGACCTGGCTTTACTCTCAGTTCGTGCAGTCGGGCTGGAGTCGGTGTCTCGGCGGTATCGGCCAAATGAGTCCGTACTGCACTGACTATATCAGCCCTGTCCATGCTTGTTCCCGTTTGTGTTCGTGCTTTATTTGCCAGCTGGTTATCGTTAATTATGTCTCGCTGTGTTTAGTATGATAGCTAGAAATGTTAAATGGACTGCACAATGCTTACTCAAGCCGTTTATGTCCGTTTAAAGTTGAGTGAGTGTTGAACCACATCCAGTTGTGTTATTTGAGGCGAGACTTCCGAATGCTGTCTGTCCAATTGCGAAGATGTTGAAAGCAATTGTGAGAGAATGCAATGCTGTGTTACTTCCCGTATCATCTCAAACCAGTTTGGAATTTCACCAGCTGCACTGACAGCTTCTGATTTACTGTCTCCAAACTCAGACCTATATTTACACACGAATGTCAGGTCAGAGGTCACGGAATCGTGTTCGGTCTAGGAAAGTTTATAAAATTTGCCATATGTTCAAGGAGAAGATATTGTTAAGCAGATAAAAGTGGGCGGTCATGTTTTGCCTTCTCACTCGATCACCAGAGTCGTGAATCAGCTCAGTGTTCTTGTCTCGACCATAGAACGTGGCTAAGCCATCCAGGTATTTACTTCTCTCTCTTCTCCTTGTTCTCTTCCCGTCGGTATTGCCAGTTGTCATAAAGTTATCCAATTTATTTCTTCTCGTAACGTGAACAAAAAAGTGTGACTGTCTACATCTAATTTCTCTAATCAGTTTACGGTTTCATATGTTTCTTGTAGGACTTGTTCATTGTTGTTGTTGTTGTTTTGTTTTTTTTGTCTGTCCACGGTATTCTTTGCAATTTACTCAGAAACCACATTTCCACAGCCATCAGATGTTTTTCAGCTTGTCTGTTTATTGTCCACGATTCACATCCATATAAAAGCGCAGGTTCTATGTAGCATGTCAACACTCTTTTTCTAGTTGCAAAAGACATAATTTTATTTGTGAGTATGTTTTTCATCTTGCAAAAGGCTGCCTTCGCCATGGTTATTCTTGTTCTAATCTCTTCAAGGCATCTCCCTTCAGATGGTATGACTGTTCCGAGATAATTGTACTGATTAACTTGTTTAAGAATGTTCCCATTTACGTGTATATTACGTTGTGGTATTTCGTTTTTCTTATTGACGACCATAATATGTGTCTTCTTACAATTTAATTCTAACCCAAGTTGTTCACTGTGTACAACATTCGCATCTACTAAATGTTGCAGATCTTGCTCATTGTTTGCAATCAATACTGTATCATCCGGATGTCTAATGTTATTGATGTTATGTCCCCCAATGATGATTCCTTTCATATCGTCAACATTTCTGACAATACTTTCACTGTACACGGAAACAAAGATCTGGAGACATTACACATCCCTGTCTCACACCTCCCTTAGTAGGCTGATATTGGCCTACTTCATTATCAATCTTTATAGCAGCTGGTTGTTTCCAGTATATGTTTTCTTTTTAATGAGTCTAAGGTCTTTCCCATCAATTTGCAGATCTGCAAGCATCTCCATCATGTTGACATTACTTACTTTATTGAAACCTTTGTCTTGTCTTTGTTTACTTCTATTGAACGTTCAATTAATGTTCTCAGCATACAAGTATATACAGCATTTACTGTACCCTTGTCTTATACAAACCCACATTGTTCTTTTCATATTTCGGGTTGTATTTTCTTCCTGAATCTGTGCATGATAATTCTTAGCATATGCTGTGTGATGTCGCTCATTATACTAATTGTTCGATACTGATCACATTCCAAGGCTCCCAATTCCTTCGGGATTGCAATAAATATAGAATTACACAATTCAGTATCATATTTTGTGTTCAGCAGTCTGGTGACCTGATTTATTCCATATTCTTCGAGGGCAGTGATCATGTCTGGACCCGGGGTCTTGCCAGATTTCATAGGGTTAAGAGCATTCTGAACTTCTACCTTCAGAATTGAAGGCCCTTCATTATTACTCCGAATACCATAATGTTCTTCTCTTGTATCATCATAAAGGTTTGTCACACAATCTGATCATGTATGTAAAATCTCATGTTTTTTCTATTATGATTTTTCCATCTTTTATTTTCAGGCAGCCTGTTGATGTAGGTTTTATTTGTAAGCGCTAGAATTCTGTTGTGCAATAATTCGGTATTTTTACTGTTGTGTTGTTTTCCAATTTCTATGCAGTTAAGTTCAAGACATGCTTCTTTTGCTTCTTTACATAATTTTCTGACTTTCCTGTGAATCTCTTCATACTTGTCAGGATTAATTTTGTTGTGTCTTCTCGTTTCCATTAGTCTTAAAATTTCTTCAGTCATCCATTTCTTACGACCTACTTTCTTTAATTTTGAGATAATGTTTCTGCAGCAAACCTGATTGAATTCTTTAACATTTCCATTGATCATCCACATCTTAATATATGATTTATAGATCAGACAGTACATCAAATCTGTTATTTACGTCTATATTAAAATTATCTTGTATTTCCTTGTCATTTTTAATACACACAGATCATATTTAGTGTTTCTGATGTATACTTGACTTTCTTTAACTTTTACTTCAATGTGCCTTTAATCAATCTGTGATCACTGTAACAGTCTTATTTGTAATTGTTTTTGCGACTGTTAACGCATTTCAAACCTTCGTTTAATCAGGATGTAATCGATCTGGTACTGACTAATAAACAGATGTCAATTGCAAAGGATCGCGCCTCGCTGGTAGCTTACGTGGGTATGTGAGCCGGTCGTTCAGAAAGCAATGGCAAACTACAGAATGTAAAACTCGCCTAGTACATCAACAGCAGCTGAAACATGCTGGTGTTGACTGCAACGTCCTGTAAGGCATATGCAACATAAAAAAAATTGCAACGAGAAAAAGAAAGTTGTGGTGCTACATAGAACCTGTAATTTTGTATGGATGTGAAGCGTAGACTATGAGCAGGCAATATAAAAAGCATCTGATGGCTGTGGAAATGTGGTTTCTGAGGTAAATGCAAAGAATGTCACGACAGACAGAAAAACGAATGAACAAGTCCTTCAAGAAATAAATGAAAATCGTAAACTGATTAGAGACATTAGTCGTAGACAGTCAACATTTTTTTTTATTGGAGAACTTGGTGACAACTGGCAAGATCGAGGTGAAGATACCAAGGGGAAGGCCGAGAAGTAAATACCTAGATGGCTTGGCCACTTGGCATTGTCGAGACAGGAACACAGAGCTGATCCACGACTGTTATGATCGAGTGAGATGGTGAAACATGACCACCCACGCTTATCGGCATGGCATATGATGGATGGATGGTTACTGCTATAGTGTGTCTTATTTTCGGTAAAGTGTTCCACATTACAGCTCTATTCACGAAAGGTGTTGGAAATATCCACCACGGTTTAGTTGGCAAGTATCGATAGATTTTTTCATGTTGTCAAAGACCTTGTGCAGTTCTGGCAGTGTAATGTTATCAATGTTATTAACGACTAAGACATGAAGTTCATTGATTGTGTGGGGATTGTTTCCGTACACTTTCCGTACACAGCGTTCTCTTATCCGTATTTAAAATTTTTTTTATTATTATCAGTGAAGAGTAGGACGTTTCAAAAAGGAATAACAGACTGTTCATGGTCGGATCAGACACACCGAGTAGTGAGCCCAGATTCTACAGGAATCCAAGCACTTTATCGGCTCTGGAGGACTTGTATTAAATTGCATAGAAAAATGATACATTTGTTCTTTACATTTTCATAATATATTAAACATTTAAGGTTTCCATTTGAAGACCCCTCGTACTACCACCCCTACCATAAATACTACTATTATTACTACAACCACTATTATTAATACCACCATCACTAACACGCTACTACTACTACTACTACTACTACTACTACTACTACTACTACTACTACTACTACTACTACTACTACTACTACTACTACTACTACTAACACTACTACTACAATCACCACCACCTTAATCACTACAACTACTACTATTACTACCATCATCACAACAATATTACTACTACCACCACCATCATCACTCTGACTACTACTAACAGAACCATCATCACTACTACTAGTACTACTACTACCATCATCACAAAGACTACTATTACCATCACCAATACTACTGCAACTAATACTACCATTACTTCAACTACAACGACTGTTACTACCATCACTACTACTACTACTACTACTACTACTACTACTACTACTACTACTACTACTACTACTACTACTACTACTACTACTACTACTACTACTACTACTACTACTACTACTATTGCTGCTGCTATTACTGCTGCTGCTATTACTACTACTACTACTATTACTACCATCGCCGACACAACCACCACTACTAATACTACTACTACTACTACTACTACTACTACTACTACTACTACTACTACTACTACTACTACTACTGCTGCTACTACTACTACTACTACTACTACTACTACTACTACTACTACTACTACTACTACTACTACTACTACTACTACTGCTGCTGCTGCTGCTGCTGCTACTACTACTACTACTACTACTGTTACTACTACTACTACTGCAGTCACTATTATTCTAACTACTACCACAACTGTTACTATCACTGCTGCTTTAAACACTGTCGCATCTACTGCTGATACAACTAAGGACATAATGATGCAACAACGTCTCGTGTTAATTACAACTTAGGTGCAACTACTTATCACATGTTTTCACAATTATTGATGTATTATTATTGCCGTATCTTTCTCTCGTGACTGCATGCAAGTCCCCCATTTAGTTGTACGGACGCCCTCTCAAGAACTTGTTTACCATTTCACTGGTATGCGCCGTTTACTCACGTGTTTAGTGTTTACATGAACACACATTTGTCAGCATATCACCCTACGTGAAGCATCAGATACGCGCTTTCTGTAGAATTAGAGATAACCCAGTTTTTTCCCGCTATTATTTGTAGAGCTTGACTCTAGTCCCACTTTGTGAAGACACATGAAGGGTGTAGCATAGGTGGGAGCGCAAGCGCAGTTGAAATACCACTACTTTCATCGTTTCTTTACTTATTCAGTCATCGGTCATTGGAGATTTGTTCGCAATAGACGAGCAATATCACCGGCGGGCCTATTCATGCTGGTCGCGGATCCGAACAGTGGTAGGAGGGGAGATTTACTCGCAGCAGACGAGCAATATCTCCGGCGGGCCCATTCTCGTTGGTTGCGGGAGCCGTACGAGTCAGGCGGAGAGTCTGACAGTAGTACACGCTTATACAGGTCCAGACACTTGCGATTGAGAGGTGTACGTGTCCAGTGGTCCGGACGCGAATACGACCCTTACTTGCGGGATTTGGCTGAACGTCTCTAAGTCAAGTCCCTAAAGTTTAGGGTCTGGCCACCACTCGCCTCCTGCTCGTGGGGGAGAGGTCTCGGAGGTTTGACGCTGAGCCGCCAGCGTCTGCAGCCTACCTTGTTCAAGACGTACTGGTTATCCATTCCTCTGGATCAAACAAGGCAAGGCCGAGAGAGGGGACATGTCGTTTGGGCACCACGTGTTCTCTGAAGCTCTGCCCAGGCATTGTGAAATGGAAGTTTGGCCAAATTCTAATCAATATACTTTGGTCTGTCAAGACTGCAAGATGCCATTCATTAGTGTGTGTGTGTATGTGAGTGTGTGCGTGCACGTGTGTGTGTGTGTGTGTGCGTGCGTGCGTGCGTGCGTGCGTGTGTGAGTGGGGGGGGGGCATTGTTTTTTTGTTTTGTTTTAAAGAAGTAGAATTCCGCCTGACCTTGCGAGGATGTGTAGAAAGTTATGTCCACGGACGTCTAACACTTAGCAGGAAGTCCTTCTGTTTACATAGTAACGGCTGGAATTACATTCATTACGGGCTCAGGGAGTGTGCTCAGTAAGGCGGAGAAAGGCATGTTTCATGTGGAATGGCTTCCTCGAATCAGAGGTCACAGACTGTGAGAATTGTATGGATTTTTGCCCTGGCCATGCAGGAGTGAGGGGGAATTAACAGTCTGATAGGCTGGCAGGCAATGCATCTCTTGGTGATAGATTAGCTATGGGCATGAATGAAGTGGTCGAGCGCCTGTAGGACCAGGTAGAGCGGGCAGTGGAACGGACTGATACCCTGTATCTGGAAATAATGATATGGCGGAGGGTTGTCAGGAGTTCTGGCAGAATCTCAAAACTAAGAGAGAAGACTAGGAGAACTTTCAATCAGATGGCGGTGGGAACGATGAGTAGTATGACTCTTCGCTGGCTGTTGAACAAGGGGGCGGAGCGCTTATGGGAATGTCCTGAGTGCAGTGATGTCGGTTCTTAGCTCAACTCAGCTCAACTCAACTCTGCTAAATCGACTAATATATAGTGCTTCGATATATTTAAAATTATTGTTCGCAGATTAATTATATGTCAGCCAAAGAATCATTTATTGTTTAACATAGAATGATATTACCTCTGCACTATGCACTTCACGAGACGCATCGAAATATGGAAGGCAAGAAATCGTGCAGTACCATTGTTTTACTGGGAATTCCAGTTTGAACGCTCTTCAGATGCGCAACAACTACAGTACAAATTAGATCATCACAAAGCAAACAATGAACGTTTGTATACCACAAGTCCCGGTTATGTGAACAATCATTGTCAGACTCTCACATCCAGTTTGAGATCTCTAAAATGAACTCTTACATATGAACCACAATGAACGGTTGGTTCATCTTAGAAGTGGATACTTGATGATTGTAACAATGAGAGGTCCGTCTCAGAAGTGAGCACTTGATTTTTGTGACAATAAAAACTCCGCCTCGGAAGAGAGTGCTCAACGAGTAAGTCTATTTATAGTGTGGGGATATGCACACACAGTAATGTTTGGTGTGTGTCGCACGACGTCGCGCCTTCCCGCTAGTGCACGTCTGGGGTTTTCTCACGCCTTGTCTATTTGTGGCATCACTTGTGATATTCTTATATCTATCCCATTTAACTATGGTGTTTACAATAGAAGAGCTGCAGGAGTAACCGTGGGAAATAGAAATAGGAATAAGAAAATTAGAAGACGAATAGGTCTGAACCCAGTCAGGAAGTTCATTAAAGAACAACAGATTATATGTTTTGACCACCTCACAAGAACGTCCTGGTATTGGTGCCACAAAGAGTCACATTGAAGAAATATAATGGATACAGAGCAAGGGGAAGACCGTGTAAGAGATGGAGCGATAGTATCTAGAACAGCCTTAGAGAAATGAATACCAACTTACAAAGAGCATTAGAAAGAGCTCATGAAAGATCTTTACTTCATCCCCTTACACTTCACTGGGGTAAATGGAAGAAGAAGAAGCCGTTTACACTATCATGAGATTGTTTATATGTCTTCGTGCAGCCTTCCTTTCTCTGAGTACATATAGCTATATTCCCTGTTCTTTATTGTGCTTTTGGTCAAGTGTATGTAGGTATATTTCTGTCTATCTATCTATCTATCTATCTATCTATCTATCTATCTATCTATCTATCTATCTATCTATCTATCTATCTATCTATCTATCTATCTATCTATCTATCTGTAGTCGATGGTAAAAGAGAAAGGGAGACAATCATAAAGACTGATGCTTCCTTCACTACGGTGCTAAGAGGTAAAGAGTAGTTCTGACTTCGTTACGGCCAAAGAAGAAAAATAGTGAAAAGAAAGAGAACCTCACACCGCCTCAACCGACAAAAAAAGAGGATAGTAATTAGATAAGAAGATATACGAGATCTCAGGCAGGGGCCTCAACTCTGGACTGACTGTCATATTTGAGACCCAGACATAGGATTAAGGTGTTAGATTGTGGTAGAAATAGCGACTGTAAAAACTAAAAGAGACTAAACAAACGAATCAAAAACAGTACAAAAATAGTTCTTTATTTATCAACTGCTACAAATTCTGGTGACAATTTGTGTTCAAACACATTGAATAAAGCATTCAATAAGGGATGTTCAATTACAGATACAACAGACAACTGTATATATCAAACAACAACAGTGGGTAACACCCAACCAATCAACACCACTTAAGACAACAGGGTACACCAAGTACCACAACACAGGTGCTCCAAACAATAGCTGGTTAGACTGACACTATAAAGAACTTTGACACAAGCAACACTGCACAGACAATAAGGCACTACAAAAACATAGGTTACACAACATAAACCCCAAGACGCGACATAAACAAGAGTTGTGACACAATTTACTATCCCACCAAGAACCCAGGCCTATGACACTAACTAGTCAGCCGCTCCTGTAACAATGGAAAACACAATCTATGATTATCATGGTAAAGGCAACATATTAAACACATGAAGCAATGAGCACATGCAATATAACATATGAATTAACCTACATATAACAAATGTCTTTCATCAAATTATCCACTTTGCTATTCCCTCTAGTTGTACTACTGCTATCATGAGACTACATCTCAAATTGTTAAATACAGCAGTCAATGTTGCATCATCAGATCACCTACTTTATTGTCTGCTCCAGTTGTGCCACTGCTGTCATGAGATTACACTTGATATTGCTAGGATGGAACACCTTCTAATGCAACAACCTCAGCCTGCTCCACCTCCCCATACGGCCCAGCATTCACTTACAGAATGTCTTCAGTTCAGGGAGGTCATTACCTACAGATCTCTGACACAACACAACTTCTCATCCCCAACACCACAGGCTGAGAATACCACTCATAAATGCCAATGTTACACAGCAACACTCATCAACTAGTCAAAATCAACACCAAACACAACTCAGCTACACCGGTGTACAACGACTCTAACAGGACAACACCATTTGAACATGTACATACAGGACATTAATACAGTTCAATGCACCAACAGCAATCAAGCAGACATAGGATATGCAATTCAACATGACATCACCAGGACACACACCTTTGTACTGATGACAGCTAGACAACATCAACATACCAGAGGTAGTTCTACACATGACACCAGCAACAATCAGGACACAGGCTATAACATAAGTCACCGACAACAACTCAGACATATAACATACATCGCGACATAAAACCATCACAATCATCAAATGATCACTCTCACCATAGCCATAATCATCCCAATCATCCTAGCTGACACTACATGATCAGCCTCAACATAGTCACCACAATCATAATCCACATCATCACTCACCATAGCCATCACTACAATCATAATACCCAATGCACCACCTTTCCCCCATCTTCTGTCATTTAAATACCTAAACTTATGAGGGATGCCATATGATATAGGACACACTGCTCCTGCAATGTCCATGTTTTGATAAAGGATATCAACAACAATATGACATCACACACATTACTGCATGATATTATAAATTAATAACCAACAGGTAAAACATGTTTAACTATGAAAAGTAAAGGAAACAGGAATAACCATATTTGTAGAATGTGCAAATGCAACACTTGCACATGGGTGAATCACAACCTTCACAGAAAGTTAAAGATAAACATGTATTACACAGGAACCCAATTGAGGAACTCTCTGATGCCCTTAAGACAGTTCATAAAATAAATACACCATAGTATCAAGTAAGAGTGCATCATCCATATGAGACAGGATCAAAGCATAACCATGTTACTGGGCAGAAACAGAATATCAGCACTAATATAACCAGTGTACTATATATATTATGTCATTATTATTACACACCAATGCCAACTACACCAGTGTACTTTTATCTGTGAGTGGACAGCAAATGTGCAGTTATGCCCTCTATTTCCCATCATTCTTCCTACGATACACCGGTTATAAATTTTCTTCTCTTACGCTTCGTGTCGCATAGCAAGTGCATATATCTTTGCGAAAGGTGGTACGTAGCAATAAATCACACCCTTCCCCTGGTACAACAAACACCCTGTTTTAATACACATAAAACTCCCAGTTTGATACACTAGCACAAACACTACTGCATTCTGGTAACAGATGTGACACCAGACTTCAATGCTAAATGAGAAACCCCTTTACCAATATCAGTTCGAGATGCACCTTCCTGTTCTCCCTCAGTAAAGCCACACTTAATTCGCAGTTACGATTACACAATGATTGCTGATACGCACCCCGCATATTAAGATGCACTATTTCCTACGCCTAGTGGCTATCAATCTGCATGGCGTCCCTACAATTCAACACATTATTTCCTACACTTCTATTTATTACCTACATGTTCTAACTGCTTAGCTTAACCATTAACCCATCATTGCCACATATAATATGTAAGTACTCTTCTCTGCTTTACACATGTTATAAATATTACACTTAAATTATGGTTATTTTCCCCTACTCATAAGCATTCAATTTTATGCATGGCTCCAGTCTTTTCATTAACTATAATTTATGACCTCATACATCTCAGTTTACAACTCATACATATACCTTGGTGAATCTCCCACTTTTTTCCTAGCTTGGGACATTTACAGAGGGACAGCATAAAATCAATCACTACCTATTTGGCCAGCAACACAATGTCCTAGGATAATCATGTAAAATACATTCTCAACAAAATAATCTTGTGCCATCATGGCTGGCATAACATGACTTCAATCTTTACCATATTTAACCACTACCAATGACCTATCTTCGTATTTCACATCACCATGCTTGATTGCTTACATCTCTATGTACTAGCCTGTTAATATCCTGTTTTCATAAAGGTTTCGGGACGCTAAATCATTCTATAGAACAGTCCATTTCAATAGTATTCATTCATATTATCTATTTATATTTCTTTGTTCCTACCACTCTGCCTAACAGCTTTGTTCACACACATCGGTTTTCCCACGCAAACGCTTTTCAAGCCTGTAACATGGCGTGTGCTGCGATTTAAAACATGGTTATATTAATTACTTATTTTCAACTTAATCAGTTAAAACTTACAGTTTTACCAAGGCATTAGTTGACTACAGATCTCTTCAGGGAATTGTTCCCACATCTCAATACAATCAGAACAGCACTTCTGTTCCTATCAACAAGCCGGGCCAACATCTCTCATCAGCACAAACCGACGTGGCTGGCTGCTAAAACAAAAACTGGCTTCCGATTCCTTTGTTAAGCCGAGTTCCGGTGGTGGCCAGGACAAATACGGATTTGATAGACCAAACTCGTGCATCGGTTTGTTGTAGACACCAAGGTGCATCGGTTTGGCGCTATCACATATCTATCTATCTATCTATCTATCTATCTATCTATCTATCTATCTATCTATCTATCTATCTATCTATCTATCTATCTGTCTGTCTGTCTGTCTGTCTGTCTGTCTGTCTGTCTGTCTGTCTGTCTGTCTGTCTGTCTGTCTGTCTGTCTTTCTTTCTTTCTTTCTTTCTTTCTATCTTTATCCTTGTCCATTGTCTGTCTGAATTTTATCTATGTGTATCTATGAGTATGTTTGTCTTTTGTGCTTCAACCTTTTGTTTGCCTGTGTCTCTCTGATGATCATTTAGACGAAGTGTCTTTCCAAATGTCCGCTAGGCATCTGATCTGTCTGTATGCGTATCTACAAGTCTGCCTGCGTATCTACAAGTCTGCCGGAATGCCTGTCTATTCACCTTTACCTCGTGCACAGTAAGACCCTGGTCAATCAAACACACACATTAACATTCATGGTGCATTCAAAGCTACATCTGCCAGTGTTATGTCTGGTAAGTCAGTCGCAAGCCTAGAATGAAGGTATCATGTTACTCCAACATGAATCTAGCATTGTGACCACTCATAAACATATTTTCCTAGGAAGTTATTATAGTGGTTTACCCTTGCCTCCTACGAGCAATAAAACCCATGGACGCCGATAGCCAGTGTTCTGACGTCTTTGTCTTGGCTATTTCTTCGGCTCCAGAAATTGTCTACGGCAGTGCTGGTTTTGATGATGGCGCTACAAGATTTATGGATGATTGTTTATACAGCTCCCTGATTTATTGAATTTCCGCCCACGGTTGCTTTCGCAGGGCCAGAGTGAGTGATTTCGCTAGCCTCATACTGTCATAGTGCCTGACGTTCCACGCCCATGGTCTACAGCAATGGTCATCAAACTACGGCCCGAGGGCCTGATCCGGCCCGTGACATCATTTCATCCGATCCGCCGACGGCACTCGAACTTGCTTGATATAACGTATGGAACACGAGACGTTGTGTTACAATTAAATGTAAATATTATGTTTAGAATAACGGGACATCTTCGTGTGTCTTAAATTTGCTGTCTTCAATTATAAATTGTTGTATCTAGATTTTCTTGTTTATTGTAATGTTTGCTTATTTCACGCCATCCAAAGTCCCTCCCCGGCTCGTAGCGCCACCTACGCTCAGACGTTACCATGGTTTAAATGGCAACACACACACATACACACACACACACACACACACACAAGCATCTTTCCCTCCCCCAGATGCGTCCGGCTGTCAACACAGGTCCGATGCGCCAGAAATATTTACTTCTTTTTGCCAGTCATACATTTTATAGGATTTGTTTGTTTGATAGTGATAGGTAAGTGAACTAAAAGTGTGAATAGAGGCAATAAAGTAGCAAACATAGCATAAAAATGCCATAGAAGCCTCGTGTTATTACGAAAATATTATCCACAGCTCAGAAGAATTCCCCGGTCATGGTGTTAATCGAGCTGGTCTCTATGCCAGTGTTTTTCAACCTTTCTGCTGGAGCAGATCCTTAATAGCATGTTTACGTTGCCCAAAGGAACTATGTGCGATGATCCAAATGGCTGTCCTACTTTATGTAATTAACCAGAAGGGAAGAAATATTGCATTTAGGCGATTTCGGCCTGTTTCGGCGGAACCCATGGCTGCCACTCGCGGAACACCAGTTGAAAAAAAAACTGCTATAGGTTGTTTATTTAGGCCCTATTTATATATTTTGCAAACCTTATTATGAGATATAATTCTATTACCAAAAGTACCTATAAACTTTATATGTACCTGTAGTGAGCCGTAGCTTTACCAGTGACCCATAGTCGCCTGCTTTTCTTGTGTTTTAATAGAATTTTAATTATGTTTCTAATTCAATGTCTTTTTTCATTTTCAGATCCCGTGTACTTCACGCTTCAATATGGCTACTAAGAAAAGAAAAACGGACGCCGAGTGTTGCGTATTTAATGAAGAATGAGGAGTAAAGTACTTCTTTGTGGAAACAAAGGACCAGAAAACCAGTTGCGTATTATGCAGCGAAAGTGTTGCCGTTTTGAAAGAGGAAAATGTTCGACGTCACTACGAAACAGCTATCCACATATTCAAAGTTTTCTGGAAAGTTATGCTCTGAGAAATATGAGTCCATAAAACGTGGTTTAGAAACAAAAAGAAATCTCTTCGCGAGAACGTTTGCTGAAAATGAATCTGTCACTCGTACAAGTTACAAAATAGTGCATAAGATGGCAGAACAAGGAAACACGTTTACTGATGGCAACTTCATCAAATAGTGTATGATGGAAGCAGCAAATGACATGTGTCCTGAGAAAGCCGATTTGTTTGGAACTATTAGCCTTTCGGCAAGTTCAGTTGTGAGAAGAACAGAAGAACTTTGAGAGAACATAGTGCCACAGATATGCGCGAAAACTAGGAACTTGGTGTGGTATTCTCTGACGCCTGATGGGTCTACGTATCTCTCGAGTACGTCACAACTTCTCGTGTTCATTCGGGGTGTCAATTTGGACTTTCAGCTAACGGAAGAGTTGGCATCCGTTTGCAACATGGATGGAACAACAACTGGAAAAGTCATTTTTATAGAAGTGCAAAAAGTGGTGCAAGACTATAACCTTCGGTGTAATAAACATCGAGGTGTTACAGTTGTTGGAGGAAAAAACATACATGGAGTTACGAAGTGTCTGATGGGGCAAATCAGGACTCAGTTAGAAGATGTGCAAATTCCTGCTCTCTGTTCATACACTGCATCATACATCAGCAGGCACTCTGTGGAAAAGACTGTGATATTTCTTGCGTACTGAAATCAGTCGTTTTTGCTGTGAACGTCATTCGGAGACATGCACTCAATCACCGTCGGTTCCAGGCTTTTCTTGAAGAAATCGATTCTGAATTCTGTGACTTGCCTTATCACATATCAATGAGGTGGCTCAGTTGCGGTAAAGTTGTGTTTCGTTTTTAGAAGCTCCGAAATAAAATATGTTTTCGTCAATGAAAAAGATAGAGTTGATCCACAGCTGTCAGATCCTACCTGTCTGTCAAAGTTGTCATTTTTGGTCGACATCACATCCTACATGAATGAACTGAATTTGAAACTTCAGGGAAAGGATAACATCTTTGTGATCTCTACAAAATCATCAAAGGATTTCGGAGAAGGCTGTCATTGTTTGAAGCACAACAGAAAGGAGAAAACATTTCTAATTTTCACTGTTTCAAAGAGTTTTGCGCTACAATCGCCGAAGATGTCAACCTCGATTTTCTGGGGAAAAAAGTTTTTTCATGACTTGAAGAAGCATTTTTGGAGAGATTTTCAGATCTTGACTGAATTGAGAGTGACATTCTTCTGTCCCATAATCCGTTTGATTGTAACC
Organism: Cepaea hortensis; assembly: GCA_963921405.1. NCBI lineage: Eukaryota > Metazoa > Mollusca > Gastropoda > Stylommatophora > Helicidae > Cepaea > Cepaea hortensis. Next base: position 11,698,705 of record OY992881.1, read on the forward strand.
TTGATGATGTGCCAGTTGAACTACAGTTGGAGCTCAGTGATTTGCAAGCAAATAACTTGTTGAAAGAGAAGCACAGAGAAGGAAAATGTTTTGAATTTTACCGCTCTAGCTGATGTTGAGTTTCCAAAACTTAAGACATTTACCTCTGGTATGACATCAGTGTTTGGAACAACTTACGTTTGTGAGCAAACATTTTCAAAAATGAAGTATGTGAAGTCAACACTTCGAACGAGATTGACTGATGAACATTTAAAAGCATTTCTCTTGCTTGGATGCAGAAATTCCAAACCAAACATTTATGATGTCTTACAAGCCAAATATCAGTTTCACAAATCTCACTAATCTTTTTTGCTGCTTAGTTTGTGAGATTCGGATATGTGCACACTAGGTCTATAACTATCTTTTTGCTAACGTCGACTTCGTTGATCACTTTTTTTTCGTAAATAAATGTGTTCGTTGTCTTTGTTTTTTGTGCATTGCACGCCATTCACCCATGATTAACTTAATTTTTCGTATTTTTTTCCCAGAGATTTCGTTCTGGCTTGCAAGTATTGTTAAAGTTAGTTGCATATTCTCTTTACAATACGTTTGCCGTCAACACCAGCATTTGTTGCTGTTCTTGATGTCTTGCCAAGTTTACGTTCAGTAGTTTGTCATTGCTTTATGAACGACCGGCACCCATACTATAGCGTAAAAACCAGCGCAACGCTGTCTGCTACCAAATCACGCACAGCTGTGTTTCGAACGCGGGTATACGGGCTTACGAACCGCGTCGGTATGAACTTCACCAGCTCAGGTATTGTACAGAATGTGTATGCAGCCCACGCTCATCATTTTGTCCGTTATCCGGCCCGCCGTGAAAAATGTTTGGTGACCCCTGGTCTACAGGTACATAAATCTGCGTAGTGTGCTGACAGGTGCTCCAAGTTTTACGCCCGTATCTGAGAGGGTTAGACATACGATCAAGGATCGGGAGACAGTTTGCCACTCTCACCTTAAGTATTAAAGATGTAAACAGTTCACGACGTGAATCGTGCCAACTGCGTGGGAGTGGACGTCGCGCCTCATACAATCTCACCCATCTAGACAACAGACGGCCGGCATTTATCAAACGGCTGACTAGACAAGTGAAATGAAACATGTTACAGGACACATTAAACAACAGAAAAGAAGTGGATATCAAGAACATTCTAGAAATGTTCTTTTCTAAGTGTCAAACAGTGTCTGTTATCCTATTACTCTTTTTTTTTTTTTTTTTTTTTTTTTTTTTAGCATATCCTTTACAGGACTTAGCTGTCAACACCAGCATCTTTCAGCTGTATGTTGATCTCTTGGCAAGATTACGCTCAGCAGTTTGCCATTGCTTTCTGAGCGGCCGGCTCAGTATCCCGCAAGTCACGAGCGGGGGTTGAACCGCCTCAGCTCTCGCTCCGCTACGAGACTCTGCGTGATAAACGGGATTACAGAGAGAAAGTGTTGTAACCCCACAGCCAGAGAGACCGGCCCTATTACTCTAGACCAGGATTATCTTATAGAGTTATCTTTTACCAGAGGCTATTCACACAAGTATAACAAGTAATATATATATATATGTGTGTGTGTGTGTGTGTGTGTATGTGTGTGTGTGTGTGTATGTATGTATGTATATATATATATATGATTTCCAGGATTTTCCACTGACTTGACCAATATTGACGATGTGAGAAAAACGGCTGTGATTGATGCCGAACTCAATCGTCTTAACATTGATATTGCTGGCCTGCAGGAGACTCGCCTCGCTGAGGGTCACTCAGGGAAAACAATTACACCTTTTTTTGGAAGGGTAGAGGGCAGGCAGAAACAAGGCAACACGGTGTGGGCTTTGCAGTGAAGAATTCGCTACTGGGAATAATTGAAATTCCAGCAGGAGGAAATGAAAGACTATTATCCCTGCGCTTGGCAACCTCTTCAGGGTTTGCCACCATTATTACTGCATATGCACCGACACTCGATTCCTCTGATGATGTGAAGGATTCGTTCTATGAGGAGTTAGACTCCGTGATCAAGGCAGTTCCAAAATCTGACTACATTTATATGCTCGGTGATTTCAATGCCCGTGTGGGCAAGGACTCGAGTTCATGGCCAGTGTGCCTTGGAAAATACAACATCGGTCGCATGAATGAAAATGAGCAAAGGCTGCTGGAGCATTGCACCAGTAATGGCCTATGTATTACAAACTCCTTTTTTAAAACACAAGAGATGCATAAGGTCACATGGGAACATCCAAGATCCGGCCATTGGCACCAGCTGGACTTCATCATCACACGGAGACAACATCTGAACCATATATCGTTGACTCGAAGTTACCACAGTGCTGACTGTGATACGGATCATTCTTTGGTTGTTGCAAGGGTTAGACTGAGACCAAAGAGAATCTACACAGCTAAACACAAATCTAGCCCCAGGATTAATATTATTAACACTCACGATCCTGAAAAGTGCTTTCAGTTTCAACAGCAACTTGAAGACGCTTTAACTGATACACCAGAAAATTGTACAGTAAATGAAAAGTGGGGTCAAATTAAGGACTCTTTATAAGACTGCGGCTTCGTGGCTTAGAGGTTATGACTTTTCTCCGTAATCTCGTATACTCTCGTCAGGTAACGTGATGACGGTTCAAATCAGCAGTGGTTCGAATCGCATGGGTAACTTACGGGGTATGTGAGCCGGCCGCTCAGAAAGCAATGGCAAACTACTGAGCGTAATCTTGCCAAGAGATCAACATACAGCTGAAAGATGCTGGTGTTGACAGCTAAGTCCTGTAAAAGGATATGTTTAAAAAAAAGGGGGGGGGGGGGTTACGGCACTGTGGATCATAAGAGGCAGGACTGGTTTGCGGCAAACAGCGAGACTCTGCAGCCCTTGATTGATAAGAAGAAGAAAGCTCTCTTAAGAAACAAGGAAAGACCAACGCGTACCACTCTGTGTGAGCTAAGGTAAGCTAGGAAGGATGTGCAAAAGGCTGCCAGGCAGTGTGCAAATGATTATTGGATCAAGTTATGTGAGTCCATTCAAATCGCAAGTGATAAGGGAAACATAAGAAGCTTGTATGAAGGAATAAAGAAAGCCTGTGGTCCAGTGATCAAAAGAAGTGCACAATTGAAAACCTTGACTGGAGAAATCATCACTGATAAGAAACAGCAGATGGACAGATGGGTAGAGCACTATTTGGAGCTTTACTCAAGTGAGACCAAACTAGCGGATGATTCCCTCAATGCCATAGAGGCTCTACCAACTCTTGACCACCTGGACACACTTCCCACCATAACAGAAGTTAAGTGTGCTATAAATGAACTTGCATCTGGCAAGGCTGCAGGTAAGGATGGGATTCCAATAGAGGTTATCAGGAATGGGCAAGAAACACTCACTATACAGATCCACCAGCTAATAGAGCTATGCTGGCGAGAAGGACAAGTCCCACAGGATTTCAAAGATTCAAGCATTATAACACTGTACAAGAACAAGGGCGATCGGAGCGACTGCAACAACTATAGGGGTATCTCACTTCTGTGTACTGTTGGAAAAGTATTTGCCAGAATTGTTCTGCGCTGACTTCAAGTCCTAGGAGATCAAGTCTACCCCGAATCACAGTGTGGCTTTCGACAGAACCGGTCTACCATTGATATGATATTCTCATTGCGACAAATGCAAGAAAAATGCCGTGAACAGAATCAACCACTGTTTATTGCCTTCATCGACCTCACAAAGGCATTTGATTTGGTCAGTCGTGAGGGTCTGTTCAAGGCACTAAAGAAGATTGGCTGCCCACCAACTCTTCTGTCCATTGTGGAATCGTTCCACACAGGCATGAAGGGTATAATCAAGTTTGATGGTGCAACTTCTGAAGAATTTGAAATCAAGAGTGGAGTTAAGCAAGGTTGTGTACTAGCTCCCACCCTCTTTGGAATATACTTTTCACTTCTACTGAAATATGCCTTTCGTGATCAGGATGGTGGTATATACATTCACTCACGCTCAGATGGCGGCCTTTACAATGTTCAGAGATTGAAGGCCAAGACCAAAATTAGGAGGGTACTGATCAGAGAGTTGCTTTTTGTAGATGATGCTGCAGTTACGACCCACTCTGAGGAAGAATTGCAATGTCTACTATCTGCATTCTCCAATGCTTGTTCTGAATTTGGTTTAACAATTAGCAAAAAGAAGACACAGATTATGTCACAAGGTGCACATGGGGTACCATCAATCTTTATTGACGACACCGAACTAGAGATGGTAGACCATTTTACATATCTAGGATCAGTGGTAAATAGCAAAATTATCCCTAGATCAGGAAATCAACATCCGGATTGGTAAGGCAGCAACAACAATGAACAGGTTAAGAAAAAGAGTCTGGGAGAACAGGAAGCTTACTGCCAAAACAAAAGTCTTGTCTACCAAGCCTGTGTCCTTAGTACTCTTCTTTATGGCAGTGAAACCTGGACAACTTACTCACACCAAGAGAAAAATTTAAACAGCTTTCATATGCGGTGTCTGCGAAGAATTCTTGGTATTAAGTGGCAAGACAAAATCACAAATACTGAAGTATTGGAAAGATCAGGTTGTGTGACGGTTTATACCATGCTCAGTCTTCGTAGACTTAGATGGATAGGACATCTTAGGAGGATGGATGATGGTAGAATACCAAAGGATATCTTTTTTTGGTGAATTTCAGATGGGTAAAGAGATTTCAGGGTCGGCCTCTACTACGATACAAAGATGTCTGTAAGCGGGACATGATTGATACAGACATTGATAATGCACATTGTGAGCAAGTAGCCGCTGAACGTGTTGCATGGAGGGCAAACATCAGAAATGGAATAAAGACAAAGGAAAAAATTATTGCAGATAAGTCACTAACCGAGCGTTTGAGACGTAAGATGGTGCATGATGGTGGAAATGACCACGCGTTCTCATGCACCCACTGTGAACGGACATTTACAGCGCAAATTGGCCTTATCAGTCACACTCGCTACCGCCATAGTTAAAAGTTATTATGCCTTTTTAAAGCACAAACTATTGTCTGTTAAGACGGCAAGGTGCCAATGATGATGATGATGATGATATATATATATATATAATAAACAATATAAATAATACACACAAGTGTAAGTAAAGTAATCGATCCTTTACCACGCCATTGGGCCCATGGAATATTCTCAGCCATACACTGGAGATCCAATCCAGCATCTTAGAAGAATAGGCGGGCGCCAACATCTCTGAGCCACGACCCCCCACCCCCCCACCCCCCTCCAACTACCAGTTCTACGTGTATGCAGACAATGTAACTGGAAACGAACACAATGTTCAGACTTGTGACAATTTTGATTCATTGGAAATCCTGTTCTAGGCTCAGATATGCAGATGAAACGATCCTCCTCTCAGACAGTGCTGATGGATTAGACCACTTTATCCTGCCTCTCAAGAGAAACAGTGACGATGAAAGTCTTTATAGAGCTTAGAAATATAAATGTCCATAGATAAAAACACATGTCAACTAAAACCAGCCATCAACAAGAATGTGTAGGTCAGCATGGCCGAATGGATAAGAATGCATGATCTTAAACATCCGGTGCGCTGATGCCGAGGGTAGGGGTTCAACCCCTACACTGAGCAGTTGGACTTTAATGTTGACCTATCTTCCTTGACTTGGGGACGTAAATTACACGTACCTCTGAAGTCGGAGTGAGTTCGACTGATGGCGAGGGACACTGGTAATAGGGAAAACTACTCCACACGCAAAACTCGGTCCAGCACTATTAGAACCAACTGTTTATACATCGCCAAAGTATTGTCATTATATTATAATAGATTGCATGATTTATTGCCTGGCATATTTCGCTGCATCTCGTCAGGTACGTACTGCAGAATTCACACAACATAAAGTAAAATAACTAGATAAATCCTTCAAGCTGAATGAAATATACACATGTTCGCACAGTAATGTCAATTGTCTTAACTCGGTAAATTTAAACTGACTAACATGTCTTTCTGTTTGCACAAAATTGGCTTGTTTAAATTAATTATGATTGCTTCCGCAAACTTTAACAAGCGAGTATTTTGTGTGTTAAACACGCGAAAGGCCCTGTCTCTATAAATCACATGGCCGCTTTCCAGCATGTGCCTAGCAATTGATGAAGCGGGTAGCTTCCGCTGTGTCGGCCCCTCTAGGCTCCCATCGCCTGTGTGTAGTATCTTGTCGATCCATTGAGGTATGTGTTCAGCAACTATTTTGTTCAACTGCCGCTCTGTTCTGCCTATGTAGGCAGACTGACGCCTACATGGGAATTGGTAAATACAATTGTTTTTGACGTACAGAGGAACGGGCTCTTTTACTGCTGGGGTGGGAATCGGTGTGGTTCTGTACCTAATGACTGGAATTGCAGCACAGAACGTTCGGCCTACTACTGTAATGAGCCGGTCTTGTAGACGTTGCATTACGTCATCCCATCGAAAGGTTAGCTGGATGAATACCTTGAGCATGAACCTGCAAGAGGCAAGGTGAATTGGCAACAAATCGAGAGTATGGCCGTTGCGCCGAGATGAGGTCTGCGATCTGCTAAGTACCTGCTACATGTAGTGACCCTTCTGCCAAACATTTCGAGCCAAATTAAGCCTTACCAGCCATCTTAGAACTCACGGCTTCAAACGATCAACCCCACTGGATGAAATAAATGGTCATTATCATTGTTGATGTACAAACACCACCACATAGCAAGAAAATCACCAATTAGATTAGCCACTCCTTGCACATGATAGCTTTAGATATCCTTCATGTATTGTTTTCTGATGGGAGATGCCTTGTAGAGATTAGAACATCAATGGCGAAAGTAGCCTTTAGCAAGATGAAAAACATACTGACCAATAAAAAGATGTCAATTGAAACGAGAAAAAAAGTGTTGCGGTGCTACATAGAGCCTGTTGTTTTGTATGGCTGTGAAACTTCGACAATGTGCAGTCAAGCTGAAAAACATCTCATGGCTGCAGAAATGTGGTTTCTGAGGAAACTGCAAAGAGCACCTTGGACAGACAGTGTGATATACTTAATTTTCTCAAACGTAACATGCTGTAATTTCCCGTCGACAATTAAAACCTGAACATTGCAACAGGATTGTTTGTTCCACAATTGAACGATCCAAGATTTAATATACCCATTGGAAAAAGATGAACCGGAAAAGGCACCGTATAAATAGCAGTGGACATCCGGAAGACAGCCTGATGTTTTTCACCAACCCACACAAACACGAGGCAGGAAGATCAGAGGCAGATGCTGGAGTGAGTGCACCCTCCCAAACAAATAGTAAAATAAAACATAGTTTGATTACTAAGAGGAGGAAAGCCTCAGCCAACAAAGACATTGCAATCAGACTCTGAAACCAGTCGCCGAAGTATGTGGAAGTCATTCTGATAAATAAGTTAAACACCATATTTAATTCATTTAAATTTTAATTTAGTCTGTGAGCCTTTTTCCCAGAAGAAGAGTTGGTAAGTCGACTTGTTGAACACGTGTGGTGAGTTCTTAAGAAGTTACTTATAATATATTTATTTGTTATAGTTTATAGATAAACTATTCATTAAGAATAACCATAGTGAATTTTATTTTCTCCCAATGTAAACAACTGATTTAATGTATAAGCATTAGTCCTAGTTGTACATTTATTTCTTAAGCAACTCAATCTACAATGACTTAGAATTGTGAATTTTTAAGAAATTAATCTAGCAAAAACCAAGTAATATTATACTCAGTTATCAAAGTCATAAGATAAACTGTAAATTTGGAGAAAACTACAGTGTTTTATTTTCTCCAAGCTAAACAACTTAGTTAATGTATAAAACATTAGACACATGTTATACATTTTATTTCTTAAGCATGAAACTCAATCTACAATGAATTAGAGTGGTAACTTAAGACTTAAGGAAACTCAGAATTCTTAGTACAGTGGTAAGGACATATGTTACATGTGCCCACTGGTAAGATTTAAAACTAGTTTACATGTGCCAGCACTGATAGAGAAATTAGTGTAATGTGTATAGTCAAGTAGATTTGAGTACATAAGTCAGTAGATTTCCTTTTTGACATGAGCACATGGACAAACAGTTTTCTTATAATTCATGAACACATGAGCACCAAATAGATTCTACAGGGATCATAATTTTGTGTGTTGAGTCAAAGCACCCAACTGGTGAGGCAAATGTATTTCAATGTTGTAAACATGTGAATCAATATGTGTGCCACACAATAATACTTAGTAAACCAGCATGTTAGAATGGTTAAGATTCATAATGCCTGAATGTGGACGGAGTGTATCACATAAATCTATGACAATATGTGGGGACCCATGTGCATTATTTTTTTATTGCTACACATGAGGAAGTATCTTTTGAGAATCTCATAATTATGTCTAATATCACATAAAACTGTCATTGCTGAGAGCATGTCTGTGAAAATCCATGTGTGATTTCATTATTGTTAAACAGATGTGAATGTATCATTTGATAAAACCCATCAGTATTAATGACTATTTATCATTCAGGAAATGTTATAATTTCTGATGAAGAATGAGGTTATATTGTAAAGTAATTGTGGTTAAATCTGTGAAATTATCATGTGTAAAGCACAGACATATACTAATTTTCATTCCTACAGATATGATGTGTCTGGTGAATAATTGTGAAATGAGAGATTTCATTGTGCGATATTAATGATGGGAAACATTTAAGTTATCATTGGGAAATCACATAAGTATAATTACCCACTTTACATGCCAGTATGAAGGATGTGATGAATGATTCCTATATGATCACCCGTACCAATATGAATGTGTCTATAGACTGAATGAAATGATCATCCATACATATGAATGATGTCTGAGATGAGTGAATTGACCCCACATGCAAAGATGGATATGTTGACTGATGCATGAGGAGTTTGAGTGAGTGAGTGACGTTACAGGCTGAGAGAGAGGGAGTATAGGCCAATAGTCAATCTCAGGATAGCCGGCATCTTGATGTGAAATGCCATGACTATCACTAGAGAAATGGTTCAGCGTAACCCATAAACTAAATAATAATTTAGTACACTCCAGCGCATAACAACACTTTGTATAAAATATCATTCATGCTATAATCTAGTTTTGTGCGCTAAGCACGACACAACCAATATCATACATTACGCATAGTACCAGCATCTGTGTTTGTAACTTAAGCAAAATCCCAATTTGTTGTCATGTCACTCCTGTTAACACATATGATGACTGTAATGTAATGATAATGAGGTAATAATGTCATTATGATGATAATGTTAGAATGATGTAATGATTTCTAATGTCATAAGAATGATAATAATGATAATAATTGCAATTACAATGATATAAGGAAATCATGATGATGGTAATAACCGGCTCCTTGGCCGAGGGGTTAGCAGCTTTCTCCGCTAACTCCGAATGCTCTCGTCACGTGACGCGACGAGAATTAGCAGTGGTTCGAATCGCAAAAGTGACTTATGAGAGTATAGAGCCGGTCGCTCAGAAAGTCGTGGCGTGCTGATGAGCGTAATCTAGCCTAGGAATCAACATACAGCTGAAAGATGCTGGTGTTGACCGCAATATCCTTAAACAGGATGGAAACGCGAAAAAAAAATGATGATGGTAATGATAATAATGTAATCATGATGATGATGATGTAATGATTATAAAAACCATGATGTTGATGATGATGATAATAAATACTACATCCATGAGAATGGAAGAAAACGTCTCACTTGAAGCATTTAATGAAGAAGAATGCACTTGAAGACTGTACAAGAATAATACCATAATGTACTTATATTGTTTATAAGCAAATACTCATTGATATGGGAACTAATTTTTAAAAGCTCTTAATGTATGAGACTCTTTTTCGTGAATAGAAAAAGATGAATAAGAGAATTAACTAGGTACAGAATGGGATGGGAGACATAGTTGTCAATTCCAAATCAATCAAGGTATGACTTAAGTTGTAGACCTGAGGACAGGCATAAGTGAAGATGAAACTGCACATCTGCTCGTCTAAACCTTGAACACCATATAATGGAAGATGGAATGGAGAGCAACCCATTATGTTGTGGATAACTATTTGAGAGCACCAAGACTCTTTACCTTCCACTGTTTATTTTCCTACGATCAAAATTCTTTTTGGTATTTTCTTTGTGATGTTCTTGAGAAAAATATAGAACATTTCAGTTATGATGTTCACATTGCTGATATTTTTAGACTTATGATGGATGCTAAAATTTCAGGTAGTGGTCATTATCCAGACCTGACTTTGTGAATGCAGCACTTTGGGAAAGTAATTGTAGCAGCTTGACTGAATGCAGTAGCCACTTAACTGAGTGAGGCAGCTGATATATTGAGGCCAAATACTATTCCACAGCAACTTTCTGCCAATTTTCACCATCTTTCCAGGACAGGTATTAAATATCCTTTTTCCTAGGTATAGGTGGAATAAACACAGTGAGCCAAAAGATTAACTCAAACCGGGGGGGGGGGATAAATAAAAGAACTCTCCAGAATATTCTACACTGAATGCTATCAAGATCCAAGAACTGGATGGGAAACCAACCAGGGTGTACCCAGTTTCTTTCCACAGATTAGAATTAGGCCAGCAGAAGAGGCCCAATATTTATAATTAAAAATGGATGCAACTCTGAGGACCATGTATGATACAGTGGCACAGCCAGGAGATAGATACTTAGTTAAGAGACTAATATGCCCATTATATTGTAATTGTACTGTATTGCTTGTTGTATGTTATTATATGTATAAGCTACAAATCCATTAATATGTATATCAAATGATGAAAATTACGGGTTATTTTCTCTTTTGAGAGTTCTCTTGTCATAGTAAAATTGTTGTAAGCAATTACCCTAGATTAATTATTTAGTTGGTAGAGGAGAGGCAAGGAACCACCCCTAAGGACATTTGGGATATTCAGTAAAAATTTCATTGTTTTCCTGGAAGTATTCCTTGGTTCTCCAAAACTCTATTTAATGGTCTCATTCATTGAGCCAGTAACAGCTAAATTAATTTTAACGGGCAGGATCTCATTGAGAAAGAGGAACTCTGGACCTTTGATCTCTTTGGGGTTGAGCCATCAACTATATATCCGACAGAGAAAAACCAATGACCAAGTACTACAGAAGACAAATGAAAATGGTATATTGATTAGACAAATTAGACGTAGACAGGCAAAATTTGTTGGACATGTTATGAGAAGAAATGGATTAGAGAACTTAGTGACAACTGGCAAGATCGAAAGGAACAGACCAAGGGGAAGACCAAGAAGTAAATACTTGGATGGCTTGACCACATGGCATGGTCGAGACAGGAACACTGAGCTGATCTACGACTCTGGTGATCGAGTAAAATGGCGAGTCATGACCGCCCACGCTTTCCGGCATGGCACATGGTTGATTGATTGTTTTTTCATGTTGTTGTATCGGTGTGTTGTTTATGTGCTGACGAAGGCTTTGGCCGCAACGTCCTGTTTGTTGCTTGTGATCATCTTCTAGTAAAGTTTACCGACTTCATATCTCGTTTTTTGTGTGTGTGTGTGATTCTTTCACATATCATAATGCATTTCCAAGCTAAATAAAATCCATGCTTCTGCATGCATTAGTGCTCATGTCGAATAAACTGGATTGTCTGTTGTGAGTAAAATCGTCCAAACTTTCTCATCTCACCAAGACCAAAATAGCTGCATGCCTACGTCAGTGGAAGTAATGAATGTCACGGCTAAAAATAGCGTCCCTTTAGTGCATTCCCGTTAATAAAGCAATTGGGATTTGAGACCAGGATGTCGGTTTGGGAAGAAATGAAACAGCTGATTTTCTAATTAAGTCGGGGGTTAGGTGTGTTGTTTTAAACAGTGGTTCACACAAATGGTGCTCGTGGGTACCGCGAATATTTAGGTTCAAGTTTGAATCCACATTGGGGCGGATGTTTAAAACAGGGCACACAGGTCGTTCCAGCCTGACATGAGCACCAGGAAATGTCTTGGGAGGTAAAGGCATCCAGCGGGCTACTGTTCACATCAGCCACCGAGTGCTGGTTGGTCAATGACACATCAGCCACCGAGTGCCGGTTGATAAATGACACATCAGCCTCCACGTGCCGGTTGGTCAATGACACATCAGCAACCGAGTGCCGGTTGGTCAATGACACATCAGCCACCGAGTGCTGGTTGGTCAATGACACATCAGCCAAAGAGTGCCGGTTGGTCAATGACACATCAGCCACCGAGTGCCGGTTGGTCAATGAGAATATTTGTCTAACAGCATATGCCCAGTGCGCCTTAAGGCGTGAATCAGAGACAGACAGACAGACAGACAGACAGACAGACAGACAGACAGACAGACAGACTGACTGACTGACAGACAGACAGACAGACTTTGAATTGAATTGAATTGAATTGATCTTTATTTTCAAAGGGTAACAAATTGGGCGAGTAGGCCCGTCTTACATTCGACCCTTCCAATCACTCATCTTCCGTTCATCAACGGTGCATGATGTATTCTCATAGGGGAAAAAACAACAACATTGTCAAATGAATGTTGTAAGCATAAACAATGCATATTCTCATGTTATGTGACACATCCCCCCTCCCACACACTCACATCCCGCACCAACCCCCACACACACACATCCCTCACCTACTCACACATCACCCACCAATACCCACACATCCCCCACCCACCACACATCCCCCAATCACCACACATCGCGCACTCACAGATCCCGCCACCAACCCAGACATCTCGCACCCACCCACACACACATCCCTCCCACACCCATACGCATCTTCCCACCCACTCACACATACCCCAATCCACGTAAGCTCACCTACACACACATGCTACATCCACCCACACACCCTCAACCACATACACATACCACTCACACACGCACATCCCGCACAAACACATACATATCCCTCACCCACTCACACAACAACCTCCCATACCCACACATTTTTCCATCCACACACACACACACATTTCCCCGCCCACCCACACATTTCACAACCATCCACACACCCCGACAACCACACACACATTCCCCACCGTCACACATTCCCCCACCAACACACACATCTGACATACAGAACAACAGACAGACAGACAGACAGACAGACAGACAGACAAACAGACAGACAGACAGGCAGGCAGGCAGGCAGGCAGGCAGGCAGACAGACAGACAGACAGACGAGCGAGTAGGTAGGCAGGTAGGTAGGTAGTAGGTAGGTAGGTAGTAGGTAGGAAAGTATGTTGTGGATAGATAGGCAGGTAGTAGATAGGTAGGTAGGTAGATAGGTAGGTAGGTAGGTTGTAGATAGGTAGGTTATATATAAGTAGGTAGTATGTAGGTAGGTAGGTAGGTAGTAGGTAGGTAGGTAGGTAGTAGGTAGGTAGGTAGGTAGGTAGGTAGGTAGATTGTAGATAGGTAGGTTATAGATAAATAGGTAGGTAGTAGGTAGGTATATCCTTTACATGACATTGCAGTCAACATCAGCATTTTTCAACTTCTTTTGATGTCTTGGCAAGTTTTTTACGTTCAGTAGTTTTGCCATACTAGGAGCGGCTGGCCGAGTGGCTAGAACGCCGGATGCTCCTTCTGGAGGCACGGGTTCGAATCCTCGGTAATATGAGGGATTTTTTTCTGTCGGGGGCAAAAAGAAAATCCTAACCTGTACAGTTGCGGCGACTGCACTAGCCATGCGGCCTTAATTCTTCAGGCTCAAAGATCTCTTTGCCATACACCGCAAGGTACTATATTGGCAGTAAATGACAGTCAGTTTTGACATTAGTTTGCCATTTCTTTCTGAACGATCGGCTAATATACCTCCGAAAGTAACCAGCGCGACGCGATCCGTTACTGAATCTCGCGCAGCAGTGTTCTATGCGTGGGTATACGGGATTTAGAAAACGTCCTTAACACCTTCTCCAAGGAGACCGGCTGTGTGTGTGTGTATAGAGAGAGAGAGAGGGAGAGAGAGAGAGAGAGAGAGAGAGAGAGAGAGAGAGATAGAGAGAGAGAGAGAGAGAGAGAGAGAGAGAGAGAGAGAGAGAGAGAGAGAGAGAGAGAAATGTAACACGTAGCCTACACTATGTAAACTACAGTAATTTATCAGCTGTCAGTGTGTGTATGTTTTTATGTCAACCATTCTTTCCGAGAGGTCGGGGTTAGGTCAAAGGTCATCTTTTTTTTTTTTTTAAAGCATTACACAGCTAGCAATTGTCTACTTCACAATTGATGCGATGGATCCCGACAGGTCAGTGCCCCCTGCCCTGTCAAATACCAGTAATCATTGCCTAACAAAGGGCAGGAACATACAGTTTCACGTGAGAATGAGAATAAATAAAGGGAGAGGATGTTTTTCATTGCTACGGTTTTGTCCCATACAGCTCTGTCTCTTTTCGCAGCGCGGCCAGCCGAAAACGTCTCACAAAGTTCCAGCGTCGACCCCCTGGTGTCTCGAAGAAAATTGCACTCGTAAACTAATTAATGGAGCCGAGAATCAAACCCGCCACCTTCGGAGGCGAAGCAGACGGTTTAACCACTGTTCACGAAAACCCCAAATGAAGAGACTCAAGGTGGCAGTTTGAGAATGTATATAAAATTGAAATACTCAAGCCATAGTAAATTAATTTATTTATAACACATGCAAGAATCATATTTATGAAGCCATGTGAAATACATCATCATCATCATCATCATCATCATCATCATCATCATCATCCACTTCTGCCGTCAAGCGTCGTGGGGAGGAATAATTTGCGTTCCAGCGCCCGGTGGGTGGCACTGGATAGTGTCATTCCGTGTGGTTGTACAATGTCTTTGATGTCGTCAATCCATTTTCTTCTTGGACGTCCTCGTGGTCTCGTAGCAGATGATCTTTGATGTAAGGCCAGTGATGGAAGTTACTGATGTTACATTCTAACGACATGACCAAACCACTTGATTGGTTTTTCTGTCTGTCCATGGTATTCTTTGCATTTTCCACAGAAATCACATTTCTGCAGCCATCAGATGTTTTTCAGCTTGTCTGCTCATTGTCAAGTTTCACATCTATACAAAAGAACAGGCTCTATGTATCCCCTCAACACTCTTTTTCTCGTTTTAATTGACATCTTTTTATTGGTCAGTATGTTTTTCATCTTGCTAAAGGCTACTTTCGCCATGGCGATTCTTGTTCTAATCTCTTAAGGTATCTCCCATCAGATGTTATGACCGTTCCGAGATAATTGTACCGATTCACTTGTTGAATAATATTCCCATTTACTTGTATATTACGCTAGCTGACCCGGCCCGGCTTCGCCCAGTTCCTGATGGGGAGCATCTCATTTAATTCATATACGTAGTCATATAATTTCCCGTTCCCGACTGTCTGTCTGTCTGTCTGTCTGTCTGTCTGTCTGTCTGACCCGGCCCGGCTTCGCCCAGCCCCTGGTGGGGAGCATCTCATTTAATTCATATAAGTAGTCATATAAACTCCCGTTCCCGTTCCCGACTATCTACCTGTCTGTCTGTCTATTATTAGAAAGAGCACTTGAAAGATCTTTACATCTTCCCCCAACAATTAACTTGGGTAAATGGAGCGTCTCATTTAATTCATATTCGGCCCCTGCTCCCGTTCCCGTTCCCAAAAAAAGACGACCTGGCCCGGCTTCGCTCAGCCCCTGGCGGGGAGCGTCTCATTTAATTCATATTCGGCCCCTACTCCGGTTCCCGTTACCATATAAGAAGCCCGGCCTGGCTTCGCCCAGCCCCTGGCAGGGAGCGTCTCATTTAATTCATATAAGTAGTCATATAAGCTCCAGTTCCCGTTCCCGAAAATATGGCGAATAGATTGAAAGAGAACAATCTTCATCCCAATAACTAAATAGGGAGCAGGGGAGGAAGAGGAGGGGGAGGATAGGGTAGGAGAAAGAGGAGGGGAGGAGGGAGGAGGAGGGGAGGAGAGGGAGGAGGGAAGGAGGAGGAGGAAGGGGAGGGAGAGGAGGGAGGAGGAGTAGAGGGAGGAGGAGGGGGAGGGGGAAGAGGAGGGGAGGAGGGGGAGGGGATGAGGAGGGGGAGGAGAATGAGGCGAAGGGCAAAGAGGAGGAGGAGGAGGTGGAGGAGGCGAAGGGGGAGGAGGAGGAGGGAGAAGGAGGGGGAGGAGAGGGAGGGGGAGGAGAAGGAGAGAGGAGGATGAGAAGGAGGGAGGAGGAGGAGGATGAGGAGGGGAGGAGGATTGGAGGAGGGACGACGGGGAGGAGGAGCAGGAGGGAGGAGGAGCAGGAGGGAGGAGGAGCAGGAGGGAGGAGGAGGGGGACGAGGAGGAGGAGATGAGGGGAGAAGGAGGGGAGGAGTAGGGGAGGAGAAGGGGTACGGAGGAGGAGGGGTAGGGAGGAGGGGAGAAGAGGGAGGAGGAGGGGGAAGGAAGAGGAGAAGGAGGAGGAGCAGGAGGGAGGAGGAGGGGGACGAGGAGGAGGAGATGAGGGGAGAAGGAGGGGATGAGTAGGGGAGGAGAAGGGGTACGGAGGAGGAGGGGTAGGGAGGAGGGGAGAAGAGGGAGCAGGAGGGGGAGGAAGAGAAGGAGGAGGAGGAGTGGAGGAGGAGGAGAGGGAAGGAAGGGGAGGAGGAGGGGAGGAGGATGGGGGGAGAAGAAGAGGGAGGAGTAGGAGGAGGAGGAGGATTATAACGCATATGCCTGTAGCTAACTGTAGCGAAAAGGTAAACCTATTTGAGAATATAACATATATTCTTATTTGATGGTTGAAGTGGTACATAGAAGGTGTACTTTTGTCTGGTTGTGAAGTGTGGCACTGAGCAGGTACACTGAAAAAACATATATTGGTCTTGGAAATGGCTTTCTGGAGAAAGATGTAAAGACACTATGGACACATAGGAAGGAAATGAAAGTGTGGATGTCTAATTTGCTACGTGATAACGTCGCTGGTTATGACGGCGGACATGTGACATGTCATGTTACGTGCATTGCCTAAGGTTGAGTCGGGGCAGTTTGTGGTGTATGTGTGTATCTGTTAACATCCACTACCCACTCGTCGTTGTATGACCCGATAGTTGTTACGTACAGATACGACTTCCCCGACTAGCCTCGATGATCACATCTCTGTACTATGAGTATGAGAAAGGCTTAGTCGGAAACTGTGATTAGTTGTTTACACGCGGGTATGGGGATTTCGAGACCAGTTTATGTTGTGTTGATGCCCGGGTGTCCTTTGGTGTAACCCGGTAACACTAGGACTACACGGTTATAGAAAAAGAGAGAGAGAGAAGGGGTGACCATTTTACACTTCGGATGCGGTATTGAAGATGCAGTGTATTTATGCCTATCCACAGTGATCATCATACGTTAGGTTCCCTGACTCGACAACCGATAGGACACCGTTTTTCTATAGTTTCCCTCTTAACCACGTGTCTCAGATGTACCATTACCCCCGTGACCGGATGCGACGCCGTCTTTGAACGTTTGGGTTATTAGCCACGTGTTCCACGTGTATCGTTATGTGTGTCACTGGATGCATCGACATCTTTGACCGGTTGAGTCATTAGCCACGCGTAGTGGCTGTACCCTTATATATGTGATCGGAAGCAGGGAATTCTTTGACTGGTTTTAGCCAATGAGCCCTTGTCTAGGCTGTACCGTTACACATGTGACCAGATGTGACGCCATATTTGACCAGTTTTAGCGAATGAGCCGTAGTCTGTTTGTAGCAATTACCCATGTGAGATAGGGTGCGACGCCATCTTTGACCGGATGTAACTATTGTCCATGTGTGTCGACTGTACCACTAGGTGCTATTGACCAATGCAAAATCAATGCTCGAGGCGCTCCTGTTGGGGAAATTATCAATACTAAGGACATTACTTTCTGAACTTAGCAGTCGGCATAGCATCTTGATCATGTCATCGCTCACTTTAACCACTACTGTCACTACAGTAACTTCCCCTACAACTTAAGGGGTCACTTGACCACTTGACAACTACTTGACCACTACTTGACAACCTCTTGACCACGTCATCGTTCACTTTATCCACTACCGTTTCACTACACATACTTTCCTCTACATTTTAAGTGGTCACTCGGCCACTTGACCACTGCTTGACCACGGCTTGACCACTAATTTAACACCCTTTTAATCATCACCATATCATTACAACCACTTTCCCGTAAAATTTTCCTCACTTGACCACTGCTTGACCACTAATTTACCACCCTTTAATCATCACCATATCATTACAACCACTTTTCGCTAAAATTTCTTCACTTTACCACTACTTGACCACTGCTTGACCACTGCTTGACCACTAATTTACCACCCTTTAATCATTACCATATCATTACAACCACTTTCCCCTAAAAAATTTCCTCATCTGAACACCACTTGACCACTGCTTGACCACTGTTTGACCACTAATTTACCACCCTTTAATCATCGCGATATCATTACAACCACTTTCCCGTAAAATTTTCCTCACTTTAACACCACTTGACCCCTACTTGACCATCTGTTGACCACTAATACCTGGTACCCACCCCTTACCACCAAATAACACTACACCATATCCATTGCAATCAACGTTCTTTAGCTTTCAAGGTTTCATTTGTAACACGTGTGATGTTAGTGAATAAGCTACTATGAACATCTACATAGCACTAATAACCACCCTTATCAACAAATTTCACTAACCCATACCCACTACTATCCCCACCGCACCTATTCCTTTTATTCGTACTAATGTACACCACCAATGCGCTAACAGTTCAAAATATTTTAACACACCACTCACCAATGTTTTTACAACCCGTTACTTAATGACTTTTCCATATGCACCCCTCCACGTCTGTTATGAACCGACCGCCGTCACACCCGCACGAGATTTTCCCACACTTTGCCAACCAACAAAAGAAAAAAAGAAATTCCCGGTACTACCTTCCAGATTTGTCCACACGTCCCCGCCAAGAAATTAAAAAACTTTTTAACTTTGTCTATACATGGTTTAATAAAAATTATTATATACCTTACTTGGCTCGTTTGTTATTTTGAGTGTTTCCTGTTAAACATTGTACACTACACGTACCTACTCTGATGAGTCACTTCGCAACACACACTCTGATTACGCCTACTTTTTTTAAAAACCCGGAGAGTTATCGCCCTTTGCGGTGCGCATCGATGCGCACCGCAAAAACAAGGTGCTTTTGTACATATATACTACTTAACATACATACAGACATGCAGACATACATTCCTATTTATATTTATAGATTGTGGTATTTCGTTCTTCCTAGTAATTGCTGTTATCACCCTTAGTAGTTTTATTTTTTGTCTTTATAATTATTGATGTATTTGGTTTTATTTGCATTATTATTATTGTTATCATTATTAATATATAACCTCATCTCCCATGTGCCTCCCCCATTCTCTTGCTCATGTTTGTTGTTGCCATTGCTGATACCCTCACCAGTTGTTTCAAATAGTTATCCTGCCTTTACCATCATTACCAGAGATTGGTGAGGTGGGTCCAATAGGTGAGATTAAATGCAACCACTACCTCTTCTGCTTTGTTAACCCGGATACTGTTACACCTCCCTTTCCCACCATCTTGATACTGTTTGTTGATGCTGCTGCCGCCCTCGCCGATTGGTTCAAACATTTTATACTGCCAGTTTCATCATTACCGATTGGTGGTGAGAGTATTTGTGGTTTTGGAGCCGACAGGAGAGGGAGGTGCCAGGTGAAATAATAACGGTGCACTATCATCATGCTGTTGTTTTGTAAGGTTTATCCTACAACAAATTCAATGTAGAAATGTTAAAATGTATAAAATAATTGTATTTTTGCGCACATGTCACCTACACGTCCACATTCAACGCTCTGTAAAAACACAAACAATACACTTTGCAACGATTTTAACACTCAATAAAAGTTTTAAAAAAAAAAATTTACTAAAGATTTCCGTGGAGAGGAGCAATATAATGAGTCTAAAGACTATTTTTCAGATCCTACACCGTAGGGCAGTGGTTCTCAACCTTTTTTTGGTTCTTTCCCCCCTTCACCATATTTTTAGGACGTCATTTCCCCCTCCCCTCACCATATTTTTAGGACGTCATTCCCCCCCCCCCTTTTACCATATTTTTAGAACGTCATCTCCCTTTTGTATTTCCTCCCTAAAAATGTCCCCCTGCCCCTACACAGTATATGTAATAATTGAAGCTAAATTTAATAGCACATACTAAAACAAGTCTAGACATCTACATAAAATGTGATTTGCGGGTCTACTTACGTTATAAAATGAATTTCAGAAGGGTGATACGTACAGAAGCGTAAAGTATGAAGGGAAAAACAAGATCAAGTAATCGGTTCTTGTGTTAATGCGATCTTGAAATAATCTTCATCCCCCCCCCCCCCCCTGGAAACCCCAAAATTCCCCCCTGGGGGGGGGGGGGGAATTCCCCACCGGTTGAGAACCACTGCCGTAGGGTATATTGGAATAAATGTTACGAATGATTGAAATGTAATCTCTATTATTATATGTTATGCCGGCGAATGTGAGGTGTCGGCTTCACTATCTTGTATGTAAGTAAATAATACCGCTACCAGCCTTTTTCACGAGTTTGTAAGAAATTAAATTTCACACGTCACCCAAAAACTTACATATGACAATGCTCCGTAGCACACAAGGAATATTTACAAATAAACGACAACATGTTGAACATACGCTATTCACACTAAATACACCATTCTGTTTACGGAGAAGTAAAGAGAGAGAGAAAGAGGGAGAAAATGGTCGGAAAACTAAAGGGAGAGAAACTTGCTTGCTTGCTTGCTTGTGTTCGTTGGCTTGAGCTCCAACGCGAAGTCCTGTATGTCGGATGAAGGCATCCTGTTGTCCAACATTAGTGTGATGTCATACAGGACCTGAGGTTTGCATGAGTATCCGTTGTCCCATGTCTGGCTTATTGGTGTGCAGACTGGTGGTTCCTCGCCATACAGGCAGACACTCTCTGACTTCGGAGGAATCGGCGATCCTATTGACTTTAGACAGGACCCCAAAGGGACCTGTTGCCCAGGACGCTCGACGAGGACGCGTCAATAGGTCTTGGCCAGTATATAACCTGGCCCTGGTGCCTTGGAAACACCTCTGCGTCCCAGGGAGAGAAATTAATACATATAGCATTGCATTCTCTTATTTTCCCCAAGATTTTCCCCCAGACGGGGGCTGCGTGGTCTCAAGGTATGGTGTCCGCCTCGAGTACTGGAGGTCCCGGGTTCAAGCCCCGGTGATGCCGGAGATTTTTTCACGAGGACTTCTAGTAATAAATTTCCCCTGGTCTCTAGAGAGAGAGAGTGAGAGAGAGAGAGAGAGAGAGAGAGAGAGAGAGAGAGAGAGAGAGAGAGAGAGAGAGAGTCCGTAAAAGGAAAGGGGCATAATATTTACTTAACTGTTAATAAGGGATATGACTCCTCAGAATTTGCCTCGGATAATTTCATTTAATAATACGGTGTTGAATAACTCGTACTGGAATCTGCTACTCAAATGCTATCATGATAGTTCTAATATGAAGATTATAAGTGGTGAAGTATTTTGTTTTTTTATTACGTATATATTAGATTCAGTATAATGCAATGTAATAACAGTATAAAACACCTGCACGATCTTCAGGGATATTCGCCATTTGGCAGTTTAATTTGTTACTCTGGTTACTCTTCACAACGTTTTGGTACTTGTTATGTTGAGAAATAAAGGAAGTTTGACGGGCTTGTTATGCAGGCCAATTACAAAAATAAAAAATAAAAATTTAAAAAAAAAAAAAAATTTTACCAAGTAATAAGTCAACGGAACAGGGTAGAGATTGCATCGTGAAAATATGGCGTAAACAGGGACTTACGGTGAGGAATTGGAAAATGAGTTTAAACAAACTGATCCAACCTCGCATGCCAGCAGGTTAATTGCTGAAGAGATTGATCGGCTTGCTAAAGGTGAAGATGACAAGAAAGAGCGTGCACCAGTTTTTATGTATGACATTCACCAAGAACGACCTCAGATAATATCTGTGAAAATCAGAATTCCATCAAAAGAGTATCCTAGATATAATTTTGTTGGAAAACTGCTTGGACCTAAAGGACAGACACTTAAGGCACTCCAGGATCAAACAGGATGTAAAATGGCTATTATGGGCAGGGGATCAATGAGAGAAACAGATAAGGAGGAAGAACTGAGGAAAGAAGGCGGCAAATATGCACATCTAAATGAGGAACTTCATGTGTTAGTTGAGTGCTTTACAAAAATGACAGATGGCTATTACAGGATTGCAGCGGCCTTGACTGAACTCAAGAAATTTATCATCCCTGAAATGAGTGAAGACATGTACGGTGGTCCTGATAACGCAGAGATGGGAATGGAAGGTGCTCCAGTCAGAGGAAGAGGCGGTTACAGAGGTGGACCACCAGACAGAGGTGGTCGCGGTGGCTTGAGAGGACGTGGAAATGGACCTGTACCTCCTCCTGGCGGAAGAGGTGCCCCAGCAACTAGAGGTCGGAGAGGGGCACCCCGGGGAGCACCTACAGGTCGTGGAGCACCTACAGGTCGTGGAGCACGGGCTGCTGCACCACCAGCTGCATACGAGGGGTACAACACTCAGGGTTATGGATCTGGTTATGACACATCAATACGATGAAGGCTATGGGCAAGATGCATCATATTATGACTACAGTGGTCCTAACCCAGGCTCTTCTGCAGGTTATGATGCTTATGCAGGTTATGACTATGGTGACAGCTGGTCAAGTGGGGGGAAAGCAGCTCCTGCCCCAACAAGAGGTTCATCCCGAGGCCAGGCTAGGTCACACCCTTACTCACGAACAGCGTCAGACAGCTACTGAAAATTCTGCCTACTCATGTTGTGACATCGTTACTGCTAGCAGACATCATCGCACGCTCCTAATTGTGTTGGGACTGGATTAATATTATGCACACTTGCTATAGAATGTTTGTTCCTCAGACTGGCAGGTATAACTGGGGATGGGGTGCCAATTTCATTGACATACAATATAGAAGTTTTTAGTTGCAAACATATGATTAAATATCAGTGTTAATAGATAGGGAAACTGCCAGCAAAAGTATTAAATTTTTGTATCTTTAAATTAAGGTAAACTTAAAGCATCTATTAGTTTGAATTTTAATACAAGTTTTATTTGCTGTAGCTTTCAACTGTACAAAACTCATATAAATGTTTCCACATTTGTTCATTTAGCAAGAAAGCAAACTGCCATTTATTGTTGTAACGTTATTGTAATATTTTAATTTTAGTGTTCTTAATATTGCTACTGAAAATCATTAAAAGTTGTTGTCATAAAAAAAAAAAAAATTACCAAGTAATAACAATTGGTGAGAGTGTTACAATGGAAACAAAAATGGAAAGGTTTACCCTTCTCCCTATCGACTCCACTTCACATGTAAATATGCCCAATGAATAAAATATGCACACGTCACATACACGCCCACATGCAACGCTCTGTAAACACACCTACACAAATACTAAATACACAGAACACATGTAACAACACAAACATTACAAATGCAACCACTACCCTTTCTGCCTTGTAAACCCCGATACTGTTTACACCTCCCATTCATACCATCTTGACACTGTTTTGTTTGTTGATTCTGCTGCCGCCATCTCCGATCGATCAGACTTTTCATACTGCCAGTTTCATCATTACCGAGTGGTGGTGATGAAATTGGAGGTTTTAGAGCCGACAGGAGAGGGAGGCGGCAGGGGAAATAATATCGGTGCACTATCGTCATGCTGTTGTTTCTGTAAGGTTTTACCCTACAACAAATTCAATGTAGAAATGTTAATTTGTATAAAAAATTTGTATTTTTTGCGCATATGTCACCTACACGCCCACATGCAACGCTCTGTAAAAACACAAACAATACACTTTGCAACGATTTTAACACTCAATAAAAGTTTAAAAAAAAAAAAAAAAAAAAAAAAAAAAAAAATTACCAAGTAATGACCAACTCCCTTTACTAATACTATTATTGAACATTGGAGGTTGCAATTGTTTGTACCTGCAATGCTATGTTAACACCATCCCAAAGTTAATCATTTTTGCAAATGGAATCACATGTTTGGAAAATGTGATCATTACCATAACTATTATTATCATTGCTGTTTATTATCATTGCTGTTATCACCCTTAGTGGTTTGCTTTTTGTCATTATTATTACTGATGTATTTAGTGTTTATTTGCATTATTATTACTGTTATTATTATTAATAAATAACCATCATCTCCCATGTTACCCCCTTTCACATGTAAATGTGTTCAAGAAATGAAACATGCAAATGGGTATTTTCCCATGCTATAAACACAAAATATCACACATATCTCCAGAGTAAACACAAGTACTCTTCTTTAAGATATCAAATTTAGTATACATGAGTGCGAGAAAGAAACAGGAAAAAGTGAGTGAATGTTGAATGAATGAACACAAAATCACAGATGTTTACAAAACCAATGAGATTGTAAATATTTATGTTGATACAAATGCTTGTTTATTTTTAAAAAACAAAAACAAAAAACAAAAAAGGGAAAGGGAAAAAATGAATGAACCCTTACAATTAAGACAAAAAAAAAAAAAATTAAAAAATAAGCAAGGAGAAAAAAGATAACTAGCTCCTTTTACACCTACTATATTATTGAACAGTGCAGGTTGCAATTGTTATTGTATGTACCTGCCATGTTTTAACACCATCCCTAAGAAAATCGTTTTAGCAAATGGAATCACATGTTTGGAAAATGTGATCATTAACATAACTATTTTTATCATTGCGTTTATTAGCATTGCTGTTATCACCCTTAGTAGTTTTATTCTTTGTCATTATTATTATAGATGTATTTCATGTAAACACAATTCCTAAGATAACCATTTTAGCAAATGAAATCACATGTTTAACTATTATTATCATTGCTGTTAAGTGTTATTATCATTGCTGTTATCACCCTTAGCAGTTTTATTCTTTGTCATTATTATTATTTATGTATTTGGTTGTTATTTGCATTATTATCATTGTAATCATTATTAATATATATGGCTTTGTAAAACCGTATACTGTCACACCCCCCCCCCTGTCCCACCTTTTTGATACTGTGATTGTTGTTTCTGCTGCCGCCATGTTCATCATCACCGAGGGGTAGTGATGGTATTTGGTAAGAGTTTTGGAGCTGACAGGAGAGCGAGGCGGCAGGGGGAATAATAACGGGCGCACTACCATCACGCGTTTGTTTTACAATATTTCCTTACAACAATGTCAATGAAGAAATGTTCAAATGTATAAAATGTTGGAAATGTTGCGCATATGTCACCTACACGTCCACATGCAACGCTCTGTAAAAACACGAACAATACATTTTGCAACGATTTTAACACTCAATAAAAGTTTAAAGAAAAAAAAAAATTATCAAGTAATAATTTAAAACCTCGACTCATTTAATGAGCCATTCGCGGTTTCACCGTGAGACAGTGTGAACATGCATGGCTTAATCTTTGAGACAAGCAAATGACTAGCGCAACTTACCCACTCCTGGAACGGGGGGGGGGGGGGGGGGGGGGTAGTGACGAAAAATAACAATACGGGACTCTATCGAGGCCCCGTAATTGGAATGAGTACACTTTAAACCCTTTAACGAGGATCTATTGGAGGGCACGTCTGGTGCTAGCAGCCGCGGTAATTCCAGCTCCAATAGCGTATATTAAAGTTGTTGCAGTTAAAAAGCTCTAGGCTACCTTTTGTTTGTAAAGAGTCACTGCACGAGACTCTAGGCTACCATCTGTTTTGTTAAAGAGTCACCATTCTACAGAGTTTCCGGCTTGGGTCAAGATGGCGGGACGTGTTTTCTTCCAACTTGACTGAAGACGGTTGATCGGCGGCTTGACAATCCGCCATCATAACACTCATAGCTGTTACAGAATCAGATTTCTGGCTCCAAAAGTTTGATGCTTCGCACAAACAAAGAGAACCTCGATTTCAGCCTATGCGCCAACTTAGGCACGAGAGGAAAGACAAGTAACTACACCTGTATATTATATTGTGATATTTCCTGTAGTTCGTGTCAGGTCTTAGTCAGATATGACTGAGCTACCTTATAACAGTAGACGGTACTACCTGCCTTCTGTTAGCGACGAATGTTGGGCGGCGCTTATCAAACCCGACACCCCACATTGTGCCAACGGCTTCGGGCGGAAGAGAGCAATTGGGAGGGTACAAGCCTTACTCTGGTGCGAGGAAATGCAACCTAAAGGCAAAATGTCATGGCAGGGCAGACCAGGCCCTAAGCCTTGGTTGGCGGCTGGTCTAGGATCGAAGCTCCGACAGGCGGACAGTTAGAGCATTGCTTTGCTGATCCGGCAGCTTCTGCAACTTGTCTTGTTCCAGATGTAGAGGTGTTACCTTCCCTCTGGAGTGAACTAGGCAAGCCGAGAGAGGGATCATGCTGCATGGGCAACGCATGATCTCTATGTTTTAGCCCCGGCTTTGTGCTATGGAGAGGCAATAACTTCATCCCTGGTCTTAACTGGTCTCGGAATCAAAGCGAAAGGCAACTGTTACGGGTTATAAGTCCCTGTCAATTGGCGTAGACATGGGGCGCCACGCGTTGCCTCTGACGGTGGGAGACACCTATAGGTGTCACTGATCAGCTACCGCCCGCCTCCGGCTGGGCAGCCCCCGGCCAATTGGGTGCTGATCCGCCACAGCCTGCCTGCTTCAATGGGTGCTTGGGGGTAGGGCAAAATCTGAATCGCAGGCTGTGAAACCAATGCACCAGGTACTAATAAAAAGAAAAATAGAAACCTCAAGCTACGGCTTGCAACCTGAAACGTGAGAACCATGTGTCCCGGATTTTCCATTGATTTGACCAATATTGACGATGTGAGAAAAACGGCTGTGATTGATGCTGAACTCAATCGTCTTAACATTGAAATTGCTGGCCTGCAGGAGACTTGCCTCGCTGAGGAAGAGTCACTCAGGGAAAACAATTACACCTTTTTTTGGAAGGGTAGAGGGCTGGCAGAAAAAAAGGCAACACGGTGTGGGCTTTGCAGTGAAGAATTCGCTACTGGGAAAGATTGAAATTCCAGCAGAAGGAAATGAAAGACTATTATCCCTGCGCTTGGCAACCTCTTGTGGTTTTGCCACCATTATTACTGCATATGCACCGACACTCGATTCCTCTGATGATGTGAAGGATTCGTTCTATGAGGAGTTAGACTCTGTGATCAAGGCAGTTCCAAAATCTGACTACATTTATATGCTCGGTGATTTCAATGCTCGTGTGGGCAAGGACTCGAGTTCATGGCCAGTGTGGCTTGGAAAATACAACATCGGTCGCATGAATGAAAATGGGCAAAGGCTGCTGGAGCATTGCACCAGAAATGACCTATGTATTACAAACTGCTTTTTTAAAACAAAAGAGCTGCATAAGGTCACATGGAAACATCCAAGATCCGGCCATTGGCACCAGCTGGACTTCATCATCACACGGAGACAACATCTGAACCATATATCATTGACTCGAAGTTACCACAGTGCTGACTGTGATACGGATCATTCTTTGGTTGTTGCAAGGGTTAGACTGAGACCAAAGAGAGGTTCCAAATGTTGCTGTATGTAGCCGGGGCGCAGTGTTGGGGTGAGCACCCAACATTGCTTAAATACCCCAATGGCTCGTGAATACATAACCTATGCAGCAAAAGTCCAACTCCTGGCCTTCACGTGGCGGAACTGTTTAAACTAACAGGAGAAGGGGCGACGGCGAGTATCTGGCGCCGGAAAATAACCAGTGTGCTCTAGATATGTATACACATACATGCATGTGCAGACACGTGTGTGCGTGTGTACACATCTAAACTCGAGTGAGACCACAGTCTGCTCTAGCAAAGGAAAGGTGCTGAAGACGGAGGCAACCAGCCAGGAGGCGCACCACAGAAATCAGGATGCCACGCAATTACTCAAAATGGAATATATCGACTACTGCTAAATGTTATGGTGCTCGCCCTGCTTTGGACCCCCAGGCAGGTGCAGTGCCGGGCCCTATGTCTCGAAAGGGTCCAACCCCAACTACTGGAGGTCCTTCTCTGATGTCCTGTGGAGCCAGGGGACATGAGAATAGAACAGCTGGCCATACTTAACAAAGACTTAAAATAATGCACTGGAATGCGGAGGGAGTCAGCAACAAAAAAGTAGAATTAGAAAACATCCTGGACAAAGAAAAAGTAAGCATATGTTGCTTGCAAGAAACTCACCTCAACGAAAATGTAGCCTTCAAAATCAGAGGCTACCAGTGTTACCGATCTGACCGAAAGGACAGGCGAAAAGGTGGGATATTTACCCTTGTAAAAAATAACATCACTGCTTCCCAAATCGAAGTCTATATGGAAGGGGCTGAGTATCAAACACTTAAACTTAAAACAGGCTATACAGACCTACATCTGATCAATTGCTACTGTCCAGGTGACCGCGCCCGTGACCGCGCGCCGGTCTCTCTGGCTGTGGGGTTACAACACTTTCTCTCTGTAATCCCGTTTATCACGCAGTCTCGTAGCGGAGCGAGAGCTGAGGCGGTTCGACCCCGCTCGTGACTTGCGGGATACTGAGCCGGCCGCTCAGAAAGCAATGGCAAACTACTGAGCGTAATCTTGCCAAGAGATCAACATACAGCTGAAAGATGCTGGTGTTGACAGCTAAGTCCTGTAAAGGATATGCTAAAAAAAAAAAAAAAAAAAGGTCACCGCGCACAGGCACTGGACACACTACCATTAACAGAAAAAATGATTGTGTGCGGCGATTTCAACAGCCACTCGCAGATCACATGGTCCAGAGAGGAGAGAGACTGGAAGACTGGCAGGATGAGAATAGATTCATCTTGGTTAACAAGCCGTCCGACCCACATACTTTCTACTCGAGATCATGGCACTCTACAACTACACCTGACCTGGCTTTTCATTCACCAGACCTGGAGTGGAACATTACACGAATTGTTGGGAAACAACTAGGTGGCAGTGACCATCGACCAGTCTTTCTAACTGTAGAAAATGAGCTTGTAAGTGAAAGCAGCACCCTCTCGAGGTGGAACTACAAGAAAGCAGACTGGGCAATGTACAAGAATCGCACCAGCATACTGGTTAGAAACCTGAACACAGAGAAAGACATAAATAAAGTAGTTGAAGAGTTTGGGAAATTCATACTACAGGCAGCGCGAGAAACAGTACCAAGAGGAGCCAGTAAACAATATAAACCCTACTGGAGTAGTGAACTGGAACAGTTGCATAATGATGTGGAAGTATGTAGAAAGCAAGCAGAGGCCACACCCAGCCAAGAGCACCACAATAAATTCCAGCATGCAAAAGCCAAATTTAAAAGGGCCAAGCTGCAGGCTAGATGGAAAAGCTGGCAGGAAAAAACAGAGTCTCTGAACTTTGAAAGAGACACAAGGAAATTGTGGAAGCTAATAAAACAACTTAACGATGAGGGCACAGGGAGAAACTCAAAAATTGCACTACATAAAGATGGAAACATCTTAACAAGAAAGCAAGCAGCTGACCATTTTGCGGACTCATTCGCACAAGATAACAATATCAAAATCAGTCCAGAGAAACAAGAAGAGATTCAAGAGAAACGGCAACATACAGGACAGAAGGAACACATCAGCGAACTGGAGCTAGCCATATCAAAACTGAAAATGAGAAAGTCACCAGGAGCTGATGGTATCTCCAATGAAATGATCAGGAACCTAGGAACAGAGGCCAAAGCAAAGCTGTTGCATATCTTCAATAACAGTCGGACCTTAGGCAGTGTTCTACAAGCCTGGAGAGAAGCAATCATGATACCCCTCCTAAAATCAGGGAAAGATAGTTCCATTGCCTCTAGCTACAGACCAATTAGTCTCACCTGCTGTCTATGCAAAACACTGGAGCGCATCATCAATCACAGACTGCAGTGGTACATTGAAAGTAAAAACATCCTTGTGCCACAGCAGGCTGGCTTTAGGCAGTGCTACTCTACGGAAGATCAGACAACCTACCTCTCTCAAGAAATTGAAGATGCATTCCAAGAGAAGAAGCTGGTGCTTGCGGCATGGATAGATTTGAAGAAAGCCTTTGACAAAGTCTAGAAAGAAGGTCTGATGAATAAACTGAGAAACTGCAAAGTCAATGGAAGAATGTACAAATGGGTGAAAGCATAC
Organism: Cepaea hortensis; assembly: GCA_963921405.1. Lineage (NCBI taxonomy): Eukaryota > Metazoa > Mollusca > Gastropoda > Stylommatophora > Helicidae > Cepaea > Cepaea hortensis. Next base: position 11,729,035 of record OY992881.1, read on the forward strand.
TTGCACAACAGAAGAGCCCGAGTACAGATAGACGGACTAAAGAGCAAGAAAGTACTACTGCGTCACGGTGTTCCCCAGGGCGGAGTATTGTCCCCCACACTCTTTCTAATCTTCATCAATGATCTCGTTGCTAATCTACCGCATGGAATTAAAGCCGCAATGTACGCCGATGACCTGGTTCTATGGAGCACCAATGAACTTGCATCAGTGGCCACCAGATTACTACAAAGAGCTGTAGATACACATGTTGCATGGGCAAATAGATGGTGTGTCAGCATAAACACTGACAAGTGCAGCACCACCCTATTTACCCTCTCTCCAAAACAAAAGGCAGGGACCATCCAGATCAATGGAACACCCCTACGAGAAGATAAAGAACCAACATACCTTGGAGTAACATTTGATGGCAGGCTGACATGGAGAAAGCACATCAACAAAGCATTAGCAAAAGCCAGAAGGTAAATAGCCATCCTGAGAAAGTTAAGTGGAACCACATGGGGAGCCAGTGGGAAAATACTTAGCAAAGTTTATCAACAGAGTATACGACCACACCTGGAATACGGGTCAACTGCATGGTGTTCGGCATCAAAAACCACATTACAAGAGCTGGACAAAGTGCAAAATCAAGCACTTAGAGTCACCACAGGAGGGATGAGATCAACCCCTATAGTGGAAATGGAAAAGATGGAGAGGACACAAGCACTGAGTGAGCGCAGAGATACGAAAACGCTAATACAAGCAGAAAAGTTCCTCAGCTTGCCAGGCCATCCTATGAAGAACAGATTTGAAAACCTAGCTATGGGGCGGTTGAAAAGAAGTAGTTTTATCCACCAGGCCAAACGACTCTGCAGAGAAACCACCGATCTGCCCACAGTTGGTATCCCCCTAACAACTATTCCAGAGCGAACTCCATGGAAAGATGAGCATAGACTATCATTACAAATCCAGACAAAAGTGACAGGAATATTTGACAAGGAAGAACAGAACAGTGTGCAGCGCAGAACAGCCACTCTCAGCTTCCTTGATGAAGAATACCCACAGGACCTCTGGATCCGAGTCTACACAGATGGGTCAGCACAAAATGCTGTTCGAAATGAAGGAGCGGGAGTGTACATAGAATACCCAGATAATACCAGGGACACAGCTAGAGTACCGACAGGAAAGTACTGCCATAACTACGATGCTGAAATTGAGGCAATCAAGATAGCAACAGAGAAATTACTAAATACCAGCAATGGTACACAACCTGTGGTGCTATCGAAAGATGCAAAATCAGTACTCGAGGCGCTCCTGTCTGGGAAATTGCCAGTACTAAGGACACTACTTTCTGAACTTAGCAGTCAGCATAAGGTCACCATACAGTGGATACCATCACACTGTGGAGTACCCGGAAACGACAGAGCTGATCAATTGGCTAAGGAAGGAGCCAAAGAAGAACAGCCTGATGTGCCCGTTACATACCACCAAAAGAAAAGAATGATCAAATCAGTCAGAGAGCCACCAAAACCTGCTCAAGATTACTACCACGTTATGGATAGACCAGAACAAGTCATTATTCTGCGCCTCAGACCAGGGCACAATAGATTACGCAACCACATGTATACAAAATTCAAGATTGGTGAAACAGCCATGTGCACATGTGGATTGGCGTCGCAGACAGCAGAGTACATACTCCAAGACTGCCCGAAATATAACATATCTAGGCAAACCTTCTGGCCTAGAGAGACGACATGGACCGCTGTGTGAACTGAAAAAGACAGTTCAATTTACACAAGAGACAGCATTGCAGTTATAGACATATTTCAAGCGAACGAAAGAAGAAGAAGAAGACCAAAGAGAATCTACACAGCTAAACACAAATCTAGCCCCAGGATTAATATTATTAACACTCACGATCCTGAAAAGTGTTTTCAGTTTCAACGGCAACTTGAAGACGCTTTCACTGATACACCAGAAAATTGTACAGTAAATGAAAAGTGGGGTCAGCTTAAGGAAACTCTTTATAAAACTGCCGTAGGGGTTTACGTCACTGTGGATAATAAGAGGCAGGACTGGTTTGCGGCAAACAGCGAGACTCTGTAGCCCTTGATTGATAAGAAGACGATACCTCTCTTAAGAAACAAGGAAAGACCAACGAGTAACACTCTGAGCGAACTAAGGCAAGCTAGGAAGGATGTGCAAAAGGCTGCCAGGTAGTTTGCAAATGATTATTGGAGCAAGTTATGTGAGTCCATTCAAATGGCAAGTGATAAGGGAAACATAAGAAGCATGTATGAAGGAATAAAGAAAGCCTGTGATCCAATGATCAAAAGAAGTGCACCATTGAAAACCTTGACTGGAGAAATCATAACTGATAAGAAACAGCAGATGGACAGATCGGTAGAGCACTATTTGGAGCTTTACTCAAGTGAGACCAAACTAGCGGATGATTCCCTCAACGCCATAGAGGCTCTACTAACTTTTGACCACCTGGACACACTTCCAACCATAACAGAAGTTAAGTGTGCTATAAATGAACTTGCATCTGGCAAAGCTCCAGGTAAGGATGGGATTCCAATAGAGGTTATCAGGAGTGGGCAAGATACACTCACTCTACAGATCCACCAGCTAATAGAGCTATGCTGGCGAGAAGGACAAGTCCCACAGGATTTCAAAGATTCAAGCACCATAACACTGTACAAGAACAAGGGCGATCGGAGCGACTGCAACACTATAGGGGTATCTCACTTCTGTGTATTGTTGGAAAAGTATTTGCCAGAATTTTTCTGCGCAGACTTCAAGTCCTAGGAGATCAAGTCTACCCCGAATCACAGTGTGGCTTTCGACAGAACCGGTCTACCATTGATATGATATTCTCATTGCGACAAATGCAAGAAAAATGCCGTAAACAGAATCGACCACTGTTTATTGCCTTCATCGACCTCACAAAGGCATTTGATTTGGTCAATCGTGAGGGCCTGTTCATGGCACTAAAGAAGATTGGCTGCCCACCAACTCTTCTGTCCATTGTGGAATCGTTCCACACAGGCATGAAGGGTATAATCAAGTATGATGGTGCAACTTCTGAAGAGTTTGAAATCAAGAGTGGAGTTAAGCAAGGTTGTGTACTAGCTCCCACCCTTTTTGGAATATGCTTTTCACTTCTACTGAAATATGCCTTTCGTGATCAGGATGGTGGTATATACATTCACTCACGCTCAGATGGCGGCCTCTACAATGCTCAGAGATTGAAGGCCAAGACCAAAATTAGGAGGGTACTGATCAGAGAGTTGCTTTTTGTAGAAGATGCTGCAGTTACGACCCACTCTGAGGAAGAATTGCAACGTCTACTATCTGCATTCCCCAATGCTTGTTCTGAATTTGGTTTAACAATTAGCAAAAAGAAGACACAGATTATGTCACAAGGTGCACATGGGGTACTATCAATCTTTATTGACGACGCCGAACTAAAGATGGTAGACCATTTTACATATCTAGGATCAGTGGTAAATAGCAAATTATCCCTAGATCAGGAAATCAACATCCGGATTGGAAAGGCAGCAACAACAATGAACAGGTTAAGAAAAATAGTCTGGGAGAACAGGAAGCTTACTGCCAAAACAAAAGTCCTTGTCTATCAAGCCTGTGTCCTTAGTACTCTTCTTTATGGCAGTGAAACCTGGACAACTTACTCACACCAAGAGAAACGTTTAAACAGCTTTCATATGCGGTGTCTGCGAAGAATTCTTGGTATTAAGTGGCAAGACAAAATCACAAATACTGAAGTATTGGAAAGATCAGATTGTGTGACGGTTTATTCCATGCTCAGTCTTCGTAGACTTAGATGGATAGGACATCTTAGGAGCATGGATGGTGGTAGAATACCAAAGGACATCTTTTTTGGTGAATTACAGATGGTTAAGAGATCTCAGGGTCGGCCTCTACTACGATACACAGATGTGTGTAAGCGGGACATGATTGAAACAGGCATTGATAATGCACATTGGGAGCAAGTCGCCGCTGAACGTGTTGCATGGAGGGCAAACGTCAGAAATGGAATATAGACAAAGGAGAAAATTATTGCAGATAAGTCACACACCGAGCGTGTGAGACATAAGATGGTGCATGATGGTGGAAATGACCACGTGTTCACATGCACTCACTGTGAACGGACATTTACAGCGCGAATTGGCCTTATCAGTCATATTCGCTACCGCCATAGGTAAAAGTTATTATGGCTTTTTAAAGCACAAACTATCGTCTGTCAAGACGACAAGGTGCCAATGGATATTTCCTCTTAGGGCGTACGGGTCAGATTATTTTAAGACTTAGAAAGACCTATCACGTTAGTGATGATTTGGTTAAAGATCACCTACATTGCCTACGGATATCTCTTTAAGTACTAGTCTTTTCTGAAATCACACAAGGAGAATCTCAGAGCAGTTCACCAATTCCGTAGCACAGTTGAGGATTTAAATGTGTGTACAGCGTCTACCATAATATCTACCACAACATGTATCACAACATCTATCACATTATCTACCACAACATCTACAAAAGTACTTATCACACCATCTCCCTCAGAAACTCCCACAGCATCTACCACACCATCTCCTACAGTATCTCCCACAGTATCTCACACAACATCTCCCCCAGTATCTCACACAACATCTACTATAGCATCTCCCACAGTATCTCACACAACATCTACTATAGCATCTCCCACAGTATCTCACACAACATCTACTATAGCATCTCCCACAGTATCTCACACAACATCTACTACAGCATCTCCCACAGTATCTCACACAACATCTACTATAGCATCTCCCACAGTATCTCACACAACATCTACTATAGCATCTCCCACAGTATCTCACACAACATCTACTACAGCATCTCCCACAGTATCTCACACAACATCTACTACAGCATCTCCCACAGTATCTCACACAACATCTACTATAGCATCTCCCACAGTATCTCACACAACATCTCCCCCAGTATCTCACAAAACATCTACTATAGCATCTCCCACAGTATCTCACACAGCATCTACTACAGCATCTCCCACAGTATCTCACACAACATCTACTACAGCATCTCCCACAGTATCTCACACAACATCTACTACAACATCTCCCTTATCATCTATCACAACATCTACCACAACATCTACCACAACATCTACCACAGCATCTCCCACAATATCTCACACAATATCTCACACAACATCTTTCACAACATCTACCACGACATCTCTCACAACATCTACCTCTTCATCTCACAAAACATCTACCACAACATCTCCGAACACATCTAATACAACATCTCCAACAACATCTATTACATCATCTGACACAACATTTAACACAACATCTCACACATCATCTACTCCAATATCTACCTCAGCATCTCACACAACATCTACCACAAAATCTCCCGCAACATCTACAACAGCATCTCCCACAACATATATCACATCATCTCCCACAACATCTACTACAGCATCTCCCACAACATCTACTACAGCATCTCTCACAACATCTACTACAAAATCTCCGACAACATCTACTACAGAATCTCCCACAACATATATCACATCATCTCTCACAACATCTATCACATCATCTCCCACAACATCTACTACAGCATCTCCCACAACATCTACTATAGCATCTCCCACAACATCTACTACAGCATCTCTCACAACATCTACTACAAAATCTCCGACAACATCTACTACAGAATCTCCCACAACATATATCACATCATCTCTCACAACATCTATCACATCATCTCCCACAACATCTACTACAGCATCTCCCACAACATCTACTACAGCATCTCTCACAACATCTAATACAAAATCTCCGACAACATCTACTACAGAATCTCCCACAACATATATCACATCATCTCCCACAACATCTATCACATCATCTCCCACAACATCTACTACAGCATCTCCCACAACATCTACTACATCATCTCTCACAACATCTACTACAATATCTCCGACAACATCTACTACAGAATCTCCCACAACATATATCACATCATCTCCCACAACATCTACTACAGCATCTCCCACAACATCTACTACATCATCTCTCACAACATCTACTACAATATCTCCGACAACATCTACTACAGAATCTCCCACAACATATATCACATCATCTCCCACAACATCTATCACATCATCTCTCACAACATCTACTACAGCATCTCCCAGTGTGTGTGTGTGTGTGCGTGCGTGTATGTGTGTATGTGTGTGTGTGTGTGTGTGCGTGCGTGCGTGTATGTGTGTGTGTGTGTTTGTGTGTGTGTGTGTGTGTGTGATATTCATTCATGAAAATATAAATAGTAAATAAAGGGACTGTAAACATCGGCATTAAACTGGATAGATTATAAAGACGAAACCGGAAACAGTTAGTAGAAGTTCAGTGATTAACATCGGAATAAGTGGAACTTCAGCTTAAAAATACAATGATTAAATCACCAAACAACGAGAAATAAACCTTACTAGGACATGATAACCAGTAACAGAATGGACCTTGCTGCTAATGCCATCGTCGGCGTACAAACAAGAAACGCGCACAGATACAACTACATTAAAATCACTACATGACAATATAAATGATCCCCCCCCCCAAAAAAAAAAAACAACAACAACGGACTAAACATTGATATAAACTTGACAGTTAAAAGAAAGTTAGTTGCATATCTCGCGGTTAACCCCTGCAGTGTTTTGCTGTTTGTGATTTCTTGGCAAATTTGCGTTCAGTAAAATCTTGACCGACTACATGGTAGGACATCAGTACGGAAAAGCACACAAAGCACATTGTTAATACACACTGTTTTCTCTTGAATACAAATTAAACAAAATACACACACTAACACATACACTCATGTCATCTGCTTGACCTCTATGGTACCTCCAGGAGAGACACAGAGACTGTCAGGGACACGCGATCTTGTCTATAGATGCTCGTCTGCGGTAGGAGGAAGCACAAATCAACGACGAAGCACAAACCATTGACCTGGTTTGTATCAACAGTGGCTGTGTACCGACAACGAGCTAGAGAAACTAGCAGACATGTACAACAACAGTATAGGTAGTGGTTACACAGCTATCTGATTCTCTTGCCGAAGCCTGACAAAGACCACAAAAAAATTCAGGGATATCGAATTATAACCATCTGAATACAATAGGCAAGCTGCTGGAGAAGGTAATTGCCAGGAAAATATCAAGCCAACTAGAGAGGCAAGGTGTTTTCCCGCCTACCCTGGGTGGGTATCGTCCAAAAAGAGAAACCTGGCCTGTCAACACCTCAACTGACAGGCCTCATCGGGTACTTCTCACACACCCATACAAGACAACTTGCAAGTCGTGTGGGAGGCAAAATGCATGGTCCATTTTATTGCCGTTGGCTCGCTTACAAGCGGTAAACAGTCGCTAATGCAATACACAATATACAGCCACAGAATTATCTAACACAAACTGCTAACCCTATGCTAGTTCTATCTATTAGTGAACACAAAACTCCTAACGCTATTCTAAACGATGTGAACGCCTCAAGTCCAGTCTCCCGTCTGCCTAACCTCTCTCCCGTCCTTACACACCACGCAGGGTGACCTTCACCTTCGTGCGTGTTACCTCACATCGCACTCTGCTGGCAAACGTGGCCTGTTGAGTGTCTACTCAACTGTGCTATGGCTTCACGAGGTGTGGTACTATCGTGATTAGAGTGCTAACTCTCTGAACACCGCCTGCGTGTCTCATGAGGGAGTGGCTAACCTTCTCCCATTACCTCATCTCCCCTGCCCTTGCCTCGGGCACCGTATCTCCTCCTGGTCTCTTTAGGGTTGACCGCTCTCCCTGGCGGAGGGGATGCGGTCGAGTCTTTGACACACACCCACCCCTCTTGTGTTGCGTCATCAACTTTCACTCATTGGTTGTGACGCAAGAGGTTCCCAAACAAAAAATTAGTGTCTCTAATTTTTGTCAAAGACTCTAGATAACCTGGCTTTGGGCATTCCAATAGACTATTAATAACTATTGTCACAATGTAGCAAAGCCTTACTTGGCTACTGGCAATCGCCACAAACTTGACTGGTTGGCGTGAGCCCCTTCTCACATGCTATATTATATTTATCAGAGGTATGTCTGAACCGGACCGTTGTCTTATAAGACCTGCCCTCACATAGTAAATTAACTTACTACCCATACAAAGTTGACTTTCTTAGGGTCAACACATGAATTATTTCATGTCCCCCATATAATATTTAACAACCATTCTACAAGAGTGTGTGCGACAGGCTTTACCTCCCTCGCTTCCGCGCGTAAGACTTTATTTCACTGTTAATTTAGTTCTTCGTTGTCTATTATGTCCCCTGGCCCCATAGTTATCTGTCTTTGATCTACAAATAGTGTATGCAATTTATATGTTTGTTTTTCTGTTTGTTTGTGTGTTTGGATGTAATAAATCTACTAATCTAATTTCTATCCTCTATTTATAAATTCTATGTGTATGTATGTTAGTTTTTTGAGTGTCATAATTTGGTTCAATGTGGCCACAAACAGGTGTATAACACTAATTCGTGACTACATTCACTTGCCATGAAACCCAAAATACTGTAATCTAAGTTCTAAACTATATTACAGACAACACCTTCACACTAACACAATTTCACTAACGAAAACTTTACATTCTAACATACCATTCTAATTCTATAACTAAGTATTTAATGTGTTACCTAAATTTATTAAATTTGTTATGTTAATTATATGATATGATTATATTACTTCTTATTTTTTTCTAATCTAAGTGATGTAATCTAACTATTTAAATGCAATTGTTGTGATGTGAGTTATGTACCTTAATTAAATGGATTATGTGACCACAATTTATGTACTTTTCTAAATACTATGCTAAATAATGTTTTTAAATGCACAAAGGAATTATATGAGTGATGTTCTTAATCTAACTGGTGTAAATGCTGTGTGTTACCTTATCTACTCTTTTTAATCTATTATGATGTAAAATGATGATACTAATAAATGTTAATATTTGAAAGATGGTATGGTTTCATTAAGATGGAATAAACTAACTACAATGAAACTAAGTGAAATATAACAATCTAAATGGTACTATTCATATCATAAATTTAATTTAACTTGTAATAAACTATTCTTATGTGTAAACTAATATTCTAATCTAATTTTAATGGGTTAATTACTGTACTAACTACATTATTAAAATAAATGAGAACTGTTATAGTTCCTAACCTACATCTAATTTATCACTATCTTAAAATATTATATTACATATCACAATAAGTTTATATACATAGTATTTGGTTTACACAGGTTAGTAGTTGCCTTCATGTATGTGCAATGGTTGTATAGGCATAATATAACCACACATTTTGCCTGGGTATCTGAAATACATTACACAGTCATCTTAATGTTCTCTCGGTAGTGCACGTGTAGAGTTCGCTGGTGTCGTAGCTCTGTCTTTTCGTGTCCGTAATTAAGCACTGTTCTGACACTGTTTTCTGCGGTTCATATATATGATACACCGGAATGGAGCTTAGTTGGAAATGAGCTGTCCTAGTTCACACGGTGGTATCTAAGTATAGCAGCACAGTTCTTAATCTGATGTCTACGGACACATGATAGTTCAGTGTTTTGGTACATGATTACGCCAATAATGTGGATATGTATGTAAGCTATTTTACATCTTATATTATCAGATACCCATGTACCAACCATCACTCTACATTTAACTGTTGGATTTCAGGTATTTCTACCCCAGATGGTCTACTAAGGGTATCAGCTAGGGTGTTGTCTTTCCCCTTAATATGCTCTATACTGAACGTATAGTTTTGAAGGATAAGAGACCACCTGTATATCCTGTCGTTTCGGTGCACACCAGTCTGAATGACCGTAATGGGAGAATTGTCGGTCTGGATAATGAAGTGCACACCCGCCAGAAAGCGGTGGAGCTTTCTCACTGAGTAGATGACGCTCAGGGCCTCCAGTTCTGCTATCGAATATCTGGACTCGGTAGGTGTGATCTTACGGCTCACGTAGCAAATCGGATGGAAGATGCCCTCATAAAATTGGCCTAGGACTGCAGCGATGGAGATCCTGCTGGCATCTGTCCTAAGATAATAAACGAGCCCAGGGTTAGGCAAGCGGAGGATGGGAACATTACTAAAAAGAATTTTCAATTTTGACAATGCAGAAATTAATAATGCATCTTTCACATCCAATTTTACTGATGCTTTTAATACATTCGAAAACACACTAGTTATTTCAGCTAGGTTTGGAATAAATTTACTATAGTAATTAACTAATCCCAAAAGACTTCTAACCTGCTTTTTCGTGGTAGGCATGGTTAGATTCATAATTTTTGTAATAATCCTATTGTCAGTCTTCAGTTGACCTTGAGAGATGACATGACCCAAAAATTCAATTTCTTTTAGGCCTAATTCGACTTTGCTCGGTTTGACTGTGAGACCGAAGAGTCGCAACCTATCAAACACATGTCTCAGTTTCAGTAAGTGTGTAGTCCAGTCTTCAGTATGGACACATATATCATCTATATAGGTCACAGTATTCGTCACTCCATGTAACAGATCTCTAGTTAAGCGTACGAAAGTGGCAGGAGCATTTCGAAGTCCGAAAGGAAGAAATCGCCACTCGTATAGTCCTAAAGGTGTTGAAAACGCAGTAAGATGCATAGATTGAGCTTGCATCGGGACCTGCCAGTATCCTTTAGTAAGATCTAGTTTTGAAAAGATTTTAGAAGTAGACATGTCCAAGATAAGATCTTCGCAGGAAGGAATAGGTTCTGCGTCGATCTTAGTGATGTTATTGAGTTTCCGATAGTCCACGCACAGAAGAATTGTGGAATCCTTCTTCTTAATTAGGACGATTGGAAAAGAGTACTCTGATGTAGACTTTTGGATAATCCCGCTAGCTTCTAAATTAAGAATTTCCTATTTAGATTTTCCCTATAGCTGAGTGGGATAGAGTACGGCCTACATTTAACAGGCTTAGAATCCGAAAGAAGAATGGAGTGTTCGATTCTGTCCGTCCTACCTGGGATATCAGAGAATAAGTCTTTGTATTCAGTAACTAACTCCACTAATTGTCGTCGTTGAATGTCTGTTAGTCCCTGATCTATATGTATGCTGTCCACTGTCGCAGTTTTGTCTACAATGGGAACAGGTAGTTCCATTCCGTCGTCGTCTACCTGATTCAGTACCGTGGTGGTGCTAAGTGTGTATTCTGTTAACTCACTGGGTGTATTGCCATTGTCGGAACTGCCAGTCTCGCTAACTAGTGTAGTTGCGTTGTGTATGTCTGTCGTCTGATCACTGGGTGTTGGTGCACTCTGTTCGTCTGTCACTACTTCTGTTTCTTGTCTTGTATAGTAAGGTTTCAACATGTTGACATGGAATATCTTTAAGTGTCCGTTTATCGATATTTCATAGTCAACATCTGAAATTCTGCGTACCACCTTGAATGGCCCTTGCCATGAGGTTAATAGTAAATTTCTTTTGTCTGGAAGTAGCAAGAGTATGTCTTGATCTGGTTCAAGTTCAATTGTTCTTGTCCCTTTGTTGGCATATTGGCGGTAGATTTGACCCTTCCTCTCCAAAGCTGCCTTAGCTATAACACACGATTTCATGATCTTGTCTCGTGTCTCTGTCACCATTTCATAAGGTGTTTTTGGGGTAGGAATTTCTATCGAATTTGTTAGTACCTGATGGTAAATAGTTAGGGGTCCACGTGGGTTAGCCCCGTAAACTAATTCAAAGAGTGAGAAACCCGTGCTAGAATGGGGAATCTCCCGATAGGCGAACAGCACTGTTGGTAACAGTGTATCCCAATCAGCTGGGTTTTCTGCTGTAACCTTAGCCAGCATGTGCTTTAGGTCCCCATTAATTTTCTCTACTATTCCATTGCTGGCTGGATGGTAAGCTGTCGTAAAATGTTGCTTAATGCCTAACATTTTTGTAAGGGCTTGCGTTGCAGCCGATATGAACTGAGTTCCACGATCGGATAAAATGGTCCGTGGGAATCCGAATCGTGAGAACAGGTGTAGAAATACATTGGCAACGTCTTTGGAGGTGATGTATTTCAAAGCTACTGCCTCAACCCACCTTGTACATAGGTCGACCATTGTCAATATGAAGCGATTTCCTTTGTTGGACACCTGGTTTAGGGGTCCAACAATATCTACCGCCACACTTTCAAATGGCCTAGAAGCCAGTGTAGAAGGCTGTACCTCAGCTGTAGGATGTTTACCTTTACGTACCAATTGTTGACAGACATTACACGAACGACAAAATAATTTTATGTCATTGCAAAAACCTGGCCAATAGAAATGAGCCTGAATTCTGGCCCTGGTCTTATCGTATGCAAGATGACCAGCAAACGGTGACTCATGTGCAATCTTTAGCACAGTTAGACGATGTTGTTCAGGTAACACCGTTTGCTGAATCTCATGGTTACCAGTAGTATAATATCTAGTTAAAATACCATTGTTAAGTCTAAAAACCCAAGATGCATTTTTGGTCACTTTGGCTTTATCTTTTAACAATTTTAAGTATGGAGACACACTAGTATCAGCTTTTTGCTGTTCTATAAATTTCTGTCTGCTGGTGTCATCTGTGCCAGTTGGGGAAAGCAACAGTAGTCTCTCATCTTGTAGTGTGTCTTGATGTTTCACACTGTCTGCTCTTGTTGTTGCATTAGCTGCATTTAATTTCTCTCATGCAACTATTTCCTCATTAGTACATTGTTTCAGTTGAGGTAAACACCCCAAAATTAAATCAGTACAAGGGTTGTTAAGTATTGCACAAGTAAAGGTACCAGAAAGAAACGGAGAATCAATACGGGCTTTTGCCAAAGGGTAAGTCTCAATGTTACCCGAAAAGGTTCGGCATCTGACAGTGTCACCTGTGTAATCACCCGGGCTCACTAGTTCTTTCCGAAGACCGATAAGGGTGCTGCCGCTGTCCAGCAAACATTGACATGGTACATCATTGACCATTGCATTGTGGAACACTAACTTGCCTCTGGAGGCTAATGCTGCATTCACACTCACAGATGAGCATGGTACTGTATGTCCACATTCTAGTCTTCCGTCTGCATGGAATTGGTGACATCGTTCACAGCTGTCAAAGCTTAATATATCGTTAGCAGCACACACATCCTCTGCTTGGTTAGTTGGTAAGTCACTTTCAATCTCACACTCATTCTCACTACCACTATCTGAAGAGGTGTCGATCAACATAGCGTTGTTAGCTTTCAAACGTTGGCGGCCAAGGCACTTATTAGAATAATGGCCATAAGAGGAACAAAAAAAACATTTGATTGCACGCCTGTATGCAGACCGTTTGCTTTGCTGCTTCTTGATCACATTTTCAAGATGCGCCGGATAATTCGGCGATTTGTCGCACATAGCATAAGTGTCGTGCATTAGTTGACAGTACATGCATTTGGAAACTTTTCTGTCTTTCTTATCATACTTCTGAAAAGGTTTTCTGTTACCCTGATAGTTTTTTGATTGGTCTTTGACAAAGGAAACTATCTCAGAGTCACTTGAGGTCTTAAAAATCTCTCTGTTAGAAGAAAAATATGCTGAGCCTTTTTTTTCGAACTGCTCGATGTTTTCAATGTCTGACTGCTGCAAAAACTTAGCAAAAGGAGAAGGTATAGTAGATATACACTTGTCCATAGCTATTAGGTTTTTTAATCTATCAAAGTCTTTTCCTATGTTAGCTGCTTTAAGCCACCTGTTTAGTACACTCTGCACATTTGAAAAATAATCTATAAAAGTTTCACTAGGTTTAGGTTTTAAATTTGAGAACTGAACCTGATACCCAGGGGCATCAAGTAAAAGGTGCTGCATAATCCTATCATGGATGTATTGATAGCTAGATCTAAGTTCAATAGGAATAGACTCTATTACTTTAAGGGGCTCACCACTTAGATTCTTCATGTAAATCGGAGCCCACATATCTAAAGGAACTTGGTGATATTTAAATTGGTACTCTACATTCTCTGTCCAGGCAGATATGGAGTCCTCTTTACAATATGGTTTGATAATATTTTTGTATTTGTTGAACTTATTTTCCTCTTGTTGACTTCTTAGTTTAGTGGCAGAGATCTCTGCGTGTGAGTCTACATCCATGCTTTTCATCTTTAATTGTGTCTCTGATTCTACCCGAATTTGTTTTTCTTTAACTCTTGCCATTTCATCTATCTCTTTTTGCTTTAGATCTAATTCCTTTTGTTTTAATTCTTTCTCTTGATCTAATTGTTTTTGTTTCATCTCCTTATCATGTTCTCTTTCTCGTGCGCGTTCGTCCCTCTCCGCATTCTCTTTTCGTGTTTGTTCCTCTTTTGTTTCTTTAAATTTCTGATCAGCATATTGTTGTAGTTCTTTTCCTGTTAATTCTAGTTCTTTGCCTGCTTTTATGAAATCTGATAAAGTTGCCATCTTACTTTAGTACTTGGCTAACAGTGATAGGCAATGATGACTTTAATCAGTTATTTATCTTTGATATGTTATGTTTGTTCTTATCTGATCACTATCAGTTGTGCTTTCTGTTTATACCCTGCCCAGATTTATCTTGCAGAAAAACAGAGTATACAAATATGTCAACGCGTTACAAGCTGAAAAAGAGATGCACTATTAATCAAATTGCATGACAAAATATATAAGTGTACTCAGCTTAATGTGGGAACGAAGCTCCTTTGACACAGGTCACCTTGTTTGGTACACTGGGGTGGCGACACGTTTCGTACGTAGCACACGGTATTTGGCCCACAGGTGTATGTGTACAGCTGTTGTTTGCCCTCTGATATATAGGGCAGCAGTAAACACGCCTACTAAACGATATGATTTACTCGACAACTAAGGACAATGACTTAGACAATGACAGACTTACGAACACCTAGAATATGTATTAATTAATTTTAATGTCAATGTCCTGTCTTTGTTTTAAACAATAATTGCCTTTCGTTACTAACCTAGTTAATTTCTGTAAACGTTGTGCAGCTAAGTATTAGATGCTTAGCCCGAAAATAGTTCCATCGTGACGATAAGCAAAGAGAAAATAGACCCAAAAATGAATAAATGCTTGTAAAGAAATCAAAATAACATAATAATGTGTCAACAAATAAATATATTCATTTAGTAACTTAAATAAGTAAATAATAAACAATATACAGCACAGATTCAGGCGGGCCGCCGCTAAGCGATCTTGTAAACACTCGACTGCTTTATGCTAATGACGCAGAACAACTGTCTGTCAATCACTCTACGTCATCGCGCAGCGCTATTTTTAGATCTCAAAAATCAATATTGTCGGCTGCCTGTGTATTCCTGCGCCGTGAATCATGTTTGGTGCTTATTCAAGAATAAATTGGTAAATATATGAATAAATATAAGAAAATAAGAATATTAATACTTACAGCTTCGAAGATTACATGATTTCATTCAATAAATATATCATAAACACAATTAAACACTATTTTGTCACGATAGGCATATTTCTAGCTCGCAAATTCTCCTGTCTGCACAAATTATCGTTACTACAAAAATTAATCCCTAGTCTGGAGCCCGTGGATGAGTGGATTAGCTTGAACTTTTCGTTCAAGCTTCACTTCTTGACACCATAATTACCCTTTTACTGTGGGTATTAGCTTGGCGCTTTCGTCCAAGCACCACTTTCTGACACCACAATTACCCTTTTACTGTGGGTATTAGCTTGGCGCTTTCGTCCAAGCACCACTTTCTGACACCACAATTACCCTGGCCTGTCAACACCTCAACTGACAGGCCTCATCGGGTACTTCTCACACACCCATACAAGACAACTTGCAAGTCGTGTGGGAGGCAAAATGCATGGTCCATTTTATTGCCGTTGGCTCGCTTACAAGCGGTAAACAGTCGCTAATGCAATACACAATATACAGCCACAGAATTATCTAACACAAACTGCTAACCCTATGCTAGTTCTATCTATTAGTGAACACAAAACTCCTAACGCTATTCTAAACGATGTGAACGCCTCAAGTCCAGTCTCCCGTCTGCCTAACCTCTCTCCCGTCCTTACACACCACGCAGGGTGACCTTCACCTTCGTGCGTGTTACCTCACATCGCACTCTGCTGGCAAACGTGGCCTGTTGAGTGTCTACTCAACTGTGCTATGGCTTCACGAGGTGTGGTACTATCGTGACTAGAGTGCTAACTCTCTGAACACCGCCTGCGTGTCTCATGAGGGAGTGGCTAACCTTCTCCCATTACCTCATCTCCCCTGCCCTTGCCTCGGGCACCGTATCTCCTCCTGGTCTCTTCAGGGTTGACCGCTCTCCCTGGCGGAGGGGATGCGGTCGAGTCTTTGACACAGGACCAATGCAGCAGTTTTTGCCCATGATGTCTATGAAGGTTTCCACTCAAGCATTGAAACCTTTGCTGCAGTGATTGATCTTGAGGACGCATACAACAGAATACCATTGGATTTTTTAAATGCTTCAACTTCTTGAACTAAAAGTAAGTCCATTCCTCCTTAGTTGGATCGCTGCAGCCCTCTTCCAACGGAAAGTAGTTTTTAGATGTGGCAGTTGGACTTCGGAACCAACAACAATATATCCTGGCCTACCACATTATCTCCGGTACTGTTCAACGCCTACACAGTGAGAATCACCAGTGAGCAGATCACTGGACCTGGCGGGACATTGTCATATGCCGATGATTTTTTAGTGTATCGTCAGGGTAAGGATAGAGAGCAGGTTGCTGTGGAATTACGAACCGAACTCAATCGCATAAGTACTTGGTGTGATGAAGCTGGGGCAATGGTCAACCCAACAAAGGCAACAGTGACTTGGTTCTCGTTGAATAATCATATTGTAAACACTCCAACACCAACTGTAAAGCTGTGTTCGGAGACGGTGGAAAGAACGCAAGCAATGAATTACCTGGGGATACGGTTTGATTGAAGCCTTGCTTATAATGAGCACATAGACCTGGTGATAACAAAGGCCAAGCGGGGTTTGGCTGCGATGCGGGTGATGGCGGCAGCAAACTGTGAGCAGCGCCATCTATGTCTTCTGTACGAGGGGCTGGTCATGTCTGTTTTGGAGTATGCAATGGCAAACCTGACTCTCAGCCGTAAGCAGATAGAAAGGATGGAAAGGATACAGAATGAAGCTATGCGCATTATTCTTGGATGTACAAGAGACCATCAAAGATATGGAAACTAATCACCAGAAAAATGAATCCAGAAAATTTTTTAAAGAACTGAAGTCAATGAAACGAGGGCACCAACAAAACACATATGGTTTAAAAGACAAAAATGGGAATATGATAAATACCAATGAGGAAATGTGCAACACATGGAAAGAATATTTTATTGAATTACTAAATTGTGAAGCTCCAAGTCACATTTTCCCACAGGAAGAGGTTCTAACATGCGAACCACAAATTGAAGAACCTACATTTGAAGAAATCCTATATGTAATCACACGACTTAAAAACAATAAGGCAACTGGGACTGATGGAATTGCTGCTGAATTTATAAAGGCAGGTGGCCATGCATTACATCTAAAGCTATACGAACTAATAATAAAAATCTGGAGGACAGAAGAATTACCCCATGACTGGAAAGAGTCATTATTGATACCTATCTTTAAGAAAGGAGACAAGTTCCAATGTGGAAATTATAGAGGAATATCACTACTGTCCACAAGCTATAAGATACTATCCGCAGTATTACTAAATAGACTAAAACCATATTCAGAAGACATATTAGGTGACTACCAGGCGGGTTTTAGACAAAACAGATCAACAATAGATCAGATATTTATCTTACGACAAATAGCCGAGAAACATTGGGAATATAAAAGAGATCTCCATAACATTTTTGTGGATTTTAAAAAGGCTTATGATAGTGTCCATAGGAATAGTCTATGGAATGCTATGCAGGAATTTGGAATACCAAGGAAGTTAATCAACATGACCAGACTATGCATGGAAGATACTTATAATATAGTAACTTATAAAGGCAGGAAATCAGACCCCTTCCAAATAACATCTGGCTTGAAACAGGGTGATGCACTATCGCCGCTACTCTTCAATCTGGCTCTAGAGAAAGTTGTAAGGAAGGTAAAGGAGGAATGTGATATTGGAGGAACATCCAAGCTGCTTGGTTATGCAGATGATATAGATATTATAGGGCAAAGTGAACAAAAGACATTGGAAATATTGACTCACTTAAAGGGAAAAGCCCAACAGATGGGGCTGGTTATCAACCAAGATAAGACAGAATATATGGTAATTTCAAGAGACGGAATGGCTAGAAACTCTGGCCACATACAAATAGATAATATGACCATTAAAAGAACGGAAACATACAAATACCTGGGTACAATCTTCAACTGCTCCAACATCATAAGGGAAGAAATACAAACTAGAATCAACTCTGGAAATAAGATATACTATGCACTACAACATCTACTAAAATCAAAGGCGCTATCTCGTAACACAAAAATCACAATATACAAAACACTGATCAGACCAGTTGTGCTGTATGGCTCTGAAACCTGGAGTACAACGAAAGGAGACGAAGCCTTGTTACAAACCTTTGAGAACAAAATTTTAAGACGCATCTTTGGACCCATTAGGGATACACAAAGTGGAGAGTGGAAAAGAAGAAGTAACAAAGACATTTATGATCTGTTTAAGTCCCAGCTAATCACTGGTATCATGAAGGCTAATAGACTACAATGGCTGGGGCATATAGAAAGAATGGAAGATAATAGGGAAACAAAACTCGCTTACACTCAGGAAATAAATGACCGTAGACCCCGAGGTAGACCAAGAAGGCGGTGGAGAGATAATACATGTACAGACCTACAAGCACTTGGAATCAACGACTGGCAAGAGAAGGTCCACCAGAGAGACGAATGGAGACGGATTGTATTTGCAGCAAAGAACCTCAATGGCTCGGAACGCTGAAGAAGAAGAAGTACAAGAGATACAGCATGCAGGGCGATGCGCTACCTTCTTGATTTTCCAACCATTGAAGAGAGAATACAAGTTTGCAGGGCACGCGCCTACCTCAGAGTTAACGCACACATCATCCACTGCATAGTGAAATTATGAAGGTGAAGGGCAGCAGGTTAAAAAGAGGACGGTCGTGGCTGGGTCAAGCCGAAGACATTCTTCAACAGGCGTGTTCACTTGAGGACTTAGATTCTGGCGAGGAGTGGGTGCAAGTGCCAACAGATTTCTGCACATCCTTTTCAGTTTGCATCCAACTAGATAGAAAATGCAGACAAGAAAATCCGGCTGCTGTGGAGGCTGAAGTACAAGCGTTGATTTTCTAGAATTTGCTAGACGGTGATGCTGTCATCTACACAGATGGGTCGGTCATCCGACATGTGAGAAGCCCATGGGCCTTTACGGCTCGGGCCGGAGGGAGAATTGTGAAGGAGGACTCTGGTGCTTTCACTGAAACCACAAGTAGCCTGTCTATGGAAGTCATGGCAGTAAGTAGAGCAATAACATGGCTCGAGACACAGACATTCACTAGGGCATGTTTCCTTAGCGACTCAATGAACATGATCAAGAGGATAGAGGAGGGGTCGATCCGAAGTGAATGGTTGCTGCTTCTGGAGCGGTCTCGGCTGGCAAAGATTAGTTTCATCTTCGTGCCAGGGCATGCAGGAGTACAAGGAAATGAGCAGGCTGACAAGCTCGCAGGTGAGGCTACTGTGGAAGGCGGACGCGCCATGGACCAGGCTGACATTTCTGAATTCTCTACGAGAAGTAAGACTTTTGCGTGAACCAAGTGATGACTGTGAATCTATAACCATGGCCAGACTGCGTGAACAGCAAATTAAAAGAGGGGTTGCCAAACAAGAACACTACGCAGGAAGCCAAAGAAGATTGATAAACCAACACAGAACTGGCGTCGTTAGCCGCTACACGTTGCGGGATTTGCTGAGGAGGGGATCCGAGCACTTATGTACTGAATGGTTCGATGTGCAATGAGGATGATCTGTCGACTAACTAACTAACTAACTAACTAACTAACTAACTAACTAACTAACTAACAAATCAACGAGCACGTGCGGGATGCACTAATTTAACCAGGAAGCCAGTTTGACACCAGCAGGAAGGATTGTGGCAGAGGACGAAGTAGCTACGCACATAACCAACTGGCTGCTGAAACTTGGCGAAGTTGTCAAGCTGTTTGACTCAGGCTCCGAAGGTTGTGGGTTCGATTCCGGCCCGCGTTCTTCGGTTCACGAGTGAAATTTTTTGGAGACTCCTGTGGGTCGTCGCTACATCTACGGAGGTCGTGCTTTGTGGGACGCTTTCTGCGCTGGGGAAAGAGACCAAGCAATATGGGATAAAACCTGGTGCAATGAAGTAGATCCTGTCGACTTTTAAGCGACTTTAAGCGTACCTATACACTTCCACACTAATGAGGGAGCTGGGGAACACTTGGGCATGTCCCGAGTGGTGACGTAGGAGTTGAATGAGACCATACTAGTTAAAACTGGCAGTTGAATGAGACCACAAAAGTTAAAAGTTGGAGTTGAATGAGACTACAAACGTTAAAAGTTGGAGGATCTAATTGATTACACCGGACGTTACACTACTACGCTCGGTCTCGCTTCACAGAACGACAAACCAACTGCGGGGAATATCCCACAAAGCACGAACTCTGTAGCCCCAAAGATAACTTCCAGAGAATGTGCAGAAAAATAGCACTCCGTTCTACATTACTCAATCCTAAATCGAACTCACAACATTCAAAGCGAGAAGCAACTGGCCCTCCGATCGTTAACTATCACAAAGAGCTCAGGCCACGCCCTCCTATTATTATTGTCTACCTCTCTTTCTATTCCCGTGTTTTAGGTCTTCCTCTGTTCCCGTATGTTTTAGGTCTTCCTCTATTTCTGTTGCCTTGTGTATTCTACACAACAACCTTGCTATTTATGATATTCTCGGGATGTCTCAATGCCCTCCAGCTTCTGGGTCTGACGTCGCATTGTCATTCGCTGGTATTTGTGAAGTTCTGCCCATAACCTCCGCAATGCTGATTACTTCACATATGTTTATCTCATTATTTTCAGCAGGTGCTAATTAGTAAATTATTGCAGTCTATTTGTCATCGTGTTTGTCCTTTTTCTTGTTTCTGGTTCAAACTCCAGCGCTGAATCATACATGAAGCACTGCACCACGGCGATACCCGCAGAATGACAGTTTCTGCCACATCCATATTATCTGACTGAATGGGCACCCGACCAGTCTGCAATAAAGAGAATATCCAGAAATTTATGTAATCTTAACACTGACCGACCTGTGTAAACTGATTCAGTCCCGAAGGATAATACATCGCCAAATTTGACATCCCACTGGGAGGGAAGGGCGATATATCGCCATACTACGGTCATCGTGTTAGTTGTTTTATTTCGTGAAATCTTCCGCAATGCTAATGTTAAGTACATGGACATTTACATTACAACATATGTTATTCGATGGTGTACTGTCTGGCACTGAATCAGTTAAACGTTTATGCCTAACCCACTACGCCATCATGAAAGACGTGAATTGTTTCCGCTGTCAAGGTGTACAACAGAAATGGTTAATAACAAGGTTTTGGCCCGATGAAATCTTAATGTGTTATTCTGAAGCCATCAGGAATTCCCCAATATTGTCACCAGGTTTGTCGTTGTGACAAACGTTACATTGACCAGGTCAGTAGTAATTTTAAAGTCGGCCTTAAGATAGTTCTGGTTGATTGGAGAGCTTAATGTCAAAACAAACCAAAAAAAAAAAAAAACGGCATCCCGTGGTCTATTGTTTTAGCTCAACCTTCACCCTGTCACATTAATTCAGAATCTCAGTTCAGATTATTTCCGGTTCATTCGTGCCAGGCGCGGCCGTCAGGTGAGGCCTGCTGGTGAAATCGCTAAGGTCACAAGGTTATCAAATGTGACTGAGGGTGATATCGCCGGGTCTTCGTCTATCTAGTGTTCATATGTTGTTTGTCTAGCCATAAATGGAGCCGTGGGTACATGTTGGTTAGTGCATGAGAAACGGCTACCACATCTAAAGAAGGTAGCAGGTGCGTAACTTACCCACTTCCGGTAAAGGGAGGTTAGTTAGTCATTTGCATATCCTTTACAGGACGTAGCAGTCAACCCCAGCATTTTTCGGCTGTTCGTGATTCCTGAGCAAGTGTAAGTTCGGTAGTTTGCCATTGCTTTCTGAACGACGGGCACCCATACCATTTCATAAACAAATCAACGCAAATCGGTCTGTTGCCAAAGCGCCAAGAAACTTGTTTCGATCGCGGTAAGCGGGATTACGAACGGCGCCCGTAACCTCTTCACCATGGAGCAGGCGGGTAGACAGTAACAAAAAAATAATTTTAATAATAATACCGTAAAAGGTTAAATAACGGTTAAGTACGTTATGAACCTAAGACCGGTCTCGCAAACCGGTAAGGGGTTTATTTGTTCCTATACAATACAGCTCATGAATCATAGAGGAAATTGAAGGAATGAATCATAAAGAAAATTGAGGAAATTTTCAGGATCCTCACCAATGCTACGGAGTTCGTGCACTGAGCTGAGATTCTTCGGACTCAGGCTTGAGTTAGGAGTAGAACGGAGCACTTATAGGTTACACCCGTGTGCCGTGATGTTGATCCGTCGACTAAACTGAAGGAAAAGTGCTAGTCACAGGCGCTGGTACTTCAATTACTTTCCCCACGACACCTTGCACTGTAAATGGAAGACACCAGCAGAGCAGCAGCAGCAGTAGCAACAGCAGCAATAACAACAACAACAACAACAACAACAACAACAACAACACTGGCCTGTGTGTCTGGTTCTCTGGGTACAAGAATTCTTTCAGCTGGAACTCTTGCAGGGTCACATGACATCAGGGTCATTCTGGTCTCCTAAAATATTTCTGGGATGAAGAGCGCCCAGACTGATTCTGACCAGGTACGAAGAATAAAAACAATGGGCTCGTGTTAACAAGGCCATTATGTCATGATGGGCTGACAATGGGTTCTTAAGCCTTAATTTAGACATTTTTGCAAACTCTCTGGTGAAGAGGTTAAGGACGCAGTCCGTAATCCCGCATGCCACGTTCGAAATACAGCTGCAGGTGATTTGGCAGCAGACCGCTTTGCGTTAGTTTTCATAAAATGGTATGCGTGCAGGTCGTTCAGAAAGCAATGGCAAACTACAAAACGTAAACTTACCAAGAAATCACACAAAATGCTGAGGTTGACTGTGACGTCTTGTAAAACATATGCAACTAACTACTGCCCAAAAGGCTTTGAACTAATCATTTGACCATTAAGCCTCACTCACGAACGTGAACTGTGCATATTGTCCCGACATTGAGTCACGGGTGCACTTATCAACTCACGACTCGGGCATGTGACCCTCGCGACTTACCATGTTAGATAGAACACGAGGGAAGATTAATTTGATGTATGACTTTCCGTACTCGGCTAGAGAAGACATCAAGTTTTTGCCGTGTTTTAGTTTAGCCTCGGAGTTTTTGATGGAAGGTTCCAGAGTGAACAACGAACAATCTTTATTTTCAACCTACTGTAGAGAATATTTAACTCTTATATGTCTGCTTCTGCCTTTTATCCGCCAGAGAAGCTTAGTCCCCCAATCAACTCAAGCAATGGAATTCGGTCTCCTGCAGCTGCCTGTTTCCTCTCCTTAGTCATCTCTAAATCTGTACATCTCGTGGTTTTTGAGGTCTCCCTATATTTATACTACTACGAGGGGACTTCAAATGAAAACCTTAAAAGTGTGATAGAAATTACAACAAAATGCCATTGTCTTGTAACCTGTCAAAATTGTTGTTAAGGATGTCAAGAGTGTTCAGCATGTGACACAGTGCAGACGAAAACGGTGACGTCATAAGAACAGTTAAAAGATGGCCGCTCCACTTCTGGCATCCACAAAAGACGAGCACCACTCTGTTATCAATTAATATATATTTTATATATAGTATATAATATATATATATATATATATATATATATATATATATATATATATATATATATATATATATATATATATATATATTAATTTATAGCAATTCTTGTATGTATAGCGGAGAATAGTAATGTGAATATAAAAATATTATTCTCATATTATATAATCAACATCGTATTAAAATATCTTTGAAAAATAAAATCTACTACAATAACCCTTATTATCTCCCCTTTTATTATTTCCTAGCTTTTACCTGCGCGCACAGGCAATGGTCACGCGCTGACCCCACCACGGCCCGCGAGAAATACGACGATGGCCAGAGATAAACAGGGTGATAAACTGTGAAGATAATTACAATTGACGGCTAGTTGAGTTGTGGTCAGTGGAAAATATGCAATGGTCAGTTATGCAAGAGAGGGAAATCTGGCGTTTAAGTATAGTAAAGTTAAGTCAACAGATTAAAATAAAATTCAGCACAAATATGTATTTCTACTCGCTCTTTCTCTCTCTCTCTCTCTCTCTCTCTCTCTCTCTCTCTCTCTCTCTCTCTCGTCACTTTTCCTCTCTCGCTCTCTCTCGCGCTCTCTCCCCCCTCTTTTCTCTATCTCTATATTCTCTCTCTCTATTCTCTCTCAATCTCTCACTATCTCTATCTTTCTCTCTTTTTCTCCCCCTCTCTGGCTGTCTTTCTCTCCCTCTACCTCTCTGTCTCTCTCTGTCTCTCTCTCCCTCTCTGTCTCTCTCTGTCTCTCTCTTTCTCCCTCAATCTCTCTCCCTATCTCTTTCTCTCTCTCCCACTCTCTCTCTCTCTCTCTCTCAAACAATCTGTCTCTCTCTCTTTTCTCACCATCCCTCTCTCTGTCTCTCTTTCTGTCTCTCTCTCTCTCCCGAGCTCCCACCGCTCCCCCCCCCTCTGTCTCTCTCTCTGACTTTCGCTCTCCCTAGCTCTATCTCTCGCTCGCTCTCTCCCTCTCTGTCCCTCTCTCGCCACTCTCTCTCCCTCCCTCGCTGTCTCTCTATCTGTTTCTCTCTTTCACCATCACTCTCTCCCCTTCTCTGACTCTCTCATCCGCTTCTCTCTCTCTGTCTCTCTATCTCACTCCCTCTCTCGCTCCCTTTCTATCTCTCCCTATCGCTCTCTCCTCTCCCTCTGTCTCTCGCTCTGTCTCTCTCTTTCTCTCTCTCTCTCTCTCCCTATCTCAATCTCTCTCCCACTCTCTCTCTCTCAATCGCTCTGTCTCTCTCTCTCTCTTTTCCCACCCTCTCTCTCTCAGTCTCTCTTTCTGTCTGTCTCTCCAGCGCTCTCGCCGCTCTGTCTCTGTCTCTCTGTCTCTCTCTCGTCGCTCTCCCCCCCCTCTCTCTCTCTCGCTCGCTATGTCTCGCTCTCTCTTTTCTCTATCTCTCTATTCTCTCTCTCTCTCTCTCTCTCTCTCTCTCTCTCTATTCTCTCTCTCACTATCTGTATTTTTCTCTCTTTTCTCTCCCTCCCTGGCTGTCTCTCTGTCTGTGTCTCTCTCTCCTTCTCTATCTCTCTCTCGTCGCTCTCCCTCGCTTCCTCTCTCTCTATAGATCGCTCTGTCTCTCATTTTCTTTTACATTTTGCAGTCAAGCTTTAATGCATTGCATTTACAGGACATCACAGTCAGCCCCAACATTCATGCTTCCTGGGCAAGTTTGCAGTTGTATTTCTGAACGGCTGAATTTCTTTTACATATTGCAGTCAAGCTAGAGACTACATGCTAACTAGCTTAAACTGGTAAAAATGACGTCACAGCCGGGTATAGCTGTAATGTTACAGCTAGAACACGTGAATAAGAAGGATACTACACTATGTCGTGGTGATAGACCACGAACTACCATTCGCCGTCTAGAAGTCCCGGTCTCAGTGAACAGCGACCATTTCACAATGTGCCAAGTCTCTAATGGAAAGATTTCTTTTTTGATAAATCTTTCACATTATCGTTGTGTTTCTCCTAGTAGGCATACCGTTAACCTAATAATATTAGTATAATAAAGATATATATGGTGCTAATCACATATAACTGGAGTATGTGCTCTGCTGGCTGCGACACCAATCAGCACGAGCACATGGCTGATTCATCAAGCCTGCATACAGAAAGTAGTGTCCTTAGTACCGGTAATGTCCCACAAGGAACGCCTCAAGCACTGATGTTTGCATTTGCCAATAGCAACTAATGATACAGCCGAGACACGAGTGTAATGACCCAATAGGTCAAAATCAGAGGTAATGGAAGAAACCAACGTGGAAACTAACCCACAAAATAGCCCAGAGGGGGAAAGAAATTCGTTCTGGTGCATGTGTGGTTGGCGAGTGCCGCGACTAGAGATTGTCTTCTTCTGTCAACTGGTCGCTATATACACAGTCATTGGCGTATCACTATTCAATCTGTTTCGAGACAGCGTCGACGCAGTCGAGGACAAGTTGTGGATCGCTCTTCAAAGCAGCTGTCTGGGTTACATGCTACCAAACCCTAAAATATGAGTTTCTACCGAGTAATGCTTCGCCGAACATGTTTCCCAAGACCACACCAGGTCACTATTTCGTCAAGTTACCGCAGACTATTGAGGTGAGTCAACATTTCGAAGTGGGTCTGGCCGAAATTCAATTCCCCAACTACTAATGCAATGTGCTAGAGAATGAAGTATGGCTAAGATACATCCCACCAAACGGTAGAGTGATCAGAAAGGCGTGTCCCCCGGGCCTGTACAGTTCACCAGAAGCGTTTATAGCTGCACTGAATCGCCTTATGAAATATCTGAAGGTGGACGAGAGGTCTGTGTTCTATTCCATTTCGACAATGTCTCAAAGAAAGTCATCGCGAAAATACTCAAACCCGGGGCCACTATTACATTTAGTGAGAAGTTGCAAGAGATATTAGATACAATTGAACGTGAAGGGGCGATAGACCTGAATAACGACCTGCAAAATGTCTACGTATACTGTGATCTCATTGCGGCGATACCAGTTTCAGACGTCATGGTCAAACTACTGTGACGAAACGGATAAATATCGTAAGATCTCTGCATAATAGCCCTTTGAAGGGAGTGCCATGCGTTGGTCTCCCTTTAATTTAATGTCAATTAATAGGGGAGTTCCCTAGAAAAGTAGTGCGGGGGCGGAGCTATTCTAGTTATTTATAGAAGAATCTAGAAGGTTCCCCCAAGTGCGTACGTGGTTTTGATCTCTAAGTTCACGAGTGCGTTGTGCAGCACGGGTTGGAGGAATCCATCGTGACTCTGGTTTTCTTCATGAATCATGAAAGTCACGCAGCCCGTGTAGGCGAGTGGAAGGCGGACTGACGTTGTCGGAGTCAGTCGCCCACCAGACCTCAGCGTGGAGAGATCATGGCCAGCAGGCTGCAGTAATTTGGATGTCAATAGTCGCGGCCAGAGCGGACATCTGCAGTCAAAGTTTGTGATGTTTCAATCACAGGTTAGTTGAATACTTATTCTATTATTTAACTGTTGTCGGGATACCCCGCCGATCTCCCCGAAAGAATTAATCGCCGTCGAATTGAGTTGTCGCGTAGCGTTATCCGTTACAATTGGCGGTTGCATTTTTAAGTAGGCTTTATCGATCAGCAATGTAATGTTACCTGACGGAACAAGCCGTGTTCCACCGCGAGTGGTGTGTAAATAAAATAGGCCGAACGATGTGCGTTACAGTGGGTAGCAGTTACGGGTTTGGTTTATTCATTACGCAGGCAAGGCGACAGTTTGTCCGTCATGACATCAACATGCTAGACGCTGTAAATAATAAGGTATAGCTTATTATTAGAAATGTGTAATGTGCTTCGTGACATTAGAATGGTAACGTACTTGTTCTATCAGTGATGGTGATTTTTCGAGGAATCAAGGTGAAATCAGCTGTGGTGTATTTGCTGTGTGCAGATAGCAGTGTTATTCCGCGTAAGCAGAATGGTGTTGCATCGGTGGGATAACAGTTGATAGGAAATATTCATGAAACTATTGTTACTGCTTGTTGTCATGTCCGTCCGCTAGGATGACCGTGCGTGTTCCATTGTACGTTTGTCTAGGCAGCGGGAGGTAGGCCGGTACCCCCAACCCGATCAGTAATAGGTCCGACCCAATGCAATCGTGCAGGTGCGATGAGTGAACATACCCGAACGAGGGTGATGCGGCACTCCGTAATTCGAGGCCGAGGTGTCTAGATAGATCGAGGTTTGAACCTAACCATTTCTGTCTCTAATATTCTACTCTTCTGGAACCCTGACTCGGTTCATGGAGTACTTGGAGTACTGCCGTGAGGTAGTAGTTGGGAGGGGCATAGTGGAGTCTGGAGGTTTGCTACATTGGATGACGTGACTTAAGTCGTCACGGGACAAGGTACACGAGACCCACAGTAGCTGTGGGAAAGTGTAGTGGTGGATGGCCACCACAGCTGTGCTCGACCGGCACAGGTATGACTGACCTGAAAGATAGTCAGTGAATACAAGGGCAACTCAGGATCTGGGGCAGGGATCCCAGACCTGACACTAGGGCTGTGATATGATTTTGTTATTTAAGTGTAACAAGTCCTGAGTTCTCCTTAGTTAATGCTATAGTAATGAATTATCAGGAGTATAATTCATTATGGACATATAGTTATTACTGTGTGTAATTCATCAGTCCATGGGTGAAGGGATTGATGAATTGATGAGTCTGTCAGGAAGGAGATGTCCGGCTGGACACCTTCTCGATACAGTAATCCCTACACTGAAAGGAAAGTAAGTGTATATGTTGATTGATGATGGAAGATGAAACCGGATTGAACTGGCACCAGGCGAAGGATGCTTGACAGAGTCATACAGTCGACTCTGGTGCTAGGGGTTATATGTAGCCCAGAAGTGTTACTTGACTGAACAGGTGTGCTATTGCTTTTTCTACCATCATTATGCCTATATATTATAGTGACTAGGTAGATCTATGATGTGATGATTTCATACTCATGTTGGTAGACATGAGGAATGTCTGAGAGGCAGGTGACAGGGTGGAGATGCTGGTAGTCTTTGTTGTAGTTGAGTACTCACACCAACCTCTCCGTGTTTCAGGATCTGTTATTACTATACAGAAGAAGATTCAAGAGCTGCACCATGAGCTCTATGGGCCCACTCATTCCAGTGCCTATCCAGAAGTTGATTGAGGCCATACTGGGAGTGGTTGTCTGATTCTGCGAGATCAATGTTGGAAGGAGCTGAGTGCTGAATAAGTCGGTAGGTCTAGGTTAGGACCTCCGTCAAGAGTCCGACGAGTGTCATCCGATCCTGAGAGGATCCAACACTGAAACGTCTGGTGATTCTGGCCAGTGAAGCACTGGTAACAGTCAGTCTCTGTGTAAACCTTGGTAATTGCAAGGGAGTGACCTTTCAAGTTGTGCAGAGTGATCATTGTTACCGGTCACCATGACCTGTGTTATATGCTTCTGGCCCGGCTGGGTTATGGGACACCATGTATCAGTTGATGCTTACATAGTGTTTTTACATTGGTTACCTTTATGAAGCCAACATGTGGTCCAGTGAACTAGGACATTGATTACAACATGGGTGGAAACACCAGAGTGAAATGTTTAAGGTAGGGAGCTACCTCATGCCAACGTTATGAACTGTTGACAATGTTTGTGAAGGTAGGGAGCTACCTCATGCGATGGTGATGAACTGTTGACAGTGTATGCTAGGTTGTGATTACTACCCATGGATCAGGGTAGGTACCTGAGACTGTGTGAAGATCTATTGTCCAAGGACATGGAACTAAGGTGAAGTGTTTAGTCACCTGATAGACTTTACCAGTGACATTGTGTGTTCGGGTGGAGCAACCGCTTATTGTGTAGGTGACATATCAGTGTGTGGGTCACTGATGAGATAGAAGAGTGACCTGGCTCTTGTGTATTTTGAGACGGTGCTACATGTATTTTTTCTGCAAGTGGGAGACCGCTAATGTTCTAGGGTCGGCCCAGACTTCATCCAGAGTGTGACGAGGGAAATAGTACGACAGCAAGGAAGGATCCTTGTTCATCAGTGCAGTGTCCGTCAGGCAGTGGTACGGCGCTTGATCAGCCCTTGCTTGGTTCTCTGGGTGAAGAGGGAACTTTGGAGAGGCAGCAGACCTTGGAGTTCCAGTCCACTGGAGGAGCCTGGGTGAGTCGCTACCACGACTGGACAACCGCACGAGCTATCGTCCGCCTCCATGATGAATACTCATCTGCGTCTGTGATCTTGTACATAGTTCTTCTAGTCTGGCTTTCAGCCATCCTTCTCTGTGTTGTGGTTGACGTAGTTCAGAATTAAATTTTTGTTCTCTTAGCTATGACTTTGTGCAGTGATATGACTGGTGTCTGGTCCGAGCCCCTTGGGGTGTGGAACCCTAGGTGAGGGAGGGGAGGTTAAGCTGTCCCGGCTTGTGTGGGGCCTGGTAGATGTAGAGTGCTATTGAGGTGGTTGGAGCAAAGGCAGGGGATAGTAACTATCGTGGCAAACCAGTCCAAGCCCCGGCGGTCTTGTCACAAGATAGAGTGGGGGCCCGTCCGGGATCTTCTCTTTGTTCTGACATCTCGTAGGAGTAGGTTATAGTGTCATCTGTCCTATACCTATTGGCTACTTGACGAGTAGGGCTACTGAAACCTTTCTCTTCGACGTGGACAGACATTTAGTTAAGTTAGTATAGATACAGAGTTACAGTGTTGGTTGGAGTACAGTTAGCATTGTGATTGGGTATTGCATATCTATACTGATACTAAGTTACACTAAGCATGGCTACTCGTACTTTAGATTTAGCTAAGGTGCGGGCATCTGCAACTGAGATGGGATTGGAAGGTGAGGAGTTTAAAGCCTATGTACTGGAAGTAGAGAGAGACTTCAGAGCAGAAGAGAGTGAGCGAAGAAGGTCAGAAATTGAGCTGGAAGCTCGAAAGGTAGCACTTGAAGAGCAAAAGTTGGTGGCAGACCAACAAGCACAAAAACTGGCAGCTGACCTAGAGTCTAAGAAATTAGATGCTAGGAAGTTGGAAATGGAACATGAGTTCCGTATGAAGCAACTTGAGGTAGAGGCTACATCTGTTGGTGAGTCTGAGGGAGCAGTAGGTGGAGTAGCTTTACCTAGCTCATCAGTAGCCAGCAGACCAGCTTACCATGCTATGAAATGGCCGTTTCCACCATTTGAACCGGACCAAGAGAAGATAGATCAATTCTTAGAGAAGTTCGAGGCAATGTGTAAAGCTATGGGTTTAGAGCCAGAGCGTTGGAATCTTAAGCTTTCACAAGGACTCCGTGGCACCGCGTACGAAGTGTATGCGCGTCTTCCCCCAGGGATGGAAAATGATTATCCAACCCTGAAATCGGCTCTTTTGAAAAGATTCGAAATGACAGCCCATGCTTACAGGCGGAGGTTTAGAACTTCCAAGAGAGAACCAGGTGAGATGTTCTCGGCCTATAGTGTGAGGTTGAACTCATACCTGTTGAAGTGGATGGCATTGGCCAATTTCAAAGAGGATTATGAGAGTCTGAGAGAGTTGATGGTGGTGGATCAAATGAAAATGCAGATGTCCAAGCCTTTAAGGAATTTCTTAGGGGAAAATGGGGCGGAAAGGCTAGACATAGTAAATAAGTTAGCTGAAAGGTATGTGGAAGTCTATGGTGAGACTGGGGATTCAAGTCAGACTGATTCACAGAAAAGGCAGAAGGGGCTTGATCAGAAGCCCAAGACCAAAGGTCCCAAAGAATCATCCAATGTAGCAGATCCTGTGGTAAAAGACTCTGGTAAGAAACCCGATAAGCAAAGCCCTCCCGCCTCCCCAAAACGGAAGTGGAGTAAGAGGTGGTGTAAGCACTGTAAGTCTCCTTCCCATAATACTGTAGATTGTCTGAGGAAGCCAAAGGACTTGCACTTTGCGTGTCTCGCCTCTACTAGAGGTAGACCTAGCGAGACCACACCTAAGGGTCGGGAGAAACCAAAGTCTGAGAAATCACCTGTGATCGAAACGATAGAGGTGAATGGGAAGCAGGTGGAATGTCTTTACGATACAGGATTGCAGTTTGAAGCTGTAATCTCATCCCACCTTGTGAGCCCAGGGCAGCTCACCGGCGAGACAAGAGAATTTCAGCTGGCCATGAGGAGCTCCGTAGCTATGGACTTGCCGATTGCTCGGATTGACATTCGGTGCAGGTACGTTACGGGTAGCATCCAGGCGGCTGTGCTGCCTGATCCTATTTACCCTTTGATCCTCGGTCGTCCGCATGTATTCCTGGGGGACCCCAGGGAACATTGTCTAGTGAGCGCTAGGCAGGCCAGGGCTAAGGATGGAAAAAGGCAGTGTGGTAAGGAAATAGACCATTCTCTTGCGAGGTTAGTGAGCAGTGCTCAAAGTAGGGACCCGACTTTGCGTCCTTACTTACTGGAGGTGTCCCAAAGTTCTGTCCCGCCAACTCCGGGTCAGTTCTATGTAGAAAACCGGTTGCTTTATCGTCGAGCCGGGCAAGGGGATAGCCAGTACGGTCAGATGGTAGTCCCTACTGACTACAGATCCCGCTTGATACATAGAGTGCATACCTTATCCTTAACCGGACATAAGGATGTGGGGACAACAGTCCAGTGTCTTTCCAGCCACTACCACTGGCCTGGAATGACAGGCGACGTGCGGAGATATATCCGGTCGTGCCCAACGTGTTGTCTGGCAGCACCAAAGCACAAGACCAGAAACGGTTTATCTCTGCAGATTGGAGATAGGGTTCTCGCGCTTCTCCCAATCGAGGGGGCGGAATTCGAACTCGGATGGCAGGGCCCTTTTCCTGTGGAGCGGATA
Organism: Cepaea hortensis; assembly: GCA_963921405.1. Lineage (NCBI taxonomy): Eukaryota > Metazoa > Mollusca > Gastropoda > Stylommatophora > Helicidae > Cepaea > Cepaea hortensis. Next base: position 11,761,912 of record OY992881.1, read on the forward strand.
ATGTCCCGATCCACGTATGAGGTGAAGGTCCGCGGGGAATTGCGTAAGTTCCATTGTACTCTCCTTCAGAATTTGGAGAGGTCCGAGGTAGTTTCTCCACCAGATAGTGCGACTACCATCGCGCTAGAGTCGGTTCTGGGTCCAGACGAGGGCGAGGAAGACTCAGTCCTACGCAGTACATCCTGTGGGGAGGGTCTGCGGTCTCCTGAGCGTTCAACCGTAGATAGGGCGAACAGGCTCCGTCGGGAAGAGGCCCATGGTGTTAAGCACACTGGGAATCGAGGTCGGACAGGCGATGTCACATCTGGCACGACGGGATCGTCGGGTGACTCGATACGCCGACAGGCTCACTGTCCTTACTCGCGGGAGAGAAGGCAGGAGCAAGGGTACTCCAGACGAACCTGGAGTAAGCGACCATTCATTTCGGTCGACATCCGCGAACAGTCCACGAAGGTGATGCCTAGTCGGGATAGGAAATATCCTATTGTCGGAAGGGACGAACGAACCTTCAGTAAAGTAACCGATGGCCCGCAACAGGTGGATGCGGAACGGTCCAGTGTAGACAGATCCTGTAAGCCAATCACCAGGCCGTTACGTTTCGGGCCTAATCGCTGGAGATAACGTAGGTTTGAGGCGGTGGTTGGTGATTCAGCATCCATACCATTCTGGTGGATCTCCGCAGGGAAAGTGAATGTTATGGAACGTCTTTTCCTGGGAATCCAATCTTGATAGAGTAGAGGTTCAGAGTTCAGACCGATCTTTGTCTAGTGAGTTCGACCGGGTCGACCATCTTAAGTGGGGGCCTATGTGACGAAACGGATAAATATCGTAAGATCTCTGCATAATAGCCCTTTGAAGGGAGTGCCATGCGTTGGTCTCCCTTTAATTTAATGTCAATTAATAGGGGAGTTCCCTAGAAAAGTAGTGCGGGGGCGGAGCTATTCTAGTTATTTATAGAAGAATCTAGAAGGTTCCCCCAAGTGCGTACGTGGTTTTGATCTCTAAGTTCACGAGTGCGTTGTGCAGCACGGGTTGGAGGAATCCATCGTGACTCTGGTTTTCTTCATGAATCATGAAAGTCACGCAGCCCGTGTAGGCGAGTGGAAGGCGGACTGACGTTGTCGGAGTCAGTCGCCCACCAGACCTCAGCGTGGAGAGATCATGGCCAGCAGGCTGCAGTAATTTGGATGTCAATAGTCGCGGCCAGAGCGGACATCTGCAGTCAAAGTTTGTGATGTTTCAATCACAGGTTAGTTGAATACTTATTCTATTATTTAACTGTTGTCGGGATACCCCGCCGATCTCCCCGAAAGAATTAATCGCCGTCGAATTGAGTTGTCGCGTAGCGTTATCCGTTACAGTTGGCGGTTGCATTTTTAAGTAGGCTTTATCGATCAGCAATGTAATGTTACCTGACGGAACAAGCCGTGTTCCACCGCGAGTGGTGTGTAAATAAAATAGGCCGAACGATGTGCGTTACAGTGGGTAGCAGTTACGGGTTTGGTTTATTCATTACGCAGGCAAGGCGACAGTTTGTCCGTCATGACATCAACATGCTAGACGCTGTAAATAATAAGGTATAGCTTATTATTAGAAATGTGTAATGTGCTTCGTGACATTAGAATGGTAACGTACTTGTTCTATCAGTGATGGTGATTTTTCGAGGAATCAAGGTGAAATCAGCTGTGGTGTATTTGCTGTGTGCAGATAGCAGTGTTATTCCGCGTAAGCAGAATGGTGTTGCATCGGTGGGATAACAGTTGATAGGAAATATTCATGAAACTATTGTTACTGCTTGTTGTCATGTCCGTCCGCTAGGATGACCGTGCGTGTTCCATTGTACGTTTATCTAGGCAGCGGGAGGTAGGCCGGTACCCCCAACCCGATCAGTAATAGGTCCGACCCAATGCAATCGTGCAGGTGCGATGAGTGAACATACCCGAACGAGGGTGATGCGGCACTCCGTAATTCGAGGCCGAGGTGTCTAGATAGATCGAGGTTTGAACCTAACCATTTCTGTCTCTAATATTCTACTCTTCTGGAACCCTGACTCGGTTCATGGAGTACTTGGAGTACTGCCGTGAGGTAGTAGTTGGGAGGGGCATAGTGGAGTCTGGAGGTTTGCTACATTGGATGACGTGACTTAAGTCGTCACGGGACAAGGTACACGAGACCCACAGTAGCTGTGGGAAAGTGTAGTGGTGGATGGCCACCACAGCTGTGCTCGACCGGCACAGGTATGACTGACCTGAAAGATAGTCAGTGAATACAAGGGCAACTCAGGATCTGGGGCAGGGATCCCAGACCTGACACTAGGGCTGTGATATGATTTTGTTATTTAAGTGTAACAAGTCCTGAGTTCTCCTTAGTTAATGCTATAGTAATGAATTATCAGGAGTATAATTCATTATGGACATATAGTTATTACTGTGTGTAATTCATCAGTCCATGGGTGAAGGGATTGATGAATTGATGAGTCTGTCAGGAAGGAGATGTCCGGCTGGACACCTTCTCGATACAGTAATCCCTACACTGAAAGGAAAGTAAGTGTATATGTTGATTGATGATGGAAGATGAAACCGGATTGAACTGGCACCAGGCGAAGGATGCTTGACAGAGTCATACAGTCGACTCTGGTGCTAGGGGTTATATGTAGCCCAGAAGTGTTACTTGACTGAACAGGTGTGCTATTGCTTTTTCTACCATCATTATGCCTATATATTATAGTGACTAGGTAGATCTATGATGTGATGATTTCATACTCATGTTGGTAGACATGAGGAATGTCTGAGAGGCAGGTGACAGGGTGGAGATGCTGGTAGTCTTTGTTGTAGTTGAGTACTCACACCAACCTCTCCGTGTTTCAGGATCTGTTATTACTATACAGAAGAAGATTCAAGAGCTGCACCATGAGCTCTATGGGCCCACTCATTCCAGTGCCTATCCAGAAGTTGATTGAGGCCATACTGGGAGTGGTTGTCTGATTCTGCGAGATCAATGTTGGAAGGAGCTGAGTGCTGAATAAGTCGGTAGGTCTAGGTTAGGACCTCCGTCAAGAGTCCGACGAGTGTCATCCGATCCTGAGAGGATCCAACACTGAAACGTCTGGTGATTCTGGCCAGTGAAGCACTGGTAACAGTCAGTCTCTGTGTAAACCTTGGTAATTGCAAGGGAGTGACCTTTCAAGTTGTGCAGAGTGATCATTGTTACCGGTCACCATGACCTGTGTTATATGCTTCTGGCCCGGCTGGGTTATGGGACACCATGTATCAGTTGATGCTTACATAGTGTTTTTACATTGGTTACCTTTATGAAGCCAACATGTGGTCCAGTGAACTAGGACATTGATTACAACATGGGTGGAAACACCAGAGTGAAATGTTTAAGGTAGGGAGCTACCTCATGCCAACGTTATGAACTGTTGACAATGTTTGTGAAGGTAGGGAGCTACCTCATGCGATGGTGATGAACTGTTGACAGTGTATGCTAGGTTGTGATTACTACCCATGGATCAGGGTAGGTACCTGAGACTGTGTGAAGATCTATTGTCCAAGGACATGGAACTAAGGTGAAGTGTTTAGTCACCTGATAGACTTTACCAGTGACATTGTGTGTTCGGGTGGAGCAACCGCTTATTGTGTAGGTGACATATCAGTGTGTGGGTCACTGATGAGATAGAAGAGTGACCTGGCTCTTGTGTATTTTGAGACGGTGCTACATGTATTTTTTCTGCAAGTGGGAGACCGCTAATGTTCTAGGGTCGGCCCAGACTTCATCCAGAGTGTGACGAGGGAAATAGTACGACAGCAAGGAAGGATCCTTGTTCATCAGTGCAGTGTCCGTCAGGCAGTGGTACGGCGCTTGATCAGCCCTTGCTTGGTTCTCTGGGTGAAGAGGGAACTTTGGAGAGGCAGCAGACCTTGGAGTTCCAGTCCACTGGAGGAGCCTGGGTGAGTCGCTACCACGACTGGACAACCGCACGAGCTATCGTCCGCCTCCATGATGAATACTCATCTGCGTTTGTGATCTTGTACATAGTTCTTCTAGTCTGGCTTTCAGCCATCCTTCTCTGTGTTGTGGTTGACGTAGTTCAGAATTAAATTTTTGTTCTCTTAGCTATGACTTTGTGCAGTGATATGACTGGTGTCTGGTCCGAGCCCCTTGGGGTGTGGAACCCTAGGTGAGGGAGGGGAGGTTAAGCTGTCCCGGCTTGTGTGGGGCCTGGTAGATGTAGAGTGCTATTGAGGTGGTTGGAGCAAAGGCAGGGGATAGTAACTATCGTGGCAAACCAGTCCAAGCCCCGGCGGTCTTGTCACAACTACTAAGGACGATCCCTTTCATGAATCAGCGCTCGACCTCCGTGTTTCTCGCCTACGACAAACCTCACTACATACCACTGAGTCGTTACTCCTTAGACACGGTGGAAATACTTCAAACCACTGATACGGTCACAAAGGTCGCATTGACTACCGGGACTTCAGTGCTGACGTTACATTTTCGAGTTCCGAAGAGATCAGACCTAGAATAATGGTGAAATACGTGGCGGTACGTCGAAACCCCAGACTGTCCGAAGACATGATGTGCCCGACACTCAGATGATTGATGACTCGGTTATCTACAATACTCAGATATCAGACCACCAAGCAGGAGACCAGTTTTATGATTGCATGCTAAGTGACATGTACATACCAGGCTAACAACCGAAAAAAAACAACCTACTCAGACAATGGTGTGAAGAAATCCAGAAAAAAACATACAATGTGTATAGCTCTGTATGTGAAAATAAAATGTTGTGATGATACTATGTATACCACATCATATCACATCATACATTTCGTATAATGACATTATGTATTTTTATTCTTGAAAAATGTACTGATATACTGTAAAATGTACTGAAATACTGTAAAATAAACAGGCATATATTATAATTACGTCTTGGTTGTTAAATTTTTTTTTTTAGTGTTTACAGTGTATATAGTTGTCATGTGATGAGAGAATGATACATATTGCTGACAAATTCAAGAAATACTTCAACAAAACTAAGGTAACCGGTTAACCAAAGTAGGAAAAACTGTTGACCATAGTCTGAAATATCTCAACCAAAATTATGAAAAGTAGGAAACTTTGCAAAACGTAGGAAAATCTGATACCCAAAGGGGGAAAATATTGGGCCACATTTCAATCAAATTTATGAAAATTATGAAAATTTGTTAAGCAAATGGCAAAAATCATGGCCACGTAAGAAAATTTGTTAACCAAATGTGAAAAGGTTAGCTAAATTTCAAACCAAACTTATAAAAATCACAGTCAAACATATAAAAAGTAGGAAAATTTGTTAACCAAACGTGAAATGCTTGGCCAAATTTCACCAAAACTTATGAAAAGTGGGAAATTTTGTTGTCTAAATGTGAAAAGTTTGACAAAATTTCACACAAACTTATGAAAAGAAGGAAACTTTGTTAACCAAATGGCAAAAAAATCGTGTCCAAGTAAGAAAATGTGTTAACCAAATGTGAAAAGGCTAGCCAAATTTCAAACCAAACACAAAAATGTCAATCAAACATATGAAAAGTAGGAAAATTTGTTAACCAAAGGTGAAAAGTTTGGCCAAATTCCATACAAAATTATGAAAAGGTGGAAATTTTGTTGTCCAGATGTGAAAAGTTTGACCAAATGTCACCCAACTTATAAAAAGTAAGAAAATTTGTTAACCAAATGTGAAAAGGTTAGCCAAATTTCAAACCAAACGTATAAAAATCTCAGTCAAACATATGAAAAGTAGGAAAGTTTTGTTAACCAAACGTGAAAAGTTTCGCCAACTTTCACCCAAACGTATCAAAAGTGGGATATTTTGCTGTCCAGATGTGAAAAGTTTGACCAAATTTCACCCAAACTTATGAAAATTAAGAAAATTTGTTAATCAAATGTGAAAAAGTTAGCCAAATTTCAAACCAACCTTATAAAAATCTCAGTCAAACTTATGAAAAGTGGGAAATTTTGATGTCCAGATGTGAAAAGTTTGTCTAAATTTCAACCAAATCCATAAAAAGTAGGAAATCTTGTTGACCAAATGTGAAAAATTGTGGCCAGTCTTCAACCAAACTTATAAATATCTCACCCAAACATGTGAAAAGTATGAAATTTTGTTGTCCAGATGTGAAATGTTTGATCAAATTTCAAACAAACTCATAAAAAGTAGGAAACTTTGTTAACCAAATGTGAAAAGTTTGGCTAAAGTTCATCGAAACTTATAAAAAGTAGCAAACTTTGTTAACCAAATGTGAAAATTTGTGGACAAGTGAAGACATATTTCATCCAACACTTATAAACAGTAGGAAATTTTGTTAACAACATATGACATTTTTTTGCCAAATTTCAGCCAAACTTTTACAAACTAGGAAAATTCCTTAACCAAAGGGGGGGGGGGGGATATCTCACGTTGTCATTTTAAATCCCCAACCTACTAGAGAAATTCGTCTGTCCCCTATGCAAACAACATCGGTATTTCAGAAAATTAAACGTATCTTATGTAATAAGTCACTATGATTGAAGGAAAAAATAAAATTTCAACAATACAATTGTAAAAAAATTAACAATTAAATTTCTACATGAAACATTCAACTCAGAAACATAAAGAGACATTTAATGGTTAATTTTTGTACAATTTTATTGTTGACATTTTATTGTTTGAAATTTGGTCAAAATTTGGTCAAATTTTTTCACTTTCGTTAACAAATGTTTCCTACTTTTTATAAGTTTGACTGAACTTTTCATAAGTTTGGATGAAATTTGGCCACACTTTTCACATCTGGAATACACAATTTCCCACTTTTCATAAGTTTGGGTGAAAGTTGGCCAAACTTTTCACGATTGGTTAACAAAATTTTTCTACTTTTCATATGTTTGACTGAGATTTTTATAAAATGTTGACTCACCTCTATAGTCTGCGGTAACTTGACGAAATAGTGACCTGGTGTGGTCTTGGGAAACATATTCGGCGAAGCATTACTCGGTAATGCCAGTTAGAAGTTCATATTTTAGGGTTTGGTAGCATGTAACCCAGACAGCTGCTTTGAAGAGCGATCCACAACTTGCCCTCGACTGCGTCAACGCTGTCTCGAGACAGATTGAATAGTGATACGCCAATGACTGTGTATATAGCGACCAGTTGACAGAAGAAGACAATCTCTAGTCGCGGCACTCGCCAACCACACATTCACCAGAACGAATTTCTTCCCCCCCCCCCCCGGGCTATTTTGTGGGTTAGTTTCCACGTTGGTTTCTTCCATTACCTCTGATTTTGACCTACTGGGTCATTACACTCGTGTCTCGGCTGTATAATTAGTTGCTATTGGCAAATGCAAAAATCAGTGCTCGAGGCTCTCCTTGTGGGACATTGCCTGTACTAAGGACACTACTTTCTGTATGCAGGCTTGATGAATCAGCCATGTGCACGTGTTGATTGGTGTCTCAGCCAGCAGAGCACATACTCCAGCTGTATGCGATTAGCACAATATATCTCTTTATTATACTAGTATTGTTAGGTTAACTGTATGCCTACTTGAAGAAACACAACGAAAATGTGAAAGATTTATCAAAAAAGCCATCTTACCATTAGAGACTTGGCACATTGTGAACTGGTCGCTGTTCACTGAGACCGGGACTTCTAGACGGCGAATTGTAGCTGTTAGATACACGATATCTGCTGACGAAGACTCCTGACTGAGTTGAATATTGTCTGGACATGTCTGACCTTGATGTATTCACATGCTAAGTTCGTGGTCTATCACCACGACATAGTGTAGTATCCTTCTTATCCACGTGTTCTAGCTGTAACATTACAGCTATACCCTGTGTGACGTCATTTTTACCGGTTTTAGCTAGTTAGCATGTAGTCTCTAGCTTGACTGCAATATGTAAAAGAAATTCAGCCGTTCAGAAATACAACTGCAAACTTGCCAAGGAAGCATGAATGTTGGGGCTGACTGTGATGTCCTGTAAATGCAATGCATTAAAGCTTGACTGCAATATGTAAAAGAAAATGAGAGACAGAGCGATCGAGAGAGAAAGAGCGACGAAAGAGAGAGAGGCAGAGAAGGAGAGAGAGACAGAGAGATAGACAGAGACAGCTAGAGAGGAATAGAAAAAGAGAGAAAGATAGAGACAGTGAGAGAGAGAATAGAGAGATAGAGAAAAGAGAGGTAGAGAGAGACAGAGCGAGTGAGAGAGAGAGAAAGAGGGAGAGCAACGAGAGAGACAGAGAGAGACAGAGCGGTGAAAGCACGGGAGAGAGACAGACAGAGAGACAGAGAGAGGGAGGGTGAGAAAAGAGAAAGAGAGAGACAGAGCGAGTGAGAGAGAGAGTGAGAGAGAGATAGAGATAGGGAGAAAGAGTGATAGAGAAAGAGAGAGACAGAGCGAGAGTTATTGAGGGGGAGATAGCGATAGGGAGAGAGAGAAAGGGAGCGAGAGAGTGTGAGATAGAGAGACAGAGAGAGAGCGAAGCGGGTTAGATCGACAGAGAGGGGGAGAGACTGAGAGTGAAAGAGAGAGACAGAAAGAGAGACAGCGAGGGAGAGAGATAGAGTGACGAGAGAGGGACATAGAGAGGGAGAGAGAGATAGAGCTAGGGAGCGCGAGTCAGAGAGAGACCGAGAGAGAGAGACAGTGTATCGAGAGCACGGGAGAGAGAGAGACAGAAAGAGAGACAGAGAGAGGGAGGGTGAGAACAGAGAGAGACAGATTGTGTGAGAGAGAGTGGGAGAGAGAGATAGAGATAAGGAGAAAGAGTGAGGGAGAAAGAGAGAGACAGAGAGAGACAGAGAGGGGGAGAGAGAGACAGAGAGAGACAGAGAGGTAGAGGGAAAGAGAGACAGTCAGGGAGGGGAGAAAAGGAGAGAAAGATAGAGATAGTGAGAGAGAGAGAGAATAGAGAGAGAGAATATAGAGATAGAGAAAAGCGAGAGAGAGCGCGAGAGAGAGCGAGAGAGGAAGAGTGAAGAGAGAGAGGGAAAGAGACTGACAGACACACCGACAGACAGACAGACAGACAGACAGACAGACAGAGCGAGTAGAAATACATATGTGTGCATAATTTTATTTAAATCTGTCGAATTATCTTTACCATACTTAAACGCCAGATTTCCCTCTCTTGCATGACTGACTGCTGCATATTTTCCACTGACCACGACTCAACTAGCCGTCAATTGTAATTATCTTCACAGCTTATCACCCCGTTGATCGCTGGCCATTGTCGTATTTCTCGCGGGCCGTGGTGAGGTCAGCGCGTGACCTTTGCCTGTGCGCGCAGGTAAAAGCTACCGTTCAGGGGGAAATTATTAAGGAAAGAATAAAAGAGGAGATAATAAGGGTTATTATAGTAGATTTTATTTTTCAAAGATATGTTAATACGATGTTGATTACATAATATGAGAATAATATTTTTATATTCACATTACTATTCTCCGCTATACATTTGAGCTATACCCTAAGTATAGTAAACAATGACGTCATCGATGACGTATTGCTCCAGATTTGAGGTGTAAATTGCGCCTCAATTACTACTAGTGGAGATTTATCTGCACTAGTTCTGGCCAGGGTGCAGAGGCGGTCATCCAAATTGCAAACTCGAATTGCCAAATCACTGACACCAAACACTGGCAGTCTGGTCTTGGTGGACCACAAACACTGACAGTCTGGTCTTGGTGGACCACAAAGGCACATAATGGGACTAAGAGGGATGAGGTTGCTGGGTCCTTTCTTCCAATTACTCGGCAGTTTGGTGTGAATATTTCTTGTAGATCGAATTTAGGAGCCATGATGAATATTGAAGCAACGATTGCAGTGTTGGATGACTCTAAATGCCTTCAAACAATACAAAGTGCTGAATATTTAAAATTGTTGGCCCTTTGCAGGCCTGCCAAAAATGTATGGTTTTGGACACCTGAATCTGTACAGGATGATAATAACATTGAAAGGATGAAAACATTTAATGTAATGTTGAGGTGATATAAGAAAATGAGTAATAAAATTAGCATGCCCATAAAAGAAAGCCACAATTACCTACAAAAACTTTGAAGATGACTTAAATTATTATTATTGTTTATGATACATAAAACTGTTGGTAATTACCATGAAAATTTTAGAATGACCAACATAAAAATTAACTATTCAAATCAATTTATGCTTTTTTTCTTATAGTAGTTTCCCTTTAAATAAACTGTTAGTTTTCGTCCCATCTCACTTAATATATACATGTGTTCTTTTACAATTGTCTGTTTGTTTTTCAAATATAGTGTTATTATATGATTGTTATATAGTACTGCTTGCTTTATATAGTTTTAGTATAATATTGTTACACGATTCTTATTGTCCCAAGGAAAACAACAATATAATCACTAATGTTGCACAGATTCAAGCCACAGGCGGAGACGATGTCGGTTCACAGCTTTTTGTTGTTATCAGTTACCAGTGGCAACCCTCAGAATGTCTTTAGTATTTATTCTAACACGGGTGAGAACATTTGTGTCCAAAAGGGTGAAAGTTTTAAGTAGTATCATATGTACTATATGAACTTCATGAAACACTCACAATGTGAGGAGTTCTTAGAAGACATCCACGATGCACTTAATGAAATTGAGAAACAAGACAACATCATAGCTATGGGAGACTTCAACGCAAGACTAGGACATAACAAAACGGACATAGAAAAATATCTTGGAGCGTTTGGAGACCAACACAATGAAAAAAATGATAATGGAAGTAGATTGATAGAGCTATGCACAGACTACGACCTCTTTATAACAAATACATTTTTTTTTTAAACACAAGGACTCACAAATATACACCTGGTATAAATGGAACGCTCTAGACACCAAAAGCGAAATTGATTTCATATTATCAAGAAACAATAGAAAGAGAAATACATCCGATGCAGGAGCAGTGCCCGACTTAAGTATGAAGACAGACCACAAAGCAGTCTTTACCACAATAATAACCAGTAGAAGGGGACATGAAAGACCAGGGGAAAATATAACATGCGAATCGGTAAATTTAAAAAATCTCAAGGACGAGACAGTGAGGGAAAATTGTGAGAAAGAATTAAATTAAATCTTTGTAAAACTTCCTATAGAAAGAAATACGGTGGAAGAATAATGGGAGATGTTCAAATCAAGTATTCTAAACACTGCAAAAATAAGATGTGGAACTATTAAAACACGCAAAACACGGATAAAGAAAATAACAAGTGTTTGGAACGCTGAAGTAAAGACAGCTGTAAAAGACAAAAAGTTAAAGGATAAAAAGGGTAAAAAGTGGGTAAAACACAAACAGGAACATGATTACATCGAATAGAGAATAACAAGAAGACACGCGAAAAGAATAATAATGAGAGGAAAACAAAAATATTGGAAGGTAATGGAGAACCCGTAAATAAAAACTACAAGGAGACAACTAGAAACTTCTACAAAAAATTAGTGCAATGAGAACCACGGGGGAACCCTTTGACCCAACTGAAATTATTAACAGCGAAAAAGGAGAACCAATAAGTGAACAAACACAAATACTAAATTGAAGAGGCAGTACTTCGAACAACTTCTCAATATCGCCATGTTAGATAGTACACGAGGGAAGATTAATTTGATGTGTGACTTCCCGGGCTCAGCTAGAGAAGACATCAAGTTTTTGCTGTGATTTAGTTTAGCCTCGGAGTTTTTGATGGAAGACTCCACAATGAGGTAACTTGGGCAGCTGGCAATCTAGAAAAAACTACTGAATAGAAGATTTAACTCTTCGATATCTGCTTCTGCTTTTTATCCGCCAAATAATCAATCAACTCAAGCTAGCCTCTGAAAGATGTGTCAAGCGCAGAGCACGTGCTCCGTAGCTCCGGCGACGATTCCCGTGTTTAATTAAATCCATAGCAAAGTTTGGATATTGCAGGAAATAACCGGTCACCCTAGCATTGCCGGAGTGCTGGGGAATGAACAGGCTGACAGATTGGCTAGCTCGGCAAACCTTGGTGGAGTATTGATGCATGACAAGGCAGATTTGGTTGCGGCCTTGTGGAATCACGTGTACACCTCGGAGGATCAAATGGATTACCATGGTCTGGCAAGAATGAAACAGCGTGGTGTGACGAGGGGATCTGGCCGACGCTCGACGCTCAGAGGAAAGGCGAGACGGACATATAATCAGATTGCTAATGGAACTATTAGTGTTGGAACTCTTCGCTGGCTGCTGATAATGGGAACGGAGCGGTTATGGGAATGCGCCGAATGCTGTGATTTCGGTTCCTAAATCAATGAATCAATCAATCAATCAATCAATCAGTCAGTCAACTCAAGATATGGCCTCCAATCTCTTGCAGCTCCCCCTGTGTCCTCTCCTTATTCATTTCTAAATCTGTAAATCTCTTGCCCGTGTGGTTTTTGAGGTCTCCCTATATTTATACTACTACGAGGGGCTTCAAATGAAAACCTTAAAAGTGTGATAGAAATTACAACAAAATGCCATTGTCTTGTAACCTGTCAAAATTGTTGTTAAGGATGTCAAGAGTGTTCAGCATGTGACATAGTGCAGATGAAAACGGTGACGTCATAAGAATGGTTAAAAGATGGCCGCTCCACTTCTGACATCCACAAAAGACGAGCACCGCTCTGTTATTAATTATTTTTTTCGTCAGTGAAGGGGTGAAACCAATAGAAATTCATAGACGAATGATGGTCCATTATGGTGATGCATGCGTTGTCAGTTTAGCAAGTGTATGAGTGGAGTAGGAAGTTTCAAAATTGCGTTACCTCTGTGACAGACTGTTCACGACCGGGTCATGAATAACGAGTAGTGACCCCAGGGTCGATTTTTCTACAGTAATCCAAACACTTTAACGGCGCTGGAGGACTTGCATTGAACGCAGTGGTGACTACATCGTAAAATGATACATTTTACTATACTTTTTCAGAATATGGCTTTCAATCATGGCCAAATAGTAATCAAGCAACAAACACTTAACATATGAGGCTCCAGGGAGGTGATTCTGCAGAAGTCTGTTGACAATTTCTTGGACAGTAAAGCGACACACTTACACACGACAAAGTACCACACATATCACAAAGAGGCAATAGTCATGGTTGGCCAGACTATGGGAAAATAAAAACATATTGTGACAACTGGAAGACCTGTGGACAGAGAGACAGAGGACCGACTGACCGACCGAAAGAGAGAGAGAGAGACAGAGACAGGGAGAGAGAAAGAGAAAGAGAGAGATAGAGAGAGAGAGAGGGGGGGGAGAGAGAGAGGGAGTGACAAAGAGAGAGAGAGAGAGCGAGAGAGAGAGAGAGAGAGAGAGAGAGAGAGAGGGATTGACAAAGAGAGAGAGAGAGAGCGAGAGAGAGATAGACGGACGGACGGACGGAGTGGGAGAGGGAAGGAGGGAAGCGTAGATGGACGGACAGACAGACAGATGGACGGACGGACAGGGGCGGACGGACGAACAGACAGACAGACAGACAGACAGACAGACAGACAGACAGACAGACAGACAGACAGACGGATGGACGGACGGACGGACGGACGGACGAGCGGATGGATGGATGGATGGATGGATGGATGGATGAATGGATGGATAGATGAATAGATGGATGGATGGATGGACGGACGGATAGACAGAGAGACATACTCAATGACAGAAATAATTAACTGATGAAAGAGCCTGTAAAGTATCCTCTGCTCTACCCCGGTTGCTTCAATCACCCTCAGAACAAACATGTATCAATAGTTACTAAGGAAGCACCTTAACCAACTATCACCCTTACTGAAACATTCAAACATACCCATGTTCGCAAAACGACAGATAATAAACAGCATATTCACACCAACCCTATGCTCAAACCTGGACTTTATCCAAATTACACCTTCGCAAAATCAACACCTGTGAAATAAGATGCTTGAGGAGAGCTGCCAACTTAACAATCCGAGACCGAGTAAGAAATGCTGTTATCAGACAGACTGTGGGATCAACACCTTGTGTCACATTTATTGAAAGACAGAAGATCAAGTGGTTTGTCCATGTCGTTAGAATGCAACACCAACAACTACCATCACTGGCCTTACATCAAAGATCATCTGCGACGAGACCACGAGGACGTCCAAGAAGAAAATGGATTGACGACATCAAAGACATTGTACAACCACACGGAATGACACTATCCAGTGCCGCCCACCGGGCGCTGGAACGCAAATTATTCTCCCCACGACGCTTGACGGCAGAAGTGGAAGATGATGATGATGATGATGATGATGATGATGATGATGATGATGATGATGATGATGATGATGATGAACAACAATCAGCTTTAATTGAATATCCTATTTGTTGCTGACTCGGTCACATGATTATTTATCTAGACCCTAATATAACTTCTTTTCTGGGGTTGAACGGGTAGGGGTAATGGTGTAACGGAGGAGAGGAACTATATCACTAGGTTATGAAAATAACCTCCTGTGATCGGTTTGGCTAAGATCAAAGTGTAGATTTATCTGCACTTGTTCTGGCCAGGGTGCAGAGGCGGTCATCCAAACTGCACACTCGAATCACCATATCACTGAACACAAACACTGGCAGTCTAGTCTTGGTGGACCACAAAGGCACATAATGGGACTAAGAGATAGGAGGTTGCTGGGTTCTCTCGTCCAACTGCTCTGATGTTTGGTGTGAATGCTTATTTTAGATCGAATTTAGGAGGCATGCTGGAATATTGAAGCGGCGGTTGTAGTGTTGGATGACTAAGAGTGCCGTCAAACAATCCAAAGAGATGAATATTTAGAATTGTTGGCCTGTTACAGGCCTGTCAAAAATGTAGCGTTTTTTCCTATTAGTTAGTTAGTTAGTTAGTCGCAGTTCCAACTTCACAGCAACGGGTCGTCCCCATTATGCTCCATTCCTGTGCCAGTGAATATCACACAAAACGCTCCCCACTGCCCAATGTGAAAAGTGGAAAAGACAGGAGTCTCGACAAATAACAGCCTGCACAGATACACTGTGCATAATGTGTTTTTTCCTATGTTAACCTTAAACCATTCCAAGGAAGGAAGCATGTAATGTAATGCTAAGATGTTGAAGAACAATATGCAATAAAAATTAACTAACACATAAAAAGAGTCATTTTTACTAAACATCTTTAAAGAAGGCTTAAATTATTATCATTTTGTTATGACGCACATAATTGTTGCTAATTATGATGGAAACTTCGTAAAAGACTAACATAAATACTAAATTATTTAAATCAATAAATGATTTATGCGCTTGAATTGAGTAATTTCCCTTGAAATAAACTTAAGTTTTTTCCCTTTTAGCAAAATATATATATATATATACATGTGCTCTTTTAAAAGTGTTTGTTTTTAACAAACTAGGGGTTATACATCTGGTATAAATGGAACGATCTAGACACCAAAAACCAAACTGATTTAATATTAACAAGAAACAACAGAAAGAGAAATGCATCCGATGCAGGGACAGTGCCTGACTTAAATATGAACACAGTTCAGTTTAGTTTAGTTTAGTTAGTCGTTGGATCAACATCACGACACACGAGTTTAACCTATAAGTGCTCCGTTTTCCTCCTAACTCAAACCTGAGTCTGGAGAAACTCAGCTCAATGCACGAACTCCGAAGCATCGACGAGGATCCTAAAAAACTTTGGGTAGATTTTTAACTCGAAATTTTGCCCGGGCACCGCCGTGCTACTCTTTTTGTCGATTTCTAACTGTCAAGGGATTTTTTTTACGTGCGCAACAATACACACGGGAGTCCGATCTCACTATCCAGAGATCAGGAGAAATTTTATTACTGAAAGCCCACGTGAAAATATCCCGGCCCTCACCGGGGCTTGAACCCGGGACTTCCAGCACTCGATGCGGACACCATACCTCGAGACCACTCAGACCCCTTGAACACATACATATACATAGAGAAACATCTTGGTGCATTTAGAGACCAACACAATGAAAGAAATCTTCTTCTTCTTCTGCGTTCATCCGGATTTTTTTTTCCGGATGTGACTGCGTTGTGCCTGTTTACAGCAGAGCTGCGTTCTTGCGCCGTTAGGCCGACACATCCGACTTCTGCGGGCATTTGTTGACCGGGTTAACCTTCCCTGGGCAATGAAAGAAATGATAATGGAAGTAGATTGACAGAGCTATGCACTGAATAAGGCGTCTTTATAACAAACACATTTTTAAACACGGGGTATATGTATATGAACAGAGACTACAAAGCGGTTGTTGCCACAATATGAACCAATAGAAGATGAAAGGAAAGACCAGGGGAAAATATACCACGCGAATTAGTAAACTTTAAAAATCTCAAAGACGAGACAGTGAGGGAACATTATGAGAAAGAATTAAATTAAATCTTTGTAAAACTACGTAAAGAAAAAAAAAAACGGAGGAAAAATAATGGGAGATGTTCAAATCAAGTATTCTAAACACTGCAAAAATAACATGTGGAATTATTAAAAAACGCAAAAACGGATAAAGAAACTAACACGCTGGTGGTACGCTGAAGCAAAGGCAAAAAGGAAAAGGGTAGAAAATGGGTGAATGGCTAACAGGAACATGATTACATCGAATATAGAAAAACAAGAAGACACGCAAATAGAATAATAACGAGAGGAAAACAAAATGACTGGAAGGGATTGGAGAAACTCTAAATAAAAACTACAAGGAGGCAACTAGAAATTTCTACAAAACACTAGTGCAATGAAAATCAGAGGAGAACCCTTTGACCCAACTGAAATAATTAACAGCTAAAATGGAGAACTAATAAGTGAACAAACACAAATACTAACAAGATGAAGGCAGTAATTCGAACATCGTCTCAATATTCCATCAGGTGCCGCAGGAATACAAGAAACTGACACAGATGCCATCGAAAACTGGAACCTGACATACTGAAAGAAGAAATTCGAGAAGCCATAAAAATAGCCCCACCGAATAACTCACCGGGACAAAACGAAATACCAAATGAACTAATTAAAACAACAAGAGAAGTAGGAAAAGAATGGCTATATAGACTATTTAATCATGTTTGGATAGAACAGACTAGGGAAGCGCCATAATAATCCCAGTTTGGAAACACACAGGCAGTAAAAGAGACTTCGCGTAAAACAGAGGCATCCCTTTTGAGTCATACAGGGACAAATTTCTCCAAAATTCTAGGTAAAAGACTACGACCTATAATAGAACCCCAGCAAAGCGAAACACAACTTGGATTTATGAAAAACAAAGAAAGCATAGATGCCACCTTTGCTCTTAAACAGCTAATTGAAACATCAATCGAAATTACTCTGCTTATCCTTTGTCGACCAAGACAAGGCATTTGATGGAGTTGATAGAAACAAGCTATGGGAAATCCTTAAATGATGTGGAGTGAGTACACATCTAACAAACTTATGTAGAAGCTATTACACCAACAGTGAATGCACAGTAAGAACAAATGGAGGATACTCAGAACCCTACACCATAAGATCCTGAGTTCGACAAGGTTGTGTCCTGTCCCCCCTCTTGTTCATAACTTATATAGACAGTATATGTAAAGAAACCAGCCAAAGAGAGACCGTAACAACAACGCATGAAGATCAGAACACAGCAGGTAATGCACCAAGTGCTCCACAGAACGTCGCTTTCAACCCCCTCTCACAGTCAGCTGATCTATGTGTCTAAGACCCTGTGTCTAAGTTGAAGATGTCAGCCACGGGAAATGGATCTTTGGTGACGAATACTCGGATGAACTATCCCCGATGGAGTCACAGATTGCATGGCCATACATGTTGTTAACTGTCATGGGTGTTTCAATGGAGCACGTGTACAATGGAGGTTTGACGTTCTTGGTGATGTGACCACTTTGTATTAGAAAGAAACCAAGAGTGTGGAGAGATGAGTGATGTATATGGGTTTCTGTACCAGATACGGTGAAGGCCTTCGGTAACGTAAAACAAGGAAAGTGGTGCTGATTATGTATTGTGAAATGTCTTTTCAGATAAAACTTCAAGACACATTTGGTCGAGACATTTCGTATTTTGGCCTTTTCGCCTTTGGTTATTTTTTCCTAGGTCTTTATAAGTTTGGACGATCTATATCTGCATTTAGCCGACATCTTTCCCTTTTTGGTTGACAAATTTTCCGACTTTTCATTACCTTGAATGGTGTATTTCATTACTTGGTCAATATTTTTTTCTATTTGGTTGACCCATTTTCCTATCTGGCCAAGATTTTTTTCCATTGATTATTTTTATAAATTTGGCCGAGACATTTCTCTCTTTAGGCCTTTTCATACTTGGTTAACTCCTAGTTTTTATACATTTGACTATTCCGACTTTTCATAACTTCTTCTAAGACTTTGTTCATGTCTGATAATGTAAGCTCTGAGCCAACAAGACAACGTCATGAAAACAAACCACTAAAGAAAAGCAACAAAAAAACTTGATTTCAATATTTTTAGCACCAAAATATGTGTGTTATTCATCAAAACAGTTTAGTGATATAAGAAAAAATCAATGACATACATATTCATCAAAACAGTTTAGAGATATAAGAAAAAAAATCAATGACATACATGATTAGTGAAAAAACCAAAAAGTTCTGGATTAGTGATCTTCGTTCTTCTGGGCTCTGCTTTTTGTTTGTATGTGTGTATTTGTGTATAGCTGTTGTTGTGACAGTAGTAATGGTAGGAGATGGGTGTGTATGTCTTTGATTGTTCTTGTGTATGGGTAAGTGTGTCTGTGTGTACTTGTGTATAGTTGTGGTGACAGTAGTAATGGTATGTTTTGTCTGTACTTCTGTGTCTGTATGCGTGTACGTGTGTTTGTTTGGTTGTCTTTGTGTTTGTCTTTGAGTGTTCTTGTGTATGGGTGAGTGTGTCTGTGTGTACTTGTGTATAGTTGTGATGACAGTAGTAATGGTATGGTTTGTCTGTACTTCTGTATCTGTATGTGTGTACGTGTGTTTGGTTGTCTTTGTAGGTGTGTACATGTGTGTACGTGTCTTTTTGTTTATGTATTTGTTATGTGTGCTTATGTGTATACGTGTATGGTTGATGTCTTTGTGTTATCTGTATGTATAATTGTATGGTTGATGTCTTTGTGATGTGTGTGCTTATGTGTATACTTGTATGGTTGATGTCTTTGTGGTATCTGTATGTATACTTGTATGGTTGATGTCTTTGTGATGTGTGTGCTTATGTGTATACTTGTATGGTTGATGTCTTTGTGGTATCTGTAAGTATACTTGTATGGTTGAAGTCTTTGTTATGTGTGTGCTTATGTGTATACTTGTATGGTCGATGTCTTTGTGGTATCTGTATGTATACTTGTATGGTTGATGTCTTTATGATGTGTGTGCTTATGTGTATATCTTTTGATGTGACAGTAATAACGGTATGGGTTGTCTGTGTATGGTTGTCTCTGTGCTTGTATGTGTGTTTGTGTGAACCTCTGTGTCTTTGATTAAGGGTGTGTACTTGTGTATAGCTGTTGTTGTGACAGTAGTAATGGTATAGTTTGTCTGTACTTCTGTGTCTGTATGTGTGTACATGTGTTTATTTGGTTGTCTTTGTGTTTGTCTTTGAGTGTTCTTGTGTATGGGTGAGTGTGTCTGTGTGTACTTGTGTATAGTTGTGATGACAGTAGTAATGGTATGGGTTGTCTGTACTTCTGTGTCTGTATGTGTGTACGTGTGTTTGGTTGTCTTTGTGGGTGTGTACATGTGTGTACGTGTCTTTTTGTTTATGTATTTGTTATGTGTACTTATGTGTATGCTTGTATGGTTGATGTCTTTGTGGTATCTGTATGTATACTTGTATGGTTGATGTCTTTGTGATGTGTGTGCTTATGTGTATACTTGTATGGTTCATGTGTTTGTGGTATCTGTATGTATACTTGTATGGTTGATGTCTTTGTGATGTGTGTGCTTATGTGTATATCTATTGATGTGACAGTAATAATGGTATGGGTTGTCTGTGTCTGGTTGTTTTTGAGTGTTCTTGTGTATGGGTGAGTGTGTCTGTGTGTACTTGTGTATAGTTGTGATGACAGTAGTAATGGTATGGTTCGTCTGTACTTCTGTATCTGTATGTGTGCACGTGTGTTTGGTTGTCTTTGTGTTTGTCTTTGAGTGTTCTTGTGTATGGGTGAGTGTGTCTGTGTGTACTTGTGATGACATTAGTAATGGCATGGTTTGTCTGTACTTCTGAATCTGTATGTGTGTACGTGTGTGTATATGTGTGTGTGTATGTCCTGTTCTTCCCCGAGAGGAGAGTGGGAATCAACAAGTACATCTTCAACTTATTATCTGTTGGGATTATTGCCTGACTTTAGTCTACCCTCCTCTCTTCTGTCTTCCCTTCCATATATCTAGTGGTTTCACTCTCTCTCTGTTATTCTCTCAACACATACTCCGACAACAGTTTCTTTCAACAATAAACAAAAGATTTATTAATAAAACTATGTCTGGTGTATGTATGGATTTTGTAAGTGTAGTTGATAGGGTGTTCTATGGTTGGTGTTAGAAAGAACTCTGCATGTCTATCAGCGGTGTGGCTTCTCGCCCATAAATTCTTCAAGATCACAGGACAGCACATCAAACAGGACAGAGCTCACCCGGGATTATCCGTATGCTTGAATCTGATGGTAAATCCGTTATTGAATGAAACAAAAACTGTTCACCACTGAGTCACTGTACCGTAATAAAAGTCCCGTAAGTTTATGACTGCGCTCGAGTCTGTTTCATGACGGTGCATATCCAACATCGAAAAAACCACCACCTCGTCACAGTTATTCCTATTGTCTATAGATTAATATCAATGTCTCTAATTGTCTATTCTTTCTTCTTTGTTTACTCAAGGGTATTCCTCTTCATCTCTTCTCTTTCAGGGCCTTAGTGTTATATTCGTTTGAGCATACAGTGTTCTGTATTTATTTCTTTATTTTATTCTTTCTTCATCTTAACCTTTTTTCTCAGGTTTGTTTGGTTCTCCGTATGTACTTTAGTTATTTAATGTAGTACTCTTCATCCTGTCTCTGCTTTCACTAGGAGAGTAGAACCTGTGGATAAGTATAACAGATCCAGTGAGAAATGTCCGCCCCTTACTCCTACATATGCAAGTGTCCTTCTCCAGCCATAATGACAAGGCTTCCGAAGTACATCCGCATAAGACATATGAATTCACCAAAGTCTAAACTATCTACTAATAGAAAGAAATGGTAATTGCTATTCACACACATCTATATTCCTATGCTAAACTATATCTAATATCTTTATACCTTATTTAGGCATCTATGTTCCTGGAATTGAAAAAACACTTAGCGAATAACACACTATTATCCCCTCTTTCCATCATTAGGGACGTGTATTTCTATTCCCACTCAAGAACATATCTCCTTCAGGTCAGTTTGGAACACACACTAAACTTACACAAAGAATTGACCCTCTTTATATCGGTCATCTCTGCCGCATAGTCCTTGACCTTGCTTGACATCTCAAGTCCCTACTTCATTATCACCTTTTAGTGGAAAATTACAGAACTGGAACTTTTCCGTTATTCATTCACCCAGACCGCAATATGCTGTCCAATAATGCTGTCTGCCTTTGTTGCAACCCAATTTTTCCACGCGACAGATTTACCTGGCTGTCGGTGGGCACTTCCGTGTCTTGACCTATAAACACATTCGCCTAGTCACTTCGTTGTTGTTAACCCTTCTCCTACCTGGGCAGTCGGTTTATACAGTCGTCTATCTGGGAATCATTAACTCTCAGTATTTCACGACATAGGCCCCCTCTTTAAGAGATTAGACCGCGTCGAATCTTTCTCACTGTAGGTTTGATTCCCATGATCCACAATCCTAATCTTCTTCCTCCGGAGCTAGATGTCTGGATAATAAATCTGCTCCTACATTTTCCTTACCAAAAATGTATTCCACTGTGAAGTCCAGTTGCAGCAACAACGTCCATCACATCCACCGTGCGTTGAGCTTCTGCGAAGTAGCTATTAACATCACGTGTTGATGATATGATTGGATCCTCACGTGGCTCCCATCATTATCCATTAGGCGCTCTAATTGACACCCTACTATACTACTCACGACTGAAACTAGTGTTGGCTCCTCGCTCCTGTACGTCCGGTCGACCTACTTTCGACTTGCGTCAGCGACGGCTCACAATACAAACGGATTGTCCCATCTTGATTGTAACACTGCTTCCATGTCCTCTTGGTTTCCCCCGGCTTTGCCTCTGGGGATGTTCCGCCTCGTCCTCGTCGGACCGAGTCGTCTTTCCCAAACCTCCTGGACTTTTGCTTCCAGTACCATCTTGGGCGATATTGTATCTGGTCAGCCAATCTTCGGTTGGAGTCCTGGGTAATTCTCGCTTTTCCCGACGTTACCCACCCCTTCTGAACTTGGTTACCGGTGAAACTTTCACTCTTGTCCTTTCCCTGACTTGTGATTTCCCTCCTCCTGTCGTTGGGTAAATCTGACCTATCACGTACTGTCCCATAGGTCCTCCTATGTTGTACTGGCGATCTCTGGTCTTCGTCTGGACTGGTAACCTTTGTCCCAATGGCTGCCATCACCATAAAGTGCGAAGCTTTGCTCCCGGATCTCTCTTCATATTTCCTAATGAGATGTCTAGGGAGATTTTTCTTCTCTTCCCCGATCCGTATTTTGTAGATGTTCTTGGACACCACCTTTTCCACAGGATAAGGTCCTTTCCATCCTACTTGGAGTATATTGGTCTCTGCTGGACTCCACACTTCCACTTTGTCTTCCACTTTAAGAGCTAGTTTCCTCTTAATTCGCTTGTTGGGTGGTGCTTTCTGGCACTCCGAACAAGACTTCACCCACCGGCGTACATCTCCGGTCATTCCTGGCCAGCAATAATGGCCGGATATTTGCTGCAAGGTCTCTCTGACATCCATATGTCGATTCTCGCCTATGATGTGTCCACTCTGAAGAATGTGAGGACGGTGGGTCTCTGGAACCACCCACTGCTCATGCAGGTTATCTCCCCTCCCAGCTCTCCGATAGAGTAGTTGATTCTTCAGAAAGTACTGTCCCCGTTCTGGTGGCTCAGCACTTCTTTGCAGCTTCCTGTAGCAAGGATGCAACGTAGTATCCTTCCTCTGGGCAGTATGCAATTCTCCTATCCCTGAGTTGTCGCATAGAGTCTCTGCCTCTTTTTCCTTCCCTTGCGATCCACTGACTACTGTTCCCTTGTGGGTTGGCTGTTTGGGCATCCCCAAAAAGACATATTTCGTGCCAATGATCATTGGGAATAGGGAGTCAGCTAATACAGCCGCAGGAATAATGCCCGTGACGTACCTGGATTTAATCTCCACCTTGGCGATTGGCAGCGTCATGTAACAGCACTCCTCATTGCCGGCTTTAGCTCTATGGTCTCCCCTGTAAGTTGGTCTGGGCTTACCAAGCTGGCGTCTATCACCGCTTCCCCATCCAAACCTGTATCGTAGAGACAAGCAACCTGCTGGCCATTGACTTCAATCAGTTCAACCACAGGTGGTCTCTCTTGGTCCTGAGTGTCTTTCATCTCCTTGACCGTTTCCTTGCCTTCCTCTTTTGATTCCTCGAGGTTGGTTATGCAATTGGCGTCGTTTGCCTTGCATCTGCAGTCCACAGTATTATGTGTTATCGACTGGCAGTGTGTGCACCATGTTCCCTTCCTAGGTTTCCGTGTGTCCTTTGTGTTCCTTTCTCCTTCGCCAACCTCAGCCTTGTCTGTGATCACCGATGTAGGAATCACTTTGCATGTTGCGAAGTAAGAACTTTTAGGTTTCGATCTGCAGTCCTTCGTGTTATGCGATGGTACCTTGCAGAATGAACACCACCTCTCAGACCACGGTCGTTTCGCTTGAGAATTCGAGGTGCTCTGGCTTCCTACCTTCACCTTCTCTGAACTCTCCTCTGTGTGCTTTATATAAGGTTCCATTTTTCCTCCTTCCCAGTTTTTAGGTTTCTTTTTCTCTGGTTTCTCCTGACCTTTGGTTTGTGTACTTAGTTCCTCAGTTTCACCATGTACTTCCACGAATCTTTCCGCCAGCTTATTCACAGCCTCAATCCGTTCCGCCCCTTGTTCTCCCAAGAAGGTTCTGAGAGGTTTCAACATTTGCTTTCGCATCTGGTCGACCACCATCATCTCTTCGAGACTCTCATAATCCCTCTTGAATTCTGCCAAGTCCATCCATTTCTGGAGATAGGATTTCAGCCTTAGACTGTAGGCGGCGAATAGTTCTCCCGGCTCTCGTCTAGACGATCTAAACTTCTTCCTATACGTTTGGGCTGTGACTTCATAATGTTTCATCAAAGCGGCTTTCAATTCCTCATACTGATTTTCCTGTCCTGGTGGTAGGCGTGTGTAGACCTCGTACCCTGAACCACGTAAAGACTGGGATAATTTAAGAGCCCATCTGGTTCTATCCAGTCCCATAGCGACTGCCATAGCCTCGAACCGATCCAAAAACTGGTATATCTTCTCTTTACTTTCATCAAAGACCGCCAAGGGAAACTTCATGGCATGGTAACCCTGTCCACTCATGTATGTTGCCCCAGGTGAAGATGAACTTCCTTCTGCTGCATCTATTTCACCCTTAGTTTGTGTCTTGAGTTCTAACTCTTTCAAGCGGTATTCATGTTCCATTTCTTGTCTCCTGGCAGTCTGTTCCATTTCCAGTTTCTTGGTCTCCTGGTCCATTTTCTTGGCCTCTTGTTCCATTTCCAGTCGCTTGGTCTCCTGGTCCATTTTCTTGGCCTCTTGTGATCTTCTCGTTCTGCTTGACGAATCTCTCGCTCTCTTTCCTGGATGTAATCAGTTAAGTCTGAACCAGCCAACCCAATTTCTTCTCCGTTGGCCCTAAGTTCTGCTGTAGTTAGTTTGGGAGTGGCCATAGTTAAAGCAGGTAAGTCAGCACGTTGCGTAAAGACACCTCAAGGCAGTAAAAAAGTACTCACTATACAATTATGTTCCTACCTAGAACCTATATCATGAATCTATGTCTATCTAATATTATTAATCTACAACACCACACCGTACATCACAACCACTCTCTCATCCACAAGAGGAGATATAGGATAAAGACTTATGTAGACGTGTGACCGTGTGACTAGGTATGTAATGTGTCTTACCACCTATCCACATTCACTCTGTCTGGAACTTTCTCACTGTAAAGTCACCAGCATTAATGAACTGTTTCTACCATAAATGTAATGGCACCATATATCCAATGGACGTCCTTCCATTAAAAGTCATCAATATATACTTCTTTTTCTTTTATTCCAATCAGTATGTCCCAACATGCAGGTACTCCGCTATGCCTGTGCCAATATGCAGGTACCCCTCTATGTATATGCCCTGTTATGCCTCCAGGTCATATGGGTATTTTTCCTACCCCGCTCGCTCCACCAATTATGTCCTGTTCTTCCCCGAGAGGAGAGTGGGAATCAACAAGTACATCTTCAACTTATTATCTGTTGGGATTATTGCCTGACTTTAGTCTACCCTCCTCTCTTCTGTCTTCCCTTCCATATATCTAGTGGTTTCACTCTCTCTCTGTTATTCTCTCAACACATACTCCGACAACAGTTTCTTTCAACAATAAACAAAAGATTTATTAATAAAACTATGTCTGGTGTATGTATGGATTTTGTAAGTGTAGTTGATAGGGTGTTCTATGGTTGGTGTTAGAAAGAACTCTGCATGTCTATCAGCGGTGTGGCTTCTCGCCCATACATTCTTCAAGATCACAGGACAGCACATCAAACAGGACAGAGCTCACCCGGGATTATCCGTATGCTTGAATCTGATGGTAAATCCGTTATTGAATGAAACAAAAACTGTTCACCACTGAGTCACTGTACCGTAATAAAAGTCCCGTAAGTTTATGACTGCGCTCGAGTCTGTTTCATGACGGTGCATATCCAACATCGAAAAAACCACCACCTCGTCACAGTTATTCCTATTGTCTATAGATTAATATCAATGTCTCTAATTGTCTATTCTTTCTTCTTTGTTTACTCAAGGGTATTCCTCTTCATCTCTTCTCTTTCAGGGCCTTAGTGTTATATTCGTTTGAGCATACAGTGTTCTGTATTTATTTCTTTATTTTATTCTTTCTTCATCTTAACCTTTTTTCTCAGGTTTGTTTGGTTCTCCGTATGTACTTTAGTTATTTAATGTAGCACTCTTCATCCTGTCTCTGCTTTCACTAGGAGAGTAGAACCTGTGGATAAGTATAACAGATCCAGTGAGAAATGTCCGCCCCTTACTCCTACATATGCAAGTGTCCTTCTCCAGCCATAATGACAAGGCTTCCGAAGTACATCCGCATAAGACATATGAATTCACCAAAGTCTAAACTATCTACTAATAGAAAGAAATGGTAATTGCTATTCACACACATCTATATTCCTATGCTAAACTATATCTAATATCTTTATACCTTATTTAGGCATCTATGTTCCTGGAATTGAAAAAACACTTAGCGAATAACACACTATTATCCCCTCTTTCCATCATTAGGGACGTGTATTTCTATTCCCACTCAAGAACATATCTCCTTCAGGTCAGTTTGGAACACACACTAAACTTACACAAAGAATTGACCCTCTTTATATCGGTCATCTCTGCCGCATAGTCCTTGACCTTGCTTGACATCTCAAGTCCCTACTTCATTATCACCTTTTAGTGGAAAATTACAGAACTGGAACTTTTCCGTTATTCATTCACCCAGACCGCAATATGCTGTCCAATAATGCTGTCAGCCTTTGTTGCAACCCAATTTTTCCACGCGACAGATTTACCTGGCTGTCGGTGGGCACTTCCGTGTCTTGACCTATAAACACATTCGCCTGGTCACTTCGTTGTTGTTAACCCTTCTCCTACCTGGGCAGTCGGTTTATACAGTCGTCTATCTGGGAATCATTAACTCTCAGTATTTCACGACAGTGTACTTGGCTATCTTTGTGGTTGTATGACCCTCTTTGTAAGATTTTTACACATCTCACAAAAAAAGAGACTTGTATCTCTAACAACGCACCAGCTAATATTCTTTTCGCTAATATTGGTAGTACTATTATCACTACTAGTGATTTCTCCTCACTTTACCCACCACCATTGCATTATACGTACTTTCCCCTGCAATTTAAGTGGTCACTCGACCACTTGACCATTGCTTGACCACTGCTTGACCACGTCAGCTATCACTTTAATCACTACCATAATCTTAGGCAAATCGTCCTCTACAATTTAAGTGGTCATTTGACCACTTGACCTCTACTTGACCATTACTTGACCACCTCATCGATCATTTTAACCAACACCGTTTCACTACACGTACTTTCCTCTACATTTTAAGTGATCACTCGACCATTTGACCACTACTTGACCCATACTTGACCACTATTTGACCATGTCATTACTTATTTTACCATCACCGTTTCACTACACGTACCATACCCTACAATTTAAGTGGTCATTCGACTACGTGATCACTACTTGACCAGTACTTGCCCACTATTTGAACACCCCTTGACCACATCTTGATCATCACCATGCCACTATACCTACTTTCACAGACAATTTAAGTAGTCACTTGATCATTTACCACTACTTGACCACTACTTGGCCACTTCATCGATCACTTTAACAAACACAGGTTCACTACACGTACTTTCCCTTACAATTTAAGTGGTCACTCGACCACTTAACCACTACTTGACCGCTACTTAGGCACTACTTGACCACTACTTGACCACTGTTTGACTACTAATTTACCACCCTTTAATCATCCCCATATCATTACAACCACTTTCCCCTAAAATTTCCTCATTTGACCACCACTTGACCACTGGTTGACCACTGTTTGACTACTAATTTACCACCCTTTAATCATCACCATATCATTACAACCACTTTCCCCTAAAAATTTCCTCATTTGACCACCACTTGACCACTGGTTGACCACTGCTTGACCACTAATTTACCACCCTTTAATCATCACCATATCATTACAACAATTTTCACCTAAAATTTTCCTCACTTGAACACCACTTGACCACTGGTTGACCACTGTTTGACCACTAATTTACCACCCTTTAATCATCACGATATCATTACAACCACTTTCACCTAAAATTTTCCTCACTTGAACACCACTTGACCACTGGTTGACCACTGTTTGACCACTAATTTACCACCCTTTAATCATCACCATATCATTACAACCACTTTCCCCTAAAAATTTCCTCATTTGACCACCACTTTACCACTGGTTGACCACTGCTTGACCACTAATTTACCACCCTTTAATCATCACCATATCATTACAACCACTTTCCCCTAAAAATGTCCTCATTTGACCACTACTTGACCATCTCTTGACCACTAATACCTGGTACCAACCCCTTACCACCGATTGACACTATACCATATCCATTACAACCGACGATCTTTAGCTTTCAAGGTTTCATTTGTAACACGTGTGCTGTTAGTGAATAAGCTACTATGACCATCTACAAAGTACTAATAACTTCTACCCACTCTTTATCAACGAATGACACCAAGCCATACCCACAGCAACCAATATTACCGGCCATCTTTACATTTTAATGTTTTCATTTGTAACTTTTGATGATAGTGTATAGACCATTACATCCCTCTATAGATCACTAATAACTGGTATCCATCCCTTATCACCGAGTTTCACTAAGCCATACCCACAGCAATCGAGTTTCACTAAGCCATACCCACAGCAACTAATAATACCGGCCATCGTTACATTTTAAGGTTTTCACTTGTAACCGTATGATGATAGTGTATAGGCCAAAACATCCCTATACTGATCACTAATAGTCGCTACCCACCCCTTAACAACGAATTTCACTAAGCCATACCCGAGACAATCAATAATATGGACCATCTTTACTTGTTAATGTTTTCATTTGTAACCCGTATGTTGACAGTGTATTGGTCACTACGACCCCCTGCGGATCACTACTAGGCGCTACCCACCCCTTAACAATAAATTTCACTAAGCTATACCCGCTAAAATCATTAATATCGGCCATCTTTACTTTTTAAGGTTTTCATTTGTAACCCGTATGATGATAGTAAAAAAGCCACGGTGACCCTCTACAGGCCACTAATATCCACTACCCACCCCTTACCAACGAATTTCACTAAGCTATATCCGCTGCAATCAATATTATCGACCCTTTTTTACTTTTAAAGGTTTTCATTTGTAAGCTGTATGATGATAGTGTATAGGCCGCTACAACACTCTACAAATCACTAATAGCCGCTACCCACCCCTCACCAACGAATTTCACTAGGCTATACCCGCTAAAAATCAATCATATCGACCATCTTTACATTTTAAGGTTTTCATTTGTAACCCTGTGATGATGGTGTTTAAACCCGAACCGCCTAGTCTCACCTCACGCGCCCACCCCCTCGCCACCACCCCGCACCCCGTTGTTATTTATTTTTATTTTTATTTATTTTATTTTATTTTTTAATAATTAATTAAAATTTGTATACACCCACTCAATAGTTATCTGCCCTTAGAAACATAAAATCTTAGAATTATCGCCCTTAGATATGACCTAGATATCACCCATTACCCCACCCAACTTCATGACCGAGGAGGAGTGAAAATCAGCCGAGGTCAAAGTCAATCCTCCACAATCCTCCAAATAACCCCCGATTTGCGCCTTTCTAACTACTTCTGTGTCTATGTGTTTGACTGTTGGCCGACATACACTCTTGTGCAATCAGTCAGCTGATCTGTGTCTAAGTCCTTGACTGTTTACCTACATACATTCTTGTGCAATCAGTCAGCTGGTCTGTGTCTATGTCTTTGACTGTTGACCGACATACATTCTTGTGCAATCAGTCAGCTGGTCTGTGTCTAAGTCCTTGACTGTTTACCTACATACATTCTTGTGTAGTCACTTGTTTCTTCTTCTTCTGCTCTTCACCCTATGTGTATATAGACCAACACCTAGCCAACGCCAACCCGTCCTATCATAAACCCTCAACAAACTCATGCCAACCCGTCCTATCATAGACCCACAACCAACCCACTCCAACCCGTCCTTTCATAGACCCACAACCAACCCACGCCAACCCGTCCTATCACAGACCCACAATCAAACCACTCCAACCCGTCCTATCACAGACCCACAACCAACCCACTCCAACCCGTCCTATCATAGACCCACAACCAACTCACTCCAACCCGTCCTATCACAGACCCACAATCAACCCACTCCAACCCGTCTTATCACAGACCCACAACCAACCCACACCAACCCGTCCTATCACAGACCCACAACCAACCCACGCCAACCAGTTTATCATAGACCCACAACCAACTCACTCCAACCCGTCCTATCATAGACCCACAACCAACTCACTCCAACCCGTCCTATCACAGACCCACAATCAATCCACTCCAAAGCGTCCTATTACAAAACCACAACCAACCCACGCCAACCCGTCCTATCATAGACCCACAACCAACCCACACCAACCCGTCCTATCACAGACCCTCAACCAACCCACTCCAACCCGTCATATCACAGACCCACAACCAACCAACTCCAACCCGTCCTATCATAGACCCACAACCAACCCACTCCAACCCGTCCTATCACAGACCCACAACTAACCCACGCTAACCCGTCCTATCATAGACCCTCAACCAATCCACTCCAACCCGTCCTATCACAGACCCACAACCAACCAACTCCAACCCGTCCTATTATAGACCCACAACCAACCCACGCCAACCCGTCCTATCACAGACCCACAACCAACCGATACCAACCCGTCCTTTAATGGACCCACAACCAGCCGGTGCCAACCCATCCTATCACAGACCCACAACCAACCCACTCCAACCCGTCCTATCACATACCCACAACCAACCCACGCTAATCCGTCCTATCACAAACCCACAACCAATCCATGCCAACCCGTCCTTTCATGGACCCACAACCAGCCGACACCAACCCGTCCTATCACAGACCCACAACCAACCCACGCCAACCCGTCCTATCACAGACCTACGACCAATCCATGCCAACCCGTCCTTTCATGGACCCACAACCAGCCGACGCCAACCAGTCCTATCACAGACCCACAACCAACCCACGCCAACCCTTTCTATCATTTGCTATCTCCTGCAGCCCTCTCCATGTACCACTTTTCCTCACCCGCTCACATAGGTCATCTCTGTCTTTAATTCTCTTTCTCGTGTGTGTTTTCGTCTCCCACTGTTTCCTTTGCTTCGTGGGTTCCAGACAAAGGGGTGTCTAGTTATACTATCCTCGGGTTTTCTCCGTGAGAACACTTATTGTATTAACCCAGCAAGGAAGATAATCATCACATGCTGAATGAACTAAAAAAGACTGTTAGATTCATACAAGAGACGACATTGCAGTTGTAGACATGTTTCAAGCGAACGAAAGAAGAAGAAGAAGAACATGATTTATCCAGTCCCGTCACATCAAACTGCCACAGGGACGTGTACTTCGAAGCTCTGGCCCGTCCGATGTTGTTTCAAGGCCACACGCAGGAGACAGACCACCGGCATTAAGTTCTTTTATAATTAAAACACTTTTAGCAAAATGTACTTCTGTATTCTCAAACAGTTATAACCATTCTGCACTATTATTTCATCATCTCATCTCATTTTGCGCCTCTTGTACCTTGCAGTGTCGAGGTGAAGCATAAACATACCTCATATATCGAGATTCCCATGGACTCGTTATTCCCTCTGTCCATCGTTTACATGACCGGCCACATATTCTGCTTCCGTTTGGTCTGTACATCATTGCTTGTTGTGCACTATTGTTTCTTTGGTCTAATTACTTGAACTTTGCCATACTGGTTACGTATTACTTAAACTCCGAACTCAGTGTGTTACTATTATAAAATTAACATCGCCCGAAGCAGAGATGAATCACCTCTCGGCGTGTTTGAAGTGCTCTGCTGTGTATAAGAACCCACAGGTAGGTAGATACCTGGGTTTAACGGCCACACGCTGAGAATCTGGGGTAGCTTTCTAAAAAATGTTAAGTAAAGTTTGAAGTGCAGGTTGTTCCGTCTGCGTAACATGAACATTTGAGACTTGCCCATACCCGTTCATAAACTCGTTAATGGACTTTAAGTTGGCCCCGAAATGCGGGTTTGTGCCATTCATGTTTACCAGACGTCCTTCGGGTACCTTTTATCAAAACATCGTGTGTGTCCCTATGAAAACGTGCGCCCATTCAAATCCTCTAAATATATATTCAGCGTATATGTACGTGTGTATGTGTCATGTTCTAGTGCTGGCATCAGAGCTTACTGTGGGCGTATCTCTATTTCCAAGCCGTGTTATCAGATTTATGTTCCCGTATCGGGTTTACATCTGAAGTAGCAATGAGATACCTCCTTGACTTCCCGACAATGGAACACAGGATCAAGATCTGGAGAGCTCGTGCATACTTAAAAATAAGTGCAGATGAGCAGCACCCTCTGCATGACGCTGTATTCAGAGAAAAGGGTGACAGGCTAAAGAGGGGCAAATCATGGATGGGTCGGGCCGAAGATGTCGTCGGACAGGTCTGCAGTCTTACCAGTATCAACCCCGGCAAGGAATGGGTGCCGATGCCTCCAGCTTTTAAGTGTACCTTCTCCTGCATTATCACACTCGACAGACGGTGCAGAGAGCAGAACCCTGCCGCTGTCAATGCAGAGGTTAACGCGCTCATCTTTGATCACTCAGATAGCCCCGAAGTGCTCATCTATACAGATGGATCTGTTGTAAAGCAGCAGAGAAGTGCGTGGGCATTTACAGCCCGCTCAGCGGGCCGAACCGTTCAAGAATCCAGTGGTGCCCACTCCATGACCACGAGCAGCATGACGATGGAGGTGATGGCAGTTACACAGGCTTTCATATGGCTGGAATCACAACATTATACCAACGTGTGTGTACTAAGTGATTCAATGAGCATGATTCAGAAGGTCGAAGCTGGATCTGTACGTAGACAGTGGACTGAGTCGCTGTGGAAGTCTGTTGTCCGCAAAGTCACCTTCATCTTCGTCCCGGGACATGCGGGAGTCGAGGGAAATGAACGAGCTGATAAATTGGCTGGCTCTGCACCCCCTGTAGATGGCCAGCCCATGGATCGTGCCGATGTTATTAACGCCCTTAAAGATATGGCGAGAACAGAGGATTTTGACGCCAGTGATTCCACATCGCTTTCCAGGATGAAAGACCTGGGAGTAAGAATCGGCACAGCCAGACGCGAGAGGTACATCGGGAAAACAAAGCGCCTCGTCAACCAACACAGAACTGGCACTATTAGCCACCGGACGCTGATGCATATGCTGGGGGGAGGATCTGAGCACCTATGGACATGTCCGGAGTGCAACGAAGATACCCCAGCTGATAACTAACTAACTAACTAACTAATCTGAATGAAATGGCGGGCAGTTGTGCACGATTTTATCACTGGGCCGAATCTCGTCTGCTCGTAGGTCAAGGTAACTAAGAAGCTAATTTGGCAAGAGCGTGTGCTTCCATTGATTAATCTTACAAGCACGTCATTTCAAGAACGTCATGGTTTGATCCAGGATTTTTATTAACCCTTCAAGAACATCATGGTTTAGTCCGGGGTTTTTATTCATCCTTTAAGAACGTCATCGTTTGGTCCTGGGTTTTTCTCAAGGGACAGTCGTGGCTGAGAGGTTAAGGTGCTCGCCTCACTCTCAGAAGCTTTCGCGTTCGATCCCCCTATAAGGCTGAGAATATTTTTGAAGAACTAGTGGTATCAAAAGTCGCCTTATCTCTTGGGTAGTGAGATCGGGATTCTAGCCTTTACAGATAAGGGCGGAAAACAGAAAGTCCGGTGTGCAAGTAAAAAAAAATCCCATGGTAGTTGGACAATACAGAGTAGGCCGCTGCTCTGGTACTACTGTTAGGAAAGAAAACCTACTCACGGGTAGAAAGAACCCGTTACCGTGGATGGAATCTGCCCAGACCAGTGGCTCTCAACCATTTTGGCCCATGCACCCTTTCACCACATGTCAGAATGTCACAACCCCACCCCCCACCCCCCCCACCCCCGTTTCCAGCGAACAAAAGAAGAAAAATGTCCCCCCCCCCCAACCCGTTTCCAAAATTGTCAGCCTCAAAAGGTGCAGTTTTTATATTCACAACACTTTATTAACGCACCAAATTAATCATATTACAATAAATAAAGCAGGTCCGCATGACAGAATGGGTAAGAACGCTTGTTCTTAAACATCCGTTGTGCTGATGCGGAGGTAAACGATTCAACCCCTACACCGGACAGCTGGACTAAAATGTTGACCTTGACTTGGGTGTTGCTGTCCAGGTTGTGTCATGTTCTGCCCAGTTCTCTGACGTGTTACTGTAAAGGTTGTCTCATGTTCTACGGTCTTCTCTGACATGTTGATGTCCAGGTTGTGTCATGTTCTGCAGTGTTCTCTGAGGTGTTGTTGTAATGGTTGTGTCATGGTTTACAGTGTTCTCTGAGGAGTTTCTGTAAAGGTTATGTCATGTTCTACACTTTTCTCTGACATGTGTAATGTTCTGTATTTTTCTCTGACGTGTTGCTGTAATGACTGTATCATGTTCCACAGTGTTCTCTGACATGTTGCTGCAAAGGTTGTGTCGTGTTCTGAGAAGTTCTTTGGCGTGTTGCTGTCAAGGTTGTGTCATGAGCATGTTGCAAGTTGATGATATCATAACTATCAAACTGTCATCCACTGCCTATAGTAACTTGCGGTGTAAGACAGTGGGAGGGTCTTGAGCCTGCGAAATTAAAGCCGCATGACCAGTGCAGGCTCCACGAACTGTACAAGTTAAGGTTTTCTTTTTGCCTCCTACAGAAAAATATCCAAACCTTGTGGTGTGTAAAGAAAAGTAAAGTCGAAAGGGACCGAGTTAAATATAATCAAGATTAAATCCGCCTATATAAGAAAGTCAGAGAATGGCTCACGAACCCCTAAGAGTGGTATGAAGATAATTAAGTAATATATCCCCACTCTAAAGATATGAATAGAAAATGGCTTTCCTATTACAAGGCGTCGTGATTCCTCGGAAGTTACCAGGGTGCATAGAGGAGTTTACTCGACTCTATAAATGAAGTTTGACCCCGTAAATTCTCCTAGCCACTGGAGATCCCGTTAAAGAAATATTGCAATGTGTATGTTGCAACAAATTGCAACAACCAACTGTGCTGAACATAATCAACAAATAAATTGACTCAAACTCTTGGTTCATTTAATACCTCTATTTGGGATACTTTCTGGGGGTGCAGGAGGATCAATGATCCGTTGATAGTGAAAAAAAAAAAAAAAAAAAACAGATATACCACAAACATGGTACCACTCCACATGAAAAATAATTCCCTTACTCAATCACTAAAAATCATGTTCTTAATAAAATCAGAGTCCATATTTTCCCGTATAAATTAAACAAAGAATTCACTGTCTTTTGCGGAAAATATTGGTCCAATATCTAGTTGCCTCTAGTAATAATGTTAATATGTTCCTTGCCTGTAGGCATCAAATTCATATACTATAATGGTATTGCTGGAACATCTTTCTTCTTCACTGCGCCATCGGAATATGTTGAATTCTCTTTGGTGAACTCCAGATTGTTCCTTCCGAATCACTAGTGTTGTGTTTAATAAAATGTATGAGTGTCTTTGTAAATTACACTTTGAAATAATTAGCTTTGTGGGCGAGACTCTCTGACATGGCTGAGGTTTGAAGGTCAATAAAAATGGCGAGGATCCACACTTCAGTTGCTACGAAGGCGACCACTCCATCATCGGGTACTTTGAAGCAAAAAAGGATCTGTCCCATGATAGATGTTCATGGTACCAACAGCTCACCAGTCTTCAGCAGTCAAGCCGGTCCTCTAATGTTTAGGATGAGACGAAAAAGCCAAAAACCCATAACCTAGCTTTCTGGTCTGTGAAACAGCAACCAACCGCTATATTCTCGAAAAATATACTTAAATACTTAATTTAAACAATTTTGTTGCGTATCCCTTACGGGACGTTGCAGTAAACACCAGCATTTTCAGCTGCTGTTGATGTACTAGGCAAGTGTTACGTTCAGTAGTTTGCCATTGCTTTCTGAACGACCGGCTCCTATACCTTTTTCGAACAAACCAGCACCGCTGTGTTTCGAACCCGGGTATACGGGATCACAAACCGCGTTCGCAAGCCCTTTAGCCACAGAGACCGGTACTTAAATATTATGATGATACAATAACATCACACTACAAAAAAAAAGACACAAGTGATGGAACAAAACGTCACATTGTTATAAAGATTTCTTATGACATCTTTATCATGATGAAAAAATATGTCACAATAAGACACATAACATCCTGTTGAGACAACATGTCTGTTGAGATAAACGTCCGTTGAGACAAATCATTCGTTGAGATAAAACGTCTTTTGTGATAAACATCTGTTGTGATGAAAGTCTTTTGTGATAAACGTCTGTTGTGATAAACATTTGTTGTTAAAATGTCTGTTGTGATAAACGTCTGTTGTGATGAACATCTGTTATGATAAACGTATGTTGAAATAAACATCTCTTTGGATAACAACGTCTGGTTGATATGATGTCAAAGACAAGATGAATTGTTAAGAGTATACAATGATATACGGTTGAGATAAAGACGTAAAATGATAAACTGAAACGTCATCCTGTTGGGACGAACCATCATAAGGAAATAATGACGTCAGAATAAGACACACATCATTGCAAGATACGGTCGTCAGGCCAGATTAAAACGTCAATGATAAGGTAAGTAACGTCATGGGAAAGGCAAACGTCTTATTAAATCTCATCATCTCCCGTCATGTCTGTAACTCACCAAAATCACAAACAACTCAACATTCCCGAATGATACATTCACAAACAAAAATAACACAGAGATCCTTTCTCAAAATAGTGATCATAAGAATTACCGAGAGAGGTATAAGATAGATATCTCATAATATCAAGAAAAATTCGAACACGTGAACGTAAGATTACCTTTCCAGCCTAGCTCCATTGAATATGGGTTAAAGACACAATCCTAACTTCTGTCGCTTTCACGAGCACAACAGTTGCACCATACATTCAGTAAAACTGCATTATGCCATTCACTTAAAAATTGGCAGAACTATGAACGTAAAATTCCGCCAAGCCGTTTACAGCACTGAAATCATGCTTGCCTTGAGTGCAACGTCGTGCAAAATAATGCACCACCTAACTATTGTTTCTTTTCACATGAGTAATCATCTCAGACAAAAGAATATATCACTACCTGTAATATTCTCAGAACATAGTTAGGAAAAGACGTGTGAAATTGGATATTCTATTGAATATTGAATACGTGCACATGAGTTCAAGATAGCAATTTATAAGTGTAATCTCTACAGCATGAAGAAGACTTCTTATGAAGTGTATGTATCAAGAACATGTTTCTCACAGCCAAAGATAAGCAGTTATGGCGAATCTCTATAGTACAAGGAATAAAGTCTAATAATTTGCATTTATAGTCAAATAAAATGCCTATAGCATTTAGAAATTGCATTCACAAGAGATGAGATTTTGAACATGGAAAATCAACAGTTGACAAAGCATTGTCATTCTGCAAAAGTCGATTTTCAGCGAGCGAAGAAATCAGTTTGTATTTTCTCAATGAAACAACATTGTCACAGCGGCACTTGTTTACATATAAAATCGCACGATACCTGCCTTGCAATATTCTCATCATTATAGTCATAACATGTTTGAAATGATAAACTCACCTTGGATCCCAAGAGAGCACAGAATAAGAATTTAGTACTAAAATTGTACGAAATAGGACAAAATTGTGCTGGAGAAAACCTGGCATGTGTCGCTCTCCAGTACTGGGCCAGTAAATGAAGTTTAAACATGTCTCTGTACCTTCGTTCAGCAGGTAATGCCAATGACGTCAGAGTTCATCCAATCGTATTACAGTATTCGTGAACTCAAGCCGTGTCAAAAAGCTTCTATAACGTTCATTACTATTATTAATCGGGTCAACACTTCTTAAGGCACTCCATTTTGATCATGTTTTCGTGTTGTTATAGAAAAGCTGTGGTGACTGAATAATATGGAATATTACACACCTTACCGAGTATTAGAACCAGGGTCTCGGGAGAACCTTACAATCTAGCCAATCGGTCAGTCACTTATATAATAACCGCCAACCGAATTCCCTAGTGCACGTTACATAGATCTCATTATAATCCCTTTGTACCACGAAAACACACAGCGACAGTCCTAGTCCTTGTTTCTATAGATCTCATATTTTCTCAATGTATATAGAAAACACACTGCGACAGTCTATATCCTTGTTCTGTCATCATCATCATGTGCCATGCCGATAAGCTTGGGCGCGATAATGTTTCGCCATCACACACAATCACCAGTGTCGTGGATCAGTTCAGTGTTCCTGTCTCGACCATGCCACATGGCCAAGCCATCCAGGCATTTACTTCTCTGCCTCCCCTTTGTATGTTCCCCTCAATTTTGCCAGTTGTCACCAAGTTCTCCGATGTATTTATACTCATGACGTGTTTCTATAGATCTCATTATATTTTCATTGTATAAAGAAAGCACACCGCAACAGTCTGTATCCTTGTTTCTTTAGCTCTCATTATATTCTCATTGTATATCGAAAACATGGTTTGGTTTGTTTTAATAAATCACATTGCATTCACTTGTGGATGTGGAAGTCAAGGGGAAATCAGAACATTATCTTCACAAGTTTTTATGAAGATTCCAGAACATCAAAGATCAAGGTCTGTGGAGAGACATGAACGCCTAAGCAAGTTGGCAAGGCACTTGATGATGATGATGATAGATCTCATTATATCTTCATCGTATAACGACAATAAATCAAACAACAATCAACATCCTTGTCTGAAACTCTCTTTTGTATCCGGAAGTTAACTCATTAACTATCAGATTACAAAACATGTGCTAGGGATCATGTTTAAACAAAAATTTATAAACAGCGCAATACCTGTGACTATGTTTTTTTTTAAAAATTGTTTCAGTTAAAGTATTATTTATTTATACGCTTCATGTGATATATAATAAATAACTCTGCAGCATACACCTGGCGCAATGCAACGAAATATGCCCGGCAATAAATCGTACAAGATGTTGTTTGTGACTTCTGTGCTTAACATCACAATTTTCCGACATATTTTCCCACGGATTCGAACACATGACCACGGGATTGCTAGGCAACCTTACTATCCACTACGCTACCGCAACTCTTCATTGAAACGTTGCTGGGTTAAAGATGGTCTGAAGGTGGGAGGGTCGACATCATTACACCGGGTCTTATCCCGCATGGCTCTGTCTCTTTCCGCAGACGGCCTGTCCAAAGTCTAGCACAAAGCGTGAACTCTGTAGGTCCAGCAACGACCCCCCAGGACTCTTCAAGAAAAATACACCCGTGAACTGAATGCCGAATTCCGGAATCAACCCGACAACTTTATGGTCGTGAGGTAGGCGGTTTAACCGCTTTACCACAAAGACCTTCGATGTGTTCCTGGTTGTAAATGTCAGGTATATGGTTCAACGGTCATTATAAATTAACTCGTAACTCGGCATGTTGTTTAATAACACTTTTTGGTGTTCCCCCGAAGTTGATTAAAAACACAAACCAGGGTACGCTTGTTCGTGAAACGAAATTTTGTTAGTGTCATGTTTGTCTCACAAAGTATTTGTTTTAAATTTGAAATGGGAATCTGTAAGTACCATAGAAAGTGTACATCAGTATTAAGTGTAGATGTGTTTGAAGTGTAAAGATGTTTCTCTCTTAAACTGTGTGTTTTATACGATAGAATTTGTAAGAAACAAAAAATTGTATATGTGTGTGAAGTGAATATCTGTTTGTAGTGTACATATGTTTGCAATGTACACATGTTTAAAGTATACACCTGTGTGCGTCTGTGTGTAGTGTATATCTGTGTGTGGTGTACATCTGTGTGTAGTGTACATCTGTGTGTAGTGTACATCTGTGTGTGGTGTACATTTGTGTGTAGTGTACATCTGTGTGTGGTGTACATCTGTGTGTAGTGTACATCTGTGTGCGTCTGTGTGTAGTGTACATCTGTGTGTAGTGTACATCTGTGTGTGGTGTACATCTGTGTGTAGTGTACATCTGTGTGTAGTGTACATCTGTGTGTGGTGTACATCTGTGTGTAGTGTACATCTGTGTGTGGTGTACATCTGTGTGTAGTATACATCTGTGTGTAGTGTACATCTGTGTGTAGTGTACATCTGTGTGTGGTGTATATATGTGTGTAGTGTACATCTGTGTGTAGTGTACATTTGTGTGTAGTGTACATCTGTGTGTAGTGTACATCTGTGTGTGGTGTATATCTGTGTGTAGTGTACATCTGTGTGTGGTGTACATCTGTGAAACGTTTACATCCGTGTGTAACTCTCCCTCACCACCCCCCTCCCCCCCCCCCCCAACACAAAAAAAACGTTCTTAATCTCTATTGCGCATCTGTTGTTGTTTTTTCTCAAACTGACATATCGAGGGTGGGACAGCACAGTCTTATATCGATAAAACTATAATAGATTCTCCAATGTTTTCCCGCCTGGTGCAAGAGTTAAACAGCTGATCCACACCTCATGTTGTAACTGCTAAGCCAATGTTGGGTGTTGCCCCTGGCACAGTTTCCTTCGACTGCATCTGCGGTAATGCTGGGCGTACTTATTACATTTTACCGCACAAACAATAACAACAACAGCTATACAATGTGGTTTAGTAACATCAGCACCTACAAGCAAAGCCGGATGTTGTTACTAGAAAGTCACTACACAAGATACTAGGATGTGGTCAGGAACAGAATGCTGTTCAACAGATAACAATGCATGGGGAAGATACAATAGAAGGCAACAATGCGATACTGTGGTGGGCTGTGAGAAAACATTTGACGTCAATATGGTAGGGAAAAGGATGAGCTGTCGTCGAAAGTGAAACTGTCCACTTTACACATCGTGGGACGTGTTTTGGGGCTTCGGTAAGGCTCGTGTTTGGTTGTTGTTGTTTTATTTAAACAAAACGTGTTAGCCCGTGGGTGGTTTTATTGGTAGGTTGGAGGGTTGGTGGGTTAGGTTAGTTTATTATTTAATTGGAATGATGTTTAGTTGGTTGGTTGATTGCTTGCTGGTTGGTTGCTTGTTTGGATGGCTGACTGTCTGACTGATTGGTTTGTTGTTGTTGTTGTTGTTGTTGTTGTTGTTTTTTTTTTTTTTTTTTTTTTTTTTGGGGGGGGGGGGGGTGTTAGGTGGTTGGTTGCTTGGTTGGTTGGCTGACTGGATGGTTAATTTGTTGTTCGACTGGTTGGTTGATTCGTTGCATGTTTGTTTAATTATTTGGTTGGTTGTTGTTTATTTGGTTGTTTGGTTGGTTAGCTGGCTAGATGGTTTGTTGATAAGATGATTAGATGGTTGGTTGGTTGGTTGGTTGGTTGGTTCGTTGGTTCGTTGGTTCGTTGGTTGGTTAGTAGGTCGGTCGGTCGGTTGGTTGTTTGGTTGAATCGGCATAACCATTGTGTGTACAGTCCTGCGTCTATTGAACTTGTTTTCGGGATGTCTGAGACCTGGCAACGGCTTGGGTCAGTCGTAGTGAGGTTTTTCCCAAGGACATGATGTTATATGCCTGTTATTATGTTTTTCATTCACATTTTCTTCTTATTTATCTTTCACCAACTCTTCTTCTTCTTCTTCTTCTTCTTCTACTACTACTACTACTACTACTACTACTACTACTACTACTACTACTACTACTACTACTACTACTACTACTACTACTACTACTACTACTACTACTACTAATACTGCTGTTACTACTACTACTACTACTACTACTACTACTACTACTACTACTACTACTACTACTACTACTACTACTACTATTGCAGCTGTTGCTGCTGCTACTGTTGTTTTTAAAACTACTACTACTACCTCCACCAACCCACCACCATTACCACTACTACTACTACAACTACTACTACTAATAACGCTACCGAAACACGTCAACAATATTGTAATGGAAACATACGAACGAAATAAAAATATACGACGGACGTGTAAAAGTCTCCTTTATTTTCCTTTACTATACTATCAGTTATCTTTATTATTTATGTCTACAGCCTTCTCATCATGTATAATTTTGTTTTCAATTTTAGTATATCCGTGTAGTTTCGTTAACGCAGTCTGTGCATTTGCAACATAACTCATCATCATGAT
The DNA here is from genome assembly GCA_963921405.1 of Cepaea hortensis. Lineage (NCBI taxonomy): Eukaryota > Metazoa > Mollusca > Gastropoda > Stylommatophora > Helicidae > Cepaea > Cepaea hortensis. The sequence continues at coordinate 11,804,314 of OY992881.1, forward strand.
GTGCCATACCGATAACCGTGGGCGATCATATTTCGCCATCTCACACGATCACCAGAGTCATGGATCAGCTCTCTGCGCTTGTGTTCATGTCTCGACCATGTCTGATTCACTGTTAAATTACGAAACCAGATTATCTTGTAATCTCTGTAGAAAATAGTTTGTCATTTCTATTGTTCTTAGCAGTGACCATACTGATCGATGACCGTAGCCATTGTCTTCTCTACTTACCGTGGTGACAGTGGAGACTATAACCTACAACTATCTGTCGGCTGCTCTTCAACTTCATCCACCATCTGCACACATGGTTTCACGCGGTCCTGATCGGGGGACTAAACGGGTACCCCACCTTGCTCAAGGGTGTGCTTTAGGCTAGCGGAGGGAATGGGGCACTTTACTTCTCCTTTGATAGGGTATACCCCTATCCCACCACCCTTGGGCATAAAATTGCTCAGTAAATGAACCTGGTGTTGGGGTTGACCACAATGTCCTGCCACGGACATGCAAAATTTAGTTGCAATATTAGTTGTATTTGTCTTTTTTATTTCCGTATTAATTTTATATCAGTCATATGACCTCCTGTCAGCTTTCACAGCCTTGTCCAGCGTACATTAATAAACATAAACAATTATGCTATCATTCGTTCCCACTCCAGGAGAAGCTGTACGGGAATGTCATACATCGGAACAAATATTCTGCTTGCGTTAAAGGCAGAGCTCCGAGTGCAAATGGGGGAAGAACATGAAGCAGAATATCAGTTATTTTCTCCCCTAAAAGTACTGGAAATTTATGGACCATGCCATCAGGACCCTATAACTCTAGGAAGGGAAAATCCCAGATGTGCCTCCCAGTGATAGAGGATAGGAAAACACACCACTGTGTGGCAAACGCAGCCCTGAAGACCGAGTATTCACCAGGATAAGTGGACAACTCTGCAGCTGAGCAAAACAGAGCACTCACTTTTCCGAACAGTCAGAAATGGTTGTCAAAGGCAGAGGTAAAATACCCCAATGTTGATGTGTAAGTGAATGAGGAAACCACCACACTGTCTTCGAGAGAATACGTGCATTGTTTACAGGGAGCTTGTTCTGCTTCTTCTGCGTTCATCCGGAAAGTTTTTTTTCTTTTTCGGACGTGATTGCGTTGTGCCTGTTTACAGCAGAGCTGCGTTCTTGCACCGTTGGGCCGACACATCAGACTTCTGCGCGCATTTGTTGACCGGGGTTTACAGGAAACAAGTGGCAACAATTAAAATGAGAAATAAAGAAGGCAATTATGGTACAAACTATGAATTATGAAACATAGAGATCCGAGATGGGGTGGATCCAAAGAGAGTGGTTGCTGTCTCTGGAGCGGTCTCGGCTGGCAAAGATTAGTTTCATCTTCGTGCCAGGGCATGCGGAAGTACAAGGAAATGGACGGGCTGACAAGCTCGCAGGTATGGCTACTGTGGAGGGCGGACGCGCATGGACCGGACTGACATTCTGAATGCTTTAGGAGAAGTAAGACTTGTGCGAGAACCAAGTGATGACTGTGGATCTACAACCATGGCCAGACTGCGAGAACAGCAAATTAAAAGAGGTATGGCCAAACAAGAACACTGCGCAGGAAGCCAACGAAGGTTGATAAACCAACACAGAACTGCTACACGCTGCGGGATTTTCTGAGGAGGGGATCCGAGCACTTTTGGACTGAATGGTTCGATGTGCAATGAGGATGATCTGTCGACTAACTAACTAACTAACTAAACATAGAGATCCGGTTAGTTCTTATTGCACATTGAATCATTCAGTCCATATGTGCTCGAATCCCCTCCTCAGTACCTTCCTCAGCGTAAAGCGGCTAACCAAGCCAGTTCTGTGTTGGTTGACAGTCTTCTGTGGGGCTCTTATAGCGCTCTCCTCTGACCTTAGCCAGTTTCGAGTTGTTCTTGCAGTCTGGTCAAGGCAGCAGAACGAACAAATGAACTTTATTTACAAAGGGTCACATCATGGTCCCCCATGTCCGTCTTAATTTGGCGCTTCCAACCACTCGTCTTTCGTACATCAAGTATCTATTGCGCTTGTTGCATTCACGTAGAAAAGAGGGAAAGTATTTATGGTAGCATAAACAATGCATATAAACATGTTATGAGATAGACAGGCAAACACGCACACACACACACAGACACACACACACATACCTCACACTTATATAAACATCTACATCAATCAATCAATCATGTGCCATGCCGGAAAGCGTGGTCGGTTATGACTCGCCATTTCACTCGATCACCAGCGTCGTGGATCAGCTCAGTGTTCCTGTCTCATCCATGCCATGTGGCCAAGCCATCCAGGTATTTTCCTCTCGGTCTTCCTCTTGGTCTGTTCCCTTCGATCTTGCCAGTTGTCACTAAGTTCTCCAATCCATTTCTTCTCATAACATATCCAAAAAAATGTTGACTGTCTACGTCTAATTTCTCTAATCAGTTTACGATTTTCATTTGTCTCCTGTAGTACTTGGTCATTGGTTTTTCTGTCTGTCCATGGTATTCTTTGCATTTTCCTCAGAAACCACATTTCTGCAGCCATCAGATGTTTTTCAGCTTGACTGCACTTTGTCCAAGTTTCACAGCCATACAAAAGAACAGGCTCTATGTATCCCCTCAACACTCTTTTTGTAGTTTCAATTGACATCTTTTTATTGGTCAGAATGTTTTTCATCTTGCTAAACACCTACATAATACCTACATAAACACATTCACACACACACACACACACACACACACACACACACACACACACATGTAGATTCACACTCGGTTCGTTGAATCTCCCTGCTTCTCTGAGTATTTCAACCCGAGCTATATCCTGCTAGAAAAACCATACTGGAGGATAAGGTTGAAGGCACACGAGCAAGAGGTAGACAACGATACGAATGTGAAGACAACACCAAGAGATGAACGAACAGCAGTCTGACAGAACATACAATCCAGGCGACAGACAGATAGTGTTGGAAATCTACCGCAGCTAACTTTCATTGTGGAGAAGGTACCTGATTGATTCACATATCCTACTCTACATATAAAGTCAAAGTACAACAGTAATCAAAGAGTCACATAGCTCTCGTAAATAGCAATGATGACGTTCATCATAGTCTGAATCATCGAGTCAGCAAAGACTCCCATTGACAGGATTTCTTAATGGAATACCTACCTTATGATTTCGACACGGTCAACGAACACCAAAAACCGACATTGACTTCCGACGTAACCAAACATATACATCTCATAAAATTGTCAAAAACATTCTTACAACTGACACCTCCAGCCACTCAATTTCCTGCACCAGAAACGCCTCTCCAGTCATCCAGGTGACAGCCATGTCTAGATCGGTATCCAGGAAACTACATGGGCCAAGCCTCTGTGTTTTAATCGCATTAATATTAACTCATGGATGAAAACTAATCTCAAAGTAAACAGTCGTGTTCTTTATCCATTTCTTGTCGCCAGAATAGACATAATCTACATGGATACAAGTTAGCGCTTAGTATCCGGCCATGATAGTGGTAAGAAATCTGGTAGACCAGGCGAAGCGTTTTCATTTTGTACAAAGACCTTAAGGATATTAATGTTTCTGGCTGTTTCAATTTGCCAGGGTTATGTAGTACGGTGTACTATATTAAAGAGATGAAGAAACGTGAGGGGGTTGCTTGTGTTAATCTGTGAGATTTGTGGTATTATGAGGAAACGAGTGTTTTAAGACGGATTAGGCTGACAGTTACAGAATATCCGGGATAAACAAACGGGATTAAGGAAGTCTTTGGTGTTTGTGTCAATTTCTTGCTGATTGTAGTAGTTCCTTTTTAGTGTCTATGTTTTGTTTTATACACCAAGAATGTAACATTTTATATGTAGAAACATGTTGTTGTTGTTTTTTGGTATTGTTTACTTTTACACATTTTCTTCTCATTCATCCTTCACCACCTCTTGTTGTTGTTGTTGTTGTTGTTGTTGTTGTTCTTCTTCTTCTTCTTCTTCTTCTTCTTCTTCTTCTTCTTCTTCTTCTTCTTCTTCTTCTTCTTCTTTATCTCCTCCTCCTTCTCCTCCTCTTCCTCCTCCTCCTCCTCCTCCTCCTCCTCCTCCTCCAACTACTACTACTACTACTACTACTACTACTACTACTACTACTACTACTACTACTACTACTACTACTACTACTAACGCCAGCACTATTAATACTACTGCTACTACTACAACTCTTACAGCTACCACTACTACTACTACTACTACTACTACTACTACTACTACTACTACTACTACTACTACTACTGCTGCTGCTGCTGCTGCTGATGCTACAATTACAACAACAACAACTGCTAAAACCACTGCTACTAGTAATACCTCTACTACTATTATTAATAAACATAATAATCATCTTGATAACTGTAATATTAATAGTATTACTACTGGCACTACTGGTCTCCTTTTCCTCTTTAACCTTATCTTCTCCAGTGCCCTTTCCTTCCCTGTAACCAGAATAACAAAGCATGTAGTTCATGGACTGTCACACTGGCTTGTTGCGTTCTACGGGTCATGATCCCATCCCAAACCTTATATGACCACAGAAGACACGCTTGATAGCTTACGTTGTCACTCTTCATTGCTTTCCTCTTGTGCCCTGGTACATCATGGGTCACCAGATTTCCACCTTTGTTGTATCAACTTACTACACGTGAATTGTTTGTGACCTGAGTGTATTTATTGACGTGGTCCTGATATTAAGATGGCAAAGATTCAGACAGGCTGGGTGCATGGGGAATCCCTGGAAGACTGACTTCCAACTCTCATCTCGATGGGATGGTCTACAGTTCATTTGAGCCATGGAAAGGGCTTGCACTTGTCCGAATGAGGTTAGCGTCCTTCTTTCCTCACGAGCCCATGCAGGGCTATCCTTCCCCTTGCAAAGATAAAAAACTAATGGGGTGTACTTAACGCCCGGTACTGAAACTTCACATCTTCAGAATGGCATAATAGAATGTAGCCAGGCCAAGATTCAGAACAACACGTACACACACGCTGAGATTAGGTTTACACTGGTAGCGTTGGCTTTGGTGGGTATGTTACTGTTAACAGACTCGAACACGATGCCCGGAATTAGACTATTGATGCTAATTTTTAGTATACGTGGAATGTAAGGGCAAACCACTATATTAATTTCCTAACAATGAGTTTATGGACAGTGACAAAACTAAACTTATAATAAAAAGATTCACGTGTGAATTTGGTATGAATAACATTGACTATAATGCAGTTATTCAGTACTGAGGTCTGTGTGAATTTCACGAAGATAGTGCAGTGATTTATACGAGTGCACTGTGTGAATTGCATGAAGATAGTGCAGTGATTTACACGTAAGTTCTATGTGAATTTCACGTAGATAGTGATTTACACGAGTTTTGTGTGAATGTTATTATCTATGTCTGTTGTAACCAATCGTGCCAAGGGGCAAAATAAGTGCCAGGGGGTTCAAAGCGAAGGTTAATGGGCGGTGTTTGGTGCAGGAGAGCCTGGAATATGATACCACAATATATAGTCTGAGAATGGAGATGGAGGCAGTCACTGCGGCGTATCGCTGGCTGGAGGATAAACCGCTCTAACATGTCGTGATTGTAACGGAATCACAGGACATGCTGAGAGGGGTGATGACAGACATGCTTCCTGCAGAGTGTCACGCTTCAAGTAAAAAGTCTTTTCCCAAAGACTTCTTTTCCCTGGTGTGGTGAGAAACGAGCAGGTGGGCAGATTGATGAGCTTCTATTTTGAGTGTGGTATTGGTGTAGGATAAAGCAGACGTGTCGTGACCTTTTGGGGTCATGTGTATAGTGTGAACAGATAAATCACCATGGCCTTAAGAGAAAGGTTCGGCAGGGAATGACATGAGGATCTGGCCGACACTCAGTTCTCCGAGAAAAGACCAGATAGAAATATAATTATATAATTTGACTGCAACGGGTACCCTTAATATTGGGACTCTTCACTGGCTGTTGAAGATGAGGTATAAGGTTGGCCCAAGTATGGGAATGTTCCCAGTGCTGTAATGTCGGGTCTTGGCGTAACTCAAATCAATTGTAAGAAGAGATATTATATTTTCAAAACTTAAATATTGGCGAGACAATCAATACAAGAGATATTTACGTGTGATTGGCATGTTGAGAATAATTAATGTTATTGGACTTTATTTCCCTGTTTGTGTCACAGGGTTGTCCTAGTTAGGGTGGCTTTGAGGACAGGATCTCAGTATCAGATCATATACTCACCAAGCATACGCAAGGCGATAGTATGGGACACTGAAAGTCTAGCCCCTGCCTACCCGCGGCGGCACCCTTTAGGTTCCCAGGAAAGGATGGGGAGGAAGTGGAAGATTGACAGTGCAGTCAGTTCAGCGCAAGTTTCGCTCATGCTAAAGGAAGCAATGGGACACACCCAGTCTAAGAGACAAGACTGTGGTCACTAAAGGTCACTAAAGTGATACACAATGGTGGTCAAAGGTGTCGGCCAGACAGCGCAGAGATATGGTGGTCCAGAATATTCGTGAAGGAGAGCACAATAAGCGAGGGCAGAAGGCGGTGCAGCAGTCGCAGTATGGTCATTGGGTGTGATGGAAAGGGACTCTGCAGAGATCCCTCTGGACACTTGCCAAATCCGGATGGATACGATTCCTAAAAGCTGGACAAAAGCCAAACGGCAGAATCGACTGCTCTGAAAGCTTGCCATCCATCCTGGAGAGCCCGAAGGACTAGGAACTGGTGGTAGACTTACGAGACCGGGGTAGATACCCGGCGGTAATCTGGAGGTTTCAGTTGCCACCAGATATTGTTGTGTGCTCTCCGACGGCTCCACAGTTGGTACAAATCGAGCTAACTTCCGTACGAATTACGAGTCGAGGAGAAACACACCTACAAGATGGCGAAATAGAGCGACATGATCACAAGCCTGAGACAGGAAGCAGAGAGTGTCAGGCTATTTGACGTAGAGATAGACACAAGTGGCCTATTTTCCAACTCAGTGTACGACGCGCTGCAACAACTAGGTGTAAAAGGACAAGCGGAAACTCGAGGACTTAAAAGACTGGGTGAGCTCATGAAGAAGGCCTTGTGTTGGCTATTGAGCAAGCGCAATGGTGTGTGGGACAAGGATGTGCAATGAATGGTTGACAACTGTGCCTGCAATGTAAGTCAACGTCTCTCAAAAAAGGAAACCTCTCAATAAAACATAAATACCCTTTACCCTCTCGTGCCGATCCGGGGGCCACCCCACCGCGTCAGAACAGGGCACACAAGCCGGGGATGTTACACAGGAGTAGGAACACTACACTGTAGCGATCACTCGGACCGGAAATGTCCGAAGTTGAACCTCTGCAGTCAAGGGACGGCAAGGACATATTTTGTTGTGGAATAAGACGTCTTGCAATGACACACCCAGGTCTTTAGCGAGAGCAAGAAGAGCCCAAGCGTTAACACAATTAGCTCAGAGGAAGAGCTGGCTTCCGCTGGTAGCGTGCCGGGAGGGCAGTCCGTAAGCTGTGACCCGGGTACGGAGAAGCCAACATGGCTGCAACAACTTCTAGTGGTCATAGCTAGCCACTGAGTTGGAGCTGAAGACTGAGACCAACTGCCGGGGATAGAAGCTGACTTTGCCGCGGCCAGTTACAGTGCAGTGATAACACTGGCAGACACATCTGATACCCAATGTTCTCTCCTCCGAGTGGGGGTCTCTTCTAGGCAGAAACACTTAACGATGTCGATGGAGGATAAGTACGATATTCGAACGTCTCGATAATGATGGTGTAGGGAAAACTCTCTAGGGCTGGGTGGAGAAAGCCACTGAACAGATAGTTACAGACCCCGGGAAGGTTAATCCGGTCAACAAATGCCCGCAGAAGTCGGATGTGTCGGCCTAACGGCGCAAGGACGCAGCTCTGCTGTAAACAGACACAACGCAGTCACGCCAGAAAAAAGAAATCCGGATGAACGAAGAAGAAGAAGAAGAACAGATAGTTTCCATATCTGGCGTGTTTGCTTTGTAACAGAGTGGGTGAACGGTCTGGGCGTCAATCAATGGCAACACAAGAAAAGCCACAACGTCACTACGTCTATCAATGACAGCACAGGAAAAACCACACGGTCTGGACATCAATCAATGACAACACAGGAAAAGCCACCCGGAGTTTTAATCAAATTGGCTACTCAAACTATCAGAATGAGAACTCCACGGTAGCTTTTGAGGCAAGGAACTGAGCCTGTGTAGGAATGTCCTAAGTGCACTGATGCTGGTTCTGCAAACAAGCATTCACCCAGAAGTACCCTAGGCCACATTGTCTCTGTCAGGACTAAGTTTTATAAATGTGACATAAATAAAAGCATACTCAAGTGTTAAGTGAACCGCCTCGTGGAAGTCACGCACAAAACCTACGCTATATCAGGACCATAAATGCATGTTTATTGTCTCTATGCTGGCCAAGGCTGTGGCCCTAATGCCTATTTCATCATTTGTAATTGTTTTCTAGTAAGGCTTGCCGATTCTACTTCTGGCTTTCCTTTATTTAATGTTGTTTTCCTATGTAAATTTAACAAGCACAATAGATAATTGACGTTTGAAACATGGGTGATTGGAAGGGCCGAATGTAAGACGGGCCTGTGTGCCCTATTTGTGAACTTTAAGAAAATAAAGTTCATTCGTTCTTTCATTACCCATTGTACTCATCTGTCTCAACGACGCCTATTTTTCCCCCCTCAAAAAGCTTAATTTACAACTGGCTTCAAATAATGACAAAAACATGTTTGGGCTGTCGGTGAAAGGTCATGTCACGGTCAGACCATCTTCCTGCCTGGGTGACAATCCTTTCCCTCCCCCGATGTTAAAAGGGAATATACAAAAGGCGAAACGTTACACCGAGGATAAAAATAGCCGTGAACAATCATGGCTGCAGGCGGAAAACCTGAAGGCACTGCCCAAACTTGGCACAAACAAAAAACAAGTGGATATGGCAGGAACAGTGGACGCGCTTGAACCAGGACATTCATGGTAATGGCTCCTGAACCAGGACATCCGTGGTAATGGCTCCTGAACTAGAACAAAATGGACACTTGGTTACTTATGATCTATCATTAACTTCCAAGACAAGATAGGGCAGCGTATTCAGATGGCCAACAGGACACAACAGTTTGAAGAAGCATTCACACGCTTAAAATAATTTTGTCTGATCGTTGTGTGTGTCTGTGTATATGTTACTGTGTGTGCCTGTGTATTTGTCCCTGTGTGTGTGTGTGTGTGTATTTCTGTGTCTATGTCTGGGCATGTCTGTTTATGTGTCTGTTTCTATGTGTGTCTCTGTGTATGTCTGTTTCTGTGTGTGTGTCTGTTTCTATGTGTGTCTCTGTGTGTGTGTGTCTGTTTCTATGTGTGTCTCTGTGTATCTGTGTCTGTTTCTATGTGTGTCTCTGTGTATGTCTGTTTCTTTGTTTGTCTGTTTCTATGTGTGTGTTTGTGTATATCTGTGTGTGTGTGTCTGTGTGTCTGTGTGAGTGTCTCTATGTGTCTGTGTAAGTGTCTGTGTTTGTGTTTCTGTTTCTCTGAGTGTGTCTGTATGTATGTATGCGTCTGTGTGTCTATGTGTGTGTCTGTGTTTGTGTGTCTGTGTGTGTGTGTGTGTGTATATGTGTGTTTGTGTATATGTGTCTATGTGTGTCTGTGTGTATGTGTCTACGTGTCTATGTGTGTGTTGTCTCTGTGTGTGTCTGTGTCTGTGCGTGTGTATATGTGTCTATGTGTGTCTGTGTCTGTGTTTGTGTATATGTGTCTGGTGTGTGTATGTGTGTGTCTGTGTGTATGAGTCTGTCTGTGTCTGTGTTTGTGTATACGTGTCTATATGTGTGTGTGTGTTTGTGTATATGTGTCTGGTGTGTGTATGTGTGTGTCTGTGTGTATGTGTCTGTGTGTGTCTGTCTGTGTTTGTCTGTGTCTGTCTGTCTGTGTTCTTCTGTCATATAACCAGGTCAGTAACTCCCACTTCCACCCACCTCACACAACACTAGGCATATGGTGCTACACCCGTACTTGTGTCACGAGGTCAATGTCTCCTCGGTCGCCTTTACTTCCCAAGACATGTCCTTGTACCTGGCAGCTGAGGTCGCAGTTTACATTCCGCCTTGGTCTGACTTTGAATCCATACCCACCGGGCCAGCTGTCAAGCGTCTAGCTACTACATCACCACTCCTCCCTTATTCTTCCTCTTCTTTTGCGTTCATAAGGAGTGTTTTTTTTTTTCCAGACGTAATTGGGGTGTGTCTGGTTGGGCGCCCTTGAGCCAAAACCCTTAGGCCAACACATCCGAATTTAAAGTGCGTTTTTTTTTAAAACCAGGTTAGCATTCTTGGGAGACTCTCACTGTTGTAGTGCAGTCCACTTCCCAGCTGGTCAAGTTAGAACGGTCGAAGACTTCACGGTCCGCCCTCAAGGGAAGGCAGGGGCAGTCCATGGGCACTTTCCGCCATCTAAGGAGGCTTTCATAATTGCAGAGCCGACACATAGCGCTCTGGTACTGGGCTCACCCAAGGAATCGCCACGTCCTGCTCATGGCTGCTTTAATTCCTCACTTCCATGCATTAGGCGTTTCGTTCGCCACAGACCGCTCCCCGCACCAACCAGGGACGGCCAGTCTGCAGACGACATCCACTCAGCGAGCTTTCGGTTCGGACGTGTGCTGGACGCTGTGCCCGGAAGACAAGATAGTAAGAGCTGTTCCGGGCACGAAGGACATTTTACTTGGACGTTTTTGGGTTGTACCATTTTATTTGCAACCTTTAGGCCGGCAGATCCGACTTCTGCGGGCGTTTTTTAAACCCAGGTTAGCCTTCCTGGGAATTTCGAGGGACATTCTGTTGTGGTGTCGCCCACATCTCAGTTGGTCAAGGTAGAACAGCCAAAGACATCATGGTCAACCCTCAATGGAAGGCAGGGGCAAACCATGGGCATTCCCCGCCATCCAAGGAGGCTTCCATAATTGCAGAGCCGGCACATTGCGCTCTGGTACTGGGCATACCCAAGGAATCGCCACGTCCTGCTCATGGCTGCTTTTATTCCTCACTGCCATGTATTGGGTATTTTGTTCGCCACTAACCACTCCCCAGGCAAGCCAGGAACGGTCAGTCTGTAGACGACATCCACTCAGCAAGCTTTTGCTTCTGAATTTCATGTAATGGATTCACTAGCCAGGCTTTCTACTTCGTGTTAATCAGACGCTATCCATTCGGCAAGCTTTCGCTTCGGACTTCCACGTAATGGGTTCGCTAGCCAAGCATTCCATTTCGTGTTAATGAGACGTGTTAATCAGACGCCATTTACTCAGCAAGCTTTCGCTTCGGACTTCCACGTAATGGATTCGCTAGCCAGCGTTCCATTTCGTGTTGAGACGTTTTCCACCTTTTACTGCGCACACTCAATGAGTTTCTTCTTCTTCTTTTCGTTCATCCGGAGTGTTTTTTCAGATGTGATTGCGGTGTGTCTGTTATGCGCCCTTGGGCCGAAACCCGTAGGCCAACACATCCGACTACAGCGTGCTTTTTTGACAAGGTAGCATTCCTGGGGGACTCTCACTTTTGTGGTGCCATCTACAACCCAGCTGGCCAAGTTGGAACGGTCGAAGACAACGGTCATCCCTCAAAGGAAGGCAGGGACAGTCCATAGCATTTTCCGCCATCCAAGGTTGCTTCCATAGTTGCAGGGCCGACATATAGCGCCCTGGTGCTGGGCTCACCGAGGGAATCCACGTCCTGCTCATGGCTGCTTTAAATCCTCACTTCAATACCATAGTTGCAGGGCCGACATATAGCGCCCTGGTGCTGGTCTCACCGAGGGAATCCACGTCCTGCTCATGGCTGCTTTAAATCCTCACTTCAATATATTGGTCATTTCGTTTGCCCCGGGCCCTTCCCGCACAAACCAGACAGGTTTGCAGACGGTATCCACTCAGCGAGTTTTCGGACATGTGCTTGTCGTTGCGCCCGTCAGAACTGTTCCAGGCACGACAGACATTCGGAAAACTACCTAGTCAGAGCTAATCCGAACAAAAGCAGCATTCGGAAACTAGGTAGTCAGAGCTGTTCCTAGCACGAGAGACATTCGGACGAGACATTTCACTCGGACGTAATTGCGCAGTGTCAATTTTTAGTATGCCACCCGTAGGACGACACTTCCGACTTCCGGCGGGCATTTTTAAATGAGGTTAGCCTTCCTCTGACTCAATGAGTTTAAATACAGACTTGCATCGCAACTATTGCGTGCGACTGGGAAGCTATTTCCGTTCACGAGGTAGGCTAAATGTGATGCTGGCTCAGCACCTTAACTCCATGCAGCAGAGAGCGAGTAACAGCCAGGCCTTCTCATCCTGAGGATCCCTTATGTCCCTCGGCTTGAGATCCTTCGAATAAGTGTCTGGACCAAGTATGTAGCGTCTCACCTCCATTTTGCAGTGGGTGAGTATTGGCCCGGCTCTCATATCCGGGGGATATTGGCTTAGAGGCGTTCAGCCATATCCCTCAGCAGAGAGTCGTAGAATATGTGTCTGGACCAAGAATGTTGTGGCTTCGTTCGCCTGATTCGGACTTTGACTGCCTGTCCTCGGTCTACTTGCAAGGCAGCAGGTGTGTGTGTCTCTCTTGGTCTGGTTCCTATCCCTTGACCTGTCCGACATGTAGTTGTGATACCGTCGGCATAGCTTTTGGGGTCATTGCAACACGCAAGCCCCTCTACCACGACAAGGTGGAGACACCTCAGATGGGCCTCCCTTATTCTAACCTATCTTTCCTTAATTCATCCTGAATTTCTTCATTGTTGTCTAGCCTACTCTTTCTTCCTCGGGGATTCTATTAACTATTAATTCCCTTATTCCCTCATTGATTCTATCACCTTAATTAGTTCCAAACTGGTGTTTCAATTTTTTCCTATTAAATTTGTGACTGGTGTACGTGCTCTTTCTTCCTCAGTGCTTTACTATCCTTCTCTACGAAACGCACTGATTCTTTAACTTTTGAGAACTATATCAGTATTCCTCTAATTTCCCTTACTCATTATGTAATTCTCAAACCTCAGTTAACTTCATCAATATTTCTATTACCTTTCCTTGCTTCATCAATTATTATCAAAACCTTACCATACTACAGCATTGATTCTCTACCCTTCCCTTACTTCATCAATTATTATCTAACCTTCCCTTATTCCATCAGTTATCAGTTATCATTTAGCAGTTGGGGTATCTTCATTGCACTCCGGACATCCATAGGTGCTTAGATCCTCCCTCTAGCATATGCATCAGCGTCCGGTGGCTAATAGTGCCAGTTCTGTGTTGGTTGACGAGGTACCTCGTTTTCTCGATGTACCTCTCGTGTCTGGCCGTGCCAATTCTTACTCCCAAGTCTTTCATCCTGGACAGCAATGTGGATTAACTGACGTCAAAGCCCCCTGTTCTCGACATATCTTTAAGGACGTTAATAACATCGGCACGATCCATGGGCTGGCCATTTACAGGGGGTGCATAGCCAGCCAGTTTATCAGTTCGTTCATTTCCCTCGACTCCCGCATGTCCCGGGACGAAGATGAAGGTGACTTTACGGACAACAGACTTCCGCAATGACTCAGTCCACTGTCTACGTACAGATCCAGCTTCGACCTTAGTACTTAGTACACACGTTGGTATAATGCTGTGATTCCAGCCATATGAAAGCCTATGTAACTGCCATCACCCCCATCGTCATGCTGCTCGTGGTCATGGAGTGGGCACCACTGGATTCTTGAACGGTTCGGTCCGCTGAAAGGGCTGTAAATGCCCACGCACTTCTCTGCTGCTTTACAACAGATCCATCTGTATAGATGAGCACTTTGGGGTTATCTGAGTGTTCATAGATGAGCGCGTTGACCTCTGCATTGACAGCAGCAGGGTTCTGCTCTCTGCACCGTCTGTCGAGTGTGATAATGCAGGAGAAAGTGCACTTAAAAGCTGGAGGCACCGGCACCCATTCCTTGCCGGGATTGATACTGGTAAGATTGCAGACCTGTCTGACGACATCTTCCGCCCGACCCATCCATGATTTGCCCCTCTTTAGCCTGTCACCCTTTTCTCTGAATATAGCGTGATGCAGAGGGTGCCGCTCATCTGCACTTTTTTTAAAGTATGCACGAGCACTCCAGATCTTGATCCTGTGTTCCATTGTCGGCAAGTCAAGGAGGTATCTCATTGCTACACAGCTGGTGTCTCTCGTGCAGCCCAAAATGATGTGCATGGCTTCGTTTTGTACCTTTTCAAGTCTTCCAATCTGTGTAGGGCTGACAGTGAAGATGACCAGGGCATACTCGATGGGTGAAAGCACCAGTCCTTGGAAGAGAAATATTAGCAATCTTTGCTCGATATTGGCAGTCGCCATGACTGTCATTGCTGACAAACCTTTTCGAGCTTTCGTTTTGACATAATCGACATGATCTCTGAAAGACAGGCTACGATCAAGCCTCACGCCAAGATATGTAATTGACTGGGTTCTACTCAAAACGCTCCCATCCATTCTCACTGCCGGCAGGTCTGTGTTGACAATATGGTTGTTTAGGGAGAACCATGTAACCGATGTCTTTGCAGAATTGACAAGGGCACTCGCATCAGCACACCATTATTCCGTCAATGATACTCTAATCTTCGCTTACGTCAACAATTATTCTCTAACCTTCCCTTACTCCATTAATGATTCTATTACCTTTCCTTACTCCATCAATGATACTCTAACCTTCACTTACTCCGTCAATGATTCCGCAACGTCCCTTTACTTCAACAACGATTCTAAAACCTTCCATTACTCGATCAATATTTCAATTACCTTCCTTTCTGATTCTCAAAAACTGCTTTGTGAATGCCTAACCATTGTTCATTTTATCAAGCATTCTGTAACCTTCCCTTGGCTCTACAAAGTCTCCATAACTGTTACTTAGAGTCCCTATTGTCATCGTTCACAGATGCCCACTTCCTATAACCCTGTTTCTCGTCTCTGTGTTGTCACTGAGGCGAATAAATCTTTACCCTCACGGACAGTTGCCTCACGCCACTACGACATTCGGACGTGGGGTTCACACAAATTATACCTAGTGCTTTGAAGTCACGCATCTACAAGTAGGCGATACGTTAAGCTTTGATTGCCATATCTCACAATGTTAGATGTCGGTAGACATGCATTTAATCATCTTCCGGTATATGTAACATTTTGTCACGAAAAACAGTCACTTGGGTGGAGACAGAAAACGTACAGGCAGACAATGAGGCACGCTTTAGAATGCCTACAGGGAAATAGAAAGATAAACATAAGACAGACAGACAGACAGACAGACAGACAGACAGACAGACAGACAGACAGACAGACAGACAGACA
This sequence comes from Cepaea hortensis, assembly GCA_963921405.1. Lineage (NCBI taxonomy): Eukaryota > Metazoa > Mollusca > Gastropoda > Stylommatophora > Helicidae > Cepaea > Cepaea hortensis. The sequence continues at coordinate 11,819,755 of OY992881.1, forward strand.
GACAGACAGCTAAGATTGGCCGAGTGGCCAATTTTATGGCTTGCAGACGTGTATGTTGGACACACACACACACATATATATATATATATATATATATATATATATATATATATATATATATATATATATATATATATATATATATATATATATATATATTTATAAATGGAGACAGACAAAACAACAGACAGACAATGGGGCACACTTTAGACCGACCAACAGACCGCCCGATCGACAGACAGACAGGCAGGCAGGCAGGCAGGCAGTTAGGCAGGCAGAACGAACGAACTTTATTTTCAAAGGGTAACAAATTGGGCACGCAGGCCCGTCTTGCATTCGGTCCTTCCAATCACTCATCTTTCATTCATCAGTGCATAGTGCATTCACATAGGAAAAAAAAAACATTGTCAAATTAATGTTGTAAACATAAACAATGCATGTTACCATGTTATGAGACAAATCCCCCACTCACCCACCCACCCATCCATCCCCTATCCATCCGCGTGTCCCCCCCCCCACATACACACTCATCCACCACCCAACCACTCACATACCCACAGGCACATACATTCCCCCATCCATCCACCCATACCCCAACCGACACATCCCACACACACACCCCCACATCCACCATATTCCCACATACACGCACACACATCACCCACCCAACACACATCCCTCCACACACATCCCCCACCAACCCACACACAAACCCAGGCACACATGCATGCATCCACCCATCCATCACCCACCCACACATCCCCCCACCTTCACACATCTTCCCACCCACACGCACACATCATCCACCCATCCCATAACCTACCAACACACATCCATCCACATATCCTCCACCATCCACCCACACACCCCCAACCACTCAGCCAAACACACATCCCCCAACCACATATCCAACACCCACGCACACATATTCCCGCCAACTCCCATATCTTGCACCTACCTACACACAAAACCCACACCGACCCACACATCCCCACCCACACAATCTCCCCCACCCACACATTCTCCCCCACCCACACATTCTTCCCCACCCACACATCCCGCACCCACACACACATCCCCCACCCACCCCCAACCTACACACACTCACCCTCCTCTTGATCTCCAATTCACAATCACACATCCCTTAACTACACATCTCACCACCCATACACTCACACACACATCCTCACACCCATACACACATCCCCACCTGTCGTGTCCTCCTTTAAAGTGTCGTCCCTGGAGTGAGGAGATCCGACACCCACATTATAATATTATTTTTTTTCCCCCTCAATATTCTGGAGAATCCACCCGCTTCCGTCCAACACACTCCATCAGCCTATGGACACCTTTTCCTATCACTCTCACACTGTCGTACTATGCCCCCTTCTCATACTTCCCCAACGCAACATACTCAACAACTCTTGCTTCTAGAAATTAATAAAGATTAATTTATTAAAATAAAAGTGTAACGTGTATGAGACGTGTATGCGAAGAAAATGTGTGACGTGTTCTATAAAGTGTGTAGACTCTGTCTCTCAGACATCAACTCAGTCAGCTGATCACAGCAAAGATAGACCACAGCACGTTACGTCAGAACAAGTACGTCTCACCCGTTGCCGGAACCATCTTGCCGGATAATGCTTTGCCTCTGTAGACCTCTGGTAATCCAATTTCATGAACATCCGAAATAGACACCGGTGGTATTAAGAGTTAATCAGGGACCGGTTGCACTCTACACAATGTCCGTTCCTAACGTTCCTTAACAAACTGTACAAGTCTTTTGTAGTGTGTACGCAGTTAGTTAGTTAGTTAGTTAGTCGACAGATCATCCTCGTTGCACATCGAACCATTCAGTCCATAAGTGCTAATTACTAATGTTAATTGTTACTGTACTAACACTAGGTACTCTTAGCCGGTTCTCGGTTCGTTACTACTGTCTAATGCTGTGTGGTGCATCAATATGCATCACTCTCTTTGATGAATCAATTTCCTTCTAGCGTAAGTTACGTTTCTGTATGCAACTTTATTGACTCTTGAACTGGTGTTCTTCAGAATGGGTTTTTTAATTCTTTCCCAAAACTTGTAGAGTTTCCTTGGATCTGGTAGGGAACCTAGGATAGAAACAACACATCTGGTGATAGTACTAGTCACTGATCCCTTCGGCTGAGTGTAAGCCTATCACCTTGCTTAATGATCTTTAGCTAACTAGACTTAGTCATAGAGCAGATTAGCTACCCACCTAGAGTCGAATCAGGCGATGACAAAGAAAAAATATCAGCAAACAGAATGCGGAACCCCGCCCACCAGGGACACCTACGGGAAGATCCCAATTATCCCTCATTACTCAATTCTCAACTAGTAAAGCTTATCAACACTTCACTAATCTATTCTAGCTAACAGAGCCAAGTATCACTTCACTACTCTAGCTAGTTTCCACTAACAGTGCTAATCATCACACTATAGTTTAACAAGGCCACAGTCTATAGTAATTATAACGAATATATTATAATAAGTTATACCTTAAATGGCACTACTGCAGTCCTATAAATCATATCTACATCTGCCATATAGGCACGTGTAAAATTAAGTCACTAATTAACACACGGTAGATATTATTTCCACTGGCACTGCAGTGCCCTGCACTCTGTCTAGAGCATTATTCAAGTCCACCCTAGTTGATCTCAACTCGAGTTTATATGGCAAACTACCAAAGTTGTCCACGTGACGTTCTCCTTTATGCCCCCACACAGGTGGCACAGTGGCAGATCATCTCCTGTCAGGGATCCATCCTCCCTGGCTCCATTAATGTTAGATTTGTCATCACTGGTTGTGACATCCAAAACAATCTAGAGAGTTACTGTACAGTTCCAACAAAGAGTTTTTCCCAACACGCTGTCAATCTTCTCGATGTTCCGGAAACAAGACTTGACAGATGTACTGTTTCCTGTCTCTCGCTGCCAATTCCGGTTTGTCTCTGACTGTTGACAAACTGTCAAGCTTCTGTTCAGTGGTGACAATCCCAGCAGCCATTTCGCCTGATGTCCGGAACTATAACTGACAGACAGGGCTGTTCCATGTACTGAGCCGGGCAAGGCTATGTGATTCTAAATGTTTATAAACTGCCAACGCATTGTATCCCTTCCTTCTCACTCACCACCAAATGTGTTTATGGGCTGACACGATGTAACCTGTGCAGCTGTGTTTACTCTGTTAGTACGACTGTTGTGGCCTAGAAAATATACGCCAAGCAAACGTCGGTATTATTATCTGGTTAACTCATGGCGAGCTCGTGACATAGGCCCCCTCTTAAGAGAGTAGTCCATCTCACTCTTCTCCACCATGCGTTAAATCCAGATGATTCATTCCTCTTCTTCAGGAGCTGGGTGTCTTGACAAGAAGTCCGCTCCAACATTTTCCTTCCCAGGAATGTACTCTACTGTGAAATTATACGGTTGAAGTAACAACGACCACCGCATCAAACGTGCGTTGAGCTTCTGAGAAGTAGCCAGGAACATCAGGGGCTGATGATCCGACTGGACCCGAAACTTAACTCCATACAAATATGGCTGAAATTTTTGCACTGCCCATACAAGGGACAAGCACTCTCTCTCGACGGTTGAATAATTCCTCTCCGCCTGTAGAAGTTTCTTACTTGCGTATGCCACAGGTTTCAAAACCGAAGCATCGTCTTTTCCTTCCTGTAACAAGGCGGCTCCAATTCCAATCGCACTCGCCTCTGTTCTCAACACAAATTGTTTGGAAAGGTCAGGGAGCTGTAATACAGGTTTGCTGACCAAGGCCTCCTTTAACTGACTATAGGCATTCTCACATTCTGGTGTCCTAATGATTTGGTCCGGGAATCCCTTTTTCAAGGTTTCCGTCAACGGAGCTCCCAGTTCAGTGAAATGTGGGATAAATTTGTGGTAGAACCCACACAACGAGAGAAAAGATCGCACATCCTTCTTCGTTTTTGGCCTTGGTGCATTTCTGATTTTCTCCAGGTTCTTCTCTTCTGGAACAATGTGTCCTGGAGTGATGGTGTGACCTAGAAATTCCAGAGTCTGGTAACCAATCATGCACTTGGTTGGACGAGCAGTAAGCCCTGCTTCCTTGAGCCTCTTAAACACTCTCTCCAAGGATTGTAAGTGGTCATCCAAGCTGTCACTGGAAATCAGAATATCATCCATAAATGAGATGATGGATGGATCCTGTAACGGATCTAGTAAAGTCCTCATCATGCGTGTAAACACACTGGGTGCATTGCTGAGTCCAAAGGGCATGACCTTGAATTCGTAGTGTCCACTGGGTGTACTGAAAGCTAACAGTGGTTGAATCTCCGGTTTGACTGGTATCTGATAGTACCCCCGACTCAGATCCACCTTTGAAAAGTACCGAGCCTTATGGAGCCTAGCGAATAACTGAGTTGGATTCGGCAAAGGTTCCACCTGAAACTGTGTATGACTGTTCAGAAGTCGGTAATCTATACACAACCTGTGTTCTCCACTTGGTTTGCGTAACAAAACTACCCCCGCATTGTATGGGGATGTGGATGGTGCAATCACATCATCCTCCAGCAATTTGTGTATTTCCTCCTCCAGGGCCTTTTCTTTAGAGAATGACACTGGGTAAACCTTTTGGCGAACAGGCTCCTGTGTGGTCAAAGTCATCTCGAACTCCACCAACCTCGTTCGTCCTGGTTTATCAGTCAGTATCTCCTTATGAGACTTGAGAACCTGGGTTATCCTTTCCCTCTCCTGGGAGGTCAGATCAGGGTTCACGTGCACATCCCTATAGGTTTCCTGGTGTACCAAGGGATATTCCCTGCCCTCGTTGGTTCCCACTTCTGTCTCCACTGCAACTGCCATTGCCATGAGGTGAGCTGCCTTGTCTCCGGATCTCTCTTCGTATTTCCGCAAGAGATTGATATGGAAAATCTTCGACTTTCCCCGGATCCGGATCTGATAGTTGGTTCTGGATATCACCCTTTCCACGGGAAATGGTCCTTGCCAACCTATCTCCAGTTTGTTGTTTCCCGTTGGGAGTAGCAACAAGACTTTATCTCCTACCTCTAGAGATCTTTCTTTAGACCTACGGTTGTAGTAAGCCGCATGTCTTTTCCTGGCCTTTTTCAAGTTTTGATTTGCCAGAGTCCATCCCTTGTGGAGTTTTTCTTTCAGTTCCTCCACGTATTTGTAGGATGAGATCACTTCTTCTGACGTCCCCTCTTCAGTCCAACTCCTCAACATGGCTTCCAACGGTCCTTTGATTGGACGACCAAACAGCAACGTAGCGGGTGGTAGTCCGGTTGAGCCATGAGGAACTTCCCGATAGGCAAAGAGTGCTGCTGGGATATATTCATCCCACCTATCAGGTTTTTCCTGCGCTAATTTCCTGAGCATTGTCATCAACGTGCCGTTGAAACGCTCTACTTGTCCCGTGGCTTGAGGGTGGTAAGGGCTGGTATGTATGTGGTTAGAGTGAAACACCCTAAATACCTCCTCCATGAGTTTTCCACAAAACTGAGATCCATTGTCCGTCAGAATTTGATCCGGAAAGCCTAATCTGGTAAAGGCCTCCATCAGTGCGTCCGCCACTCTTTTCGAGTCAATCGTGGTCAACGGTATAGCCTCACCCCACATTGTACAGCAATCCACCATTGTGAGTATATACATGTTCCTCTTCCTAGTCCTGGGAAGTGGACCCACGATATCGATGGCTACCCTCTCGAAAGGAGAGTTCATGATGGGCATCTCACCCAACATCACCGGTGCTGTCCAGTGTTTCGGTGCCACCCTCTGGCACTCAGGGCAGGACTTCACATACCGACGCACATCATCTGTCATTCCCGGCCAATAGTAGTGGCAGGAAATCCGCTGCATGGTGGCGGCAATACCCATGTGTCCACTAAAGGAGATGGTATGCCCCATATGAAGAATCTGGGACCGATGAGCTTTCGGGACGACCAACTGACCGTATAGGTTGTCTCCCCTTCCTGCTCTCCTGTAGAGTATCCTATTATTCATGTAGTACTGCCCCCGTCCTGGTGGATCAGCACTTTTCTGCAGCTTTTTGTAGCAAGGACGTAAAGTATCATCCTCACTCTGGGCAGTTCGTAGCTCCCCCGGCATTGGGTTAGTCACAATTGCGTCTGCCTCTTCCGTTCTCGTCTGAGAGCGAGTCTGCATTGCTCCCATATGGATTGGCTCCCTGGGCATTCCCAGAAAGACATACCGGCAACCTAGGATGACTGGAAAAATGGGATCGGTCAATACAGCGGCCTTGATGGTGCCGGTGACGTACCTTGACCGAATCTCCACATTAGCAATGGGCAACTTCATGGTTACAGCACTCTTCTGTGCAGGCTGTATATCCAAGGTTTCACCTGTGAATTGTTCTGGATGTACCAGATCCGCAGAAATCACGGCCTCCCCGTCCAGTCCTGTGTCGTATAAACACTCCACTTGACGACCGTTAACCTCTACCAATTCCACTACCGGTGGTTTTTCCTGGTCTGGAGTCTCTTCCTCGGCCTCGACCTGTTCGGTGGGCTCCACCTTAGGTTTCCCTGAGCACACGACGAATTGAGTGTCTCCTGACTTTCCCCTGCAGTCAATAGCATTGTGCGTGTTTGACTTGCATTGGTTGCACCATTTCCCTGTCCTAGATTTTCTATTGTCAGACTTGAGTGAGCTCTCCTGGTGGCGAGCTTCCTTGTTGACCTTGGCATATTCCGTGACAACCTCCTTGGAAGTCACTTGACATGCTGCGAAGTGAGGGTTCTTAGCCTTCGATTTGCAGTCCCTCGTATTGTGAGAGGGTGACTTACAAATTGAACACCACTTCTCCGACCATGGTCGTTTAGGTGTAGAGCTTGAAGTGCTCTTGCTTCCCTCCTTCTTCTTCTCTGAACTATCCTCTGATTTTTGCACATAAGGTTCCCACTTTTTTGTTCCTGAGTTTTTGGCTTTCTTTTTTTCATGTTTCTCTTGACTTTTGGAGTTGGTGGAAAGGTTCTCCCCTGCCTCCCCATGTACCTCGACGAATCGTTCTGCTAATTTAGTCACGAGGTCAATACGTTCCGCTCCTTGTTCTCCCAGGAACGTCCTGAGAGGTTTAGACATTTGCTTCTTCAGCTGGTCGACCACCATGAGCTCTTCCAGACTCTCATAGTCATGTGCGAACCCAGCCAAATCCATCCACTTATGGAGATAAGATTTTAGACGCAAACTGTAGGCGGCAAACAACTCCCCCGGTTCTCGTTTCGCTGCTCGAAATTTTTTCCGGTAGGTATGTGACGTAACCTCGAATCGTTTCAGCAGAGCCGTTTTTAACTCGTCATAATTGTTCTCATGTCCTGGTGGCAGGCGAGAATAAACCTCGTCACCGGTCCCGCGTAATCCCTGGGATAGCTTAAGATTCCATTTGTTACGCTCCAGACCCATAGCAACTGACATAGCCTCGAAGCGTTGAAGGTATTGGTCAATCTTCTCTTTGTCCTCCTCGTAGACCGCTAAAGGAAACTTCATGGCCTGGTACCCATGTCCACCTACTGGTGTTGATCCTGGGATGGAGGAACCTCCAACTGCTCCCTCAGTTTCTCCATTAGATTGACTCTTGAGCTCGAGTTCCCGCATCCGGTACTCGTGCTCCCTCTTCTGTGCTTCTTGTTCAGCTTCTAATTTCCTAGTTGCTTGCTCAGCTTCAAATTTCATAGCTGCTTGCTCAGCTTCAAATTTCTTAGCTGCTTGCTCAGCTTCCAATTTCTTAGCTGCTTGCTCAGCTTCCAATTCCATCCTTCTCAATTCCAACTCGGCCTTTCGCTCTTCCCTTTCTGCTTGACGATACTCTCTCTCCACTTCCTGTATGTAATCCGTTAGAGCAGACCCCGCCAATCCCATGTCCTCCCCCTTTGCCTTTAATTCTGCTGTGCTAAGTTTAGGGGTGGCCATTATACAGAGAGGTAAGCTAGCAGGTCTAGTACAATATAACTGCAAATTACTATACCGATATATGAACAAGTACTATAAATCTAGATATTACCACACACAGTACATTCACTCAGTGACAAGAGTAGAATCAGGACCACAGACCTATGCAGACGTGTGAAGTGTGAACAGGTAAGATATTAGTCCTAACCCCTATCCACATTCACTCTAGCTGGATTCTCCAAAATGATATCTCCCTCTTATAACTAAGGATCCCGTGTCAAAAGACCCCGTTGTCAGAAGATCCCACTGTCAAAGGTTCCTGCTTGCAGGAGATCTCGCTGTCCAAGGATTCCGTTTACGGGAGATCCCGCTGTCCAAGGATCCCGTTTACGAGAGATCTCGCTGTCCAAAGATCACGTTTACGATAGATCCCGCTGTCCAAAGATCCCGTTTACGAGAGATCCCACTGTCCAAATATCCCGGACGAGCCCCCAATAATGTCGTGTCCTCCTTTAAAGTGTCGTCCCTGGAGTGAGGAGATCCGACACCCACATTATAATATTATTTTTTTCCCCCTCAATATTCTGGAGAATCCACCCGCTTCCGTCCAACACACTCCATCAGCCTATGGACACCTTTTCCTATCACTCTCACACTGTCGTACTATGCCCCCTTCTCATACTTCCCCAACGCAACATACTCAACAACTCTTGCTTCTAGAAATTAATAAAGATTAATTTATTAAAATAAAAGTGTAACGTGTATGAGACGTGTATGCGAAGAAAATGTGTGACGTGTTCTATAAAGTGTGTAGACTCTGTCTCTCAGACATCAACTCAGTCAGCTGATCACAGCAAAGATAGACCACAGCACGTTACGTCAGAACAAGTACGTCTCACCCGTTGCCGGAACCATCTTGCCGGATAATGCTTTGCCTCTGTAGACCTCTGGTAATCCAATTTCATGAACATCCGAAATAGACACCGGTGGTATTAAGAGTTAATCAGGGACCGGTTGCACTCTACACAATGTCCGTTCCTAACGTTCCTTAACAAACTGTACAAGTCTTTTGTAGTGTGTACGCAGTTAGTTAGTTAGTTAGTTAGTCGACAGATCATCCTCGTTGCACATCGAACCATTCAGTCCATAAGTGCTAATTACTAATGTTAATTGTTACTGTACTAACACTAGGTACTCTTAGCCGGTTCTCGGTTCGTTACTACTGTCTAATGCTGTGTGGTGCATCAATATGCATCACTCTCTTTGATGAATCAATTTCCTTCTAGCGTAAGTTACGTTTCTGTATGCAACTTTATTGACTCTTGAACTGGTGTTCTTCAGAATGGGTTTTTTAATTCTTTCCCAAAACTTGTAGAGTTTCCTTGGATCTGGTAGGGAACCTAGGATAGAAACAACACATCTGGTGATAGTACTAGTCACTGATCCCTTCGGCTGAGTGTAAGCCTATCACCTTGCTTAATGATCTTTAGCTAACTAGACTTAGTCATAGAGCAGATTAGCTACCCACCTAGAGTCGAATCAGGCGATGACAAAGAAAAAATATCAGCAAACAGAATGCGGAACCCCGCCCACCAGGGACACCTACGGGAAGATCCCAATTATCCCTCATTACTCAATTCTCAACTAGTAAAGCTTATCAACACTTCACTAATCTATTCTAGCTAACAGAGCCAAGTATCACTTCACTACTCTAGCTAGTTTCCACTAACAGTGCTAATCATCACACTATAGTTTAACAAGGCCACAGTCTATAGTAATTATAACGAATATATTATAATAAGTTATACCTTAAATGGCACTACTGCAGTCCTATAAATCATATCTACATCTGCCATATAGGCACGTGTAAAATTAAGTCACTAATTAACACACGGTAGATATTATTTCCACTGGCACTGCAGTGCCCTGCACTCTGTCTAGAGCATTATTCAAGTCCACCCTAGTTGATCTCAACTCGAGTTTATATGGCAAACTACCAAAGTTGTCCACGTGACGTTCTCCTTTATGCCCCCACACAGGTGGCACAGTGGCAGATCATCTCCTGTCAGGGATCCATCCTCCCTGGCTCCATTAATGTTAGATTTGTCATCACTGGTTGTGACATCCAAAACAATCTAGAGAGTTACTGTACAGTTCCAACAAAGAGTTTTTCCCAACACGCTGTCAATCTTCTCGATGTTCCGGAAACAAGACTTGACAGATGTACTGTTTCCTGTCTCTCGCTGCCAATTCCGGTTTGTCTCTGACTGTTGACAAACTGTCAAGCTTCTGTTCAGTGGTGACAATCCCAGCAGCCATTTCGCCTGATGTCCGGAACTATAACTGACAGACAGGGCTGTTCCATGTACTGAGCCGGGCAAGGCTATGTGATTCTAAATGTTTATAAACTGCCAACGCATTGTATCCCTTCCTTCTCACTCACCACCAAATGTGTTTATGGGCTGACACGATGTAACCTGTGCAGCTGTGTTTACTCTGTTAGTACGACTGTTGTGGCCTAGAAAATATACGCCAAGCAAACGTCGGTATTATTATCTGGTTAACTCATGGCGAGCTCGTGACACCACCCACCAACACATTCCTCATCCAAAAACACATACCCCACCACTCATATATACCCCACCTACGCACATTCGCAGCTCACACACATCTTTCCACCCACACACACACATCCTCCACCCATACACTCATCTATCACACACATCCACCCACTCACGTATTCATCCATTAACCACTCACACCCACACATCACCCACCCACCCATCAACATATGCATCTCTCATCTACCTTCCCACCCACACACACCCCAACCACCCAGCCAAACACACATCCCCCATCCTCAAATACATCCTTCATCCACCCGCATATCCCACCCCTCCCCCACCCCTCACACATCTCCCCTCCCACACAATACCCCACCCATAAACACATTCCCCCACACACACCCACATCCCCCCACATGCATTCCCCATACTCATCGCCTCCCACACATCTCTCACCGACACACACACGTCTCTCCACCCACACAGACAGACAGACAGACAGACAGACAGACAGACAGACAGACAGACAGACAGACAGACAGACAGACAGATTTACATGTATGTCTGTCCACACTCATAAGTAACCTCTCCAGAACTGACAGCAACAAATATATCATCCCTCCTGATAAAAAAAATGTCGAGTGAATCATCGACTTCTGCAATCTCAACAGGATGAGCCAGGTAAACTGTTTTTCTTCCCCTGTTAACCAAATTTAGAATGTCCGAACCTGGCATCTGTGGTTGGTTGTTGTTTTGAGGAAGAGATCTAACAGCTAAAGGAAGACGTCCGCCAGTACCATTTGGTGTAACAAGACAGACCTGTGTAGATTATAGAAGGTCGGGAATTGATTCACAGAAATTAAAAGCACACAAAACACCTGACTTTTCGAGTTACACGGTTTTCCATCGAAGAATAACCAAAATGATATATAACACTTGGCACTATGATGCAGCATGATCACGGGTTACTAATGAGGATAAAACCAAATCGGCAATTCGGAGAGAGGATAAATAGACAAAGAGCACAATCTAGATAGTCAGTCAGTCAGTTATTCAGTCAGTCCGTCAGTCAGTCAGTCAGTTATTCAGTAAGCTAGTTTGTTAGTTTATTAGCTGGTTGGTTGGCTGGCTGATTGATTAGTTATTTAGTTATTTAGTTAGTTGGTTGGTTGGTTAGTTACTTAGTTAATTAGTTGGTTAATTGGTAAGTTAGTTAATTAGTTAGTGAGTGAGTGAGTGAGTTGGTTAGTTAGTTAGTTAGTTAGTTAGTTAGTTAGTTAGTTCTCGATTGGTTGATTGGATGGTGGTTGGTTGGCTGGCTGGCTGGCTAGTTGGTTGGTTGGTTGGTTAGGTAGATAATTAGTTAGTTAGTTAGTTAGTTAGTTGCTTAGTTAGTTAGTCAGTCAGTCAGTCAGTCAGTCAGTCAGTCGGTCAGTCAGTCAGTCAGTCAGTTAGTTAGTTAGTTAGTTAGTTAGTTAGTTAGTTAGTTAGTTAGTTAGTTCTTGATTAGTTGATTGGATGGTGGTTGGTTGACTGGCTGGCTGGCTAGTTGGTTGGTTGGTTAGGTAGATAATTAGTTAGTTAGTTAGTTAGTTAGTTAGTTAGTTAGTTAGTTAGTTAGTTAGTTAGTTCTTGATTGGTTGATTGGATGGTGGTTGATTGACTGTCTGGCTGGCTGGCTGGCTAGCTAGTTGGTTGGTTGGTTAGGTGGATAATTAGTTAGTTAGTTAGTTAGTTAGTTAGTTAGTTAGTTGGTTCGTTTGTTAGTTAGTTGTGTGTGTGTAAGTTTGTGTGTGTGTGTGTGTGTGTGCGTGTGTGTGTGTAAGTTTGTGTGTGTGTGTGTGTGTGCGTGTGTGTGTGTGTGTGGTCCCTGCAACGAAAGGTCATCCAGTGCGGCACTCTCCTCCACACTTAAAGCCTGTCCTTGTTTCCATTTGAGAGTACAACAGACATCAAAAGAAATCAAAGTCAAAGACAAACTGGCCCTACCGCCACCTGCACAAAATATGAACCTTGATTTGTCATGAAGGAGAGAGAGGGGATATAAGTATGTTTGTACACTTGAGTGATGCTCGCGTATGTTTGATTTAAGTTGGTTTGAAAATTCTATCCATGAGCTAGAACAAATTTAAAGGTTGCTTGAATGAAATGCCATTGAGATAAATGGAAACGTCTTTAAGAAGTGCATGTTTTATGTAGTTACTACTTGACAATAGCAACGGGAAGTTATATTTTTTAGAGGAAGAGTTATTATCAAGGGCATCCTGCATGAGAATGGATTTAGAGGCGGTCTCTGCAACTATGATATTCTTTCTGAGATGATTCAGTACGGTGGCCAGAGAACTAACGCTCAATCTTGTCTTTCGACGGTTCAGTCCAGATATACTTCTTTCACTTAGAGAGAAAACTATAAGTACTCAAACAAACATTATAAGAACTATCTTTTGGCCGACATTTTGCTACCAATGTCAAACATGACCTTTGCTGCAACTAATAAGCGCAAAATCATTACAGCAGAGCTGCGATGCCTTAGACGAGTTATGGGAGTAACCGTGAGAGATAGAATTAGGAATGAGGAAATTAGAAGACGACTAGGTCTGAAACCAGATGTGCACTTCATTAAAGAGCAACAGATGAAATGGTTTGACCACCTCACAAGAAGGCCCTAGTATCATCTACCCAATAACCCCAAAGAACCTCACTGCTAAATTATCCTCGATACAGAGCAGGGGGACTGATGGTATCAAGAACAGGATTTAGAGAAATGAATACCAACTTACACAGAGCATTAGAAACAGCTTATAGAAGATCGTTACATCTCTCTCCAACATTTCACTGAGGTAAATGGAGGAAGAAAAGAAGAAGAGGAAGTCCAGCTATTTCTAGCAGGAATTGTGGGGGATGGCAGCACGAGTTTCAGAACGGAGTGGCTCCACTGTCCAGGCCACACAGGTGTTCGTGGACATGAAGGGTCCATTGCCAGGTGGAAAACCGAAGCTGAGCCAGGGAGACACAATAGTTAATTAGTTAGTTAGTTGGTTGGTTGGTTGGTTAGTTAGTTACTTAGTTAGTCAGTCAGTCAGTCAGTCAGTCAGTCAGTCGGTCGGTCGGTCGGTCGGTCAGTTAGTTAGTTAGTAAGTTAGAAGTTAGTTAGTTAGTTAGTTAGTTAGTTAGTTGGTTAGTTAGTTAATTAGGTGGTTAGTTAGTTAGTTAGTTAGTTAGTTAGTTAGTTAGTTAGTTAGTGGGGGGGGGGGGGGTACTAGGGGGTACGGGGTGTCAGGCATTGGTAGCACCTTTAGTAAGGATGACTCTCATGTCCTTTTCAGGACCCATCCCCCTCTGGTCCAAGCCTGACACCCAGCTCGTGCCTGTGGCTCCTAGTAGCTGTCAGCATGCGACAGCGGCCACCCCCCGGGCAACAGCTGTGAGAGGCTGGCTAAACCAGGCATGGGTATCCGATTTGGTGTCAAACCAAGAGGTAAACTAGGGTATGCCTACCCGGCATGTGAAGACAGGATTCGGCAGACTGCGCGGAAGAAATCATTTCTGATTCAACGGGCAAGACGGCGTTTACCTTCAAAGCGTTGTGGAACGTAATGAGCACGGCAAGGCACGTAGATCGCCCTGGTCATCCACTGCACCTGTATTCGTCTCCAGTCGTCTCGACTTGTCTTGCCACTGGACTACGATGGACTCAGGCGAGAGAGTGAGGTCGACGAATTGCGCAACTCTTCCTCACTTTAATCCAAGTCATCGCGCAAGTCATTCTTCATCCAACGTCATAGTTAGTTAGTTGGTTGGTTAGTTAGTTAGTTAGTCAGTCAGTCAGTTAGTCAGTCAGTCAGTCAGTCAGTCAGTCAGTTAGTTAGTTAGTTAGTTAATTAGTTAGTTAGTTAGTTAGTTGGTTGGTTGGTTGGTTGGTTAGTTAGTTGGTTGGTTAGTTGGTTGGTTGGTTAGTTGGTTGGTTGGTTTGTTGGTTAGTTAGTGGTTAGTTAGTTAGTTAGTTAGTTAGTTAGTTAGTTAGTTAGTTAGTTAGTTAGTTAGTTAGTTAGTTAGTTAGTTAGTTAGTTAGTCGACAGATCATTCTCATTGCACATCGAACCATTCAGTCCATAAGTGCTCGGATCCCCTCCACAGCAAATCCCGCAGCGTGTAGCGGCTAACGACAGCAGTTCTGTGTTAGTGTATCAATCTTCTTTGGCTTCCTGCGTTGTGTTCTTCTTTCGCCACCCCACTTTTGATTTGCTGTTCTCGCAGTCTGACCATGGTTGTAGATTCGCATTCATCACTTGGTTCTCGCACACGTCTTACGTCTCGTAGATCATTCAGAATGTCAGTCTGGTCCATGGCGCGTCCGCCCTCCACCTTAGCCATACCTGCGAGCTTGTCAGCCCGCTCATTTCCTTGTACTCCCGCATGCGCTGGCACGAAGATGAAACTAATCTTTGCCAGCCGAGACCGCCCCAGAGACAGCAACCATTCTCTTCGGATCCACTCCACCCCTATCCTCTTGATCATGCTCATTGAGTCGCTCAGAAAACATGCCCTATTGAATGTCTGTGTCTCGAGCCATGTTATTGCTTTACTTACTGCCATGACTTCCATAGTCAGGCTACTTGTGGTCTCAACCAAATAAACTGTCCTTATAATGACTACAAGAAGCCAAGCAAAGACGCCCCAGGAGCCAACACTGACAAAAGAAATCACCAGAGGAGACGAACACAATGGATCACCGCCGACCAATCCCCCAGCTGACATCACAGACACAAACGCTTACATAACCAGTCCGAGTTAGGACTCACTCGTAAAATCGCACAAGGCAAAAACAGGGTAAAACACCCATAAAAACCACGTATTTCAACTCTAACCACGGCTGAAAGAAGCTGGTTGAACGAGACCGAATTTGGAATTTTTGTTTACGAATCAAGTCAAGGTTACATTTTTCCTGCTCAATCTCTCTAACTTCAAGTCACCGTGTCTGATATATTGACTGCATGACAAACAGTTCACCTGACAGGAACCTATTCATTACTGGCTGACATGTAGTTCCAGAGTTGGGCTTCAGATGTCAGAATGTGCATAAATTATGTCTTTGATCAGGGCAGTCGTCAACGTGGGGGTCGCTGGATCAAACACAAGCGGTATACCACCTTTCATGTTCTCTGGACACGGGCAAGGGTCTCGGTGACAAATAGATTTAAAGCTGTTCATTAGCACTCTTCGGGTACAAGAGGTGTATTTCTTTACCCACCCAGCAGAAGGCGTGATTTGTTGGTGGCGAGCTCAATTCCTTATGACGATAGGTTCAAACCTGCTGTTGTCTAATATCATGTGACAGGCCGGTTTCTTTGTAGTTGAACAACAAGAGAACATGTTCCGTATCGGGTAGCTGCGGTGGTTGTGTGAAGTGTTAGAACCGTCACATTATTCAGGCTTGGACGTATGAAGGAATAGGTGACCAGTCTTTGCCTCCCGTCGCGAAATGCTAGCCCAGGCATCCCACCCTCGCCCTTGTCATCGTTAGCTCAACTAGCTAACCGTTGCGCCACCTCGGCCATTTATTTATAATTATCGTCTTTGAATTCCAGTCAGTCTTATGGCCGTATGTTATCTGTCAATATTGCTTTCACACACATTCACCGAGGAAGGTTGAACAGGGAACCATTTCACTGTTTACGAAAACTCACAGACTTATACATGACGCATATAAAGATGACACACAAGTGTTTGCAGTCAGAGAGAAAACAATAATTAAGCGTATAGAGAAGTTTCAAGAATGTTCCTATTCTCGTCTGCTGATCCTTACCCGAGACAGGAAATGAGATCGAAAGTTTAAATAGCCACAGGAAACGTTCCAATTCAAATTCAAAATGGACCATTCATTATCATTATCATCTTCATTTGCCATGCAGACAAGTGTGAGATGATTTGCCATCTCACACGATAACCGCATTCTTAGATCATGTCCCTATATTGCCGTGTCGCAGAGCCATCCAGGGATGTATCTCTCTGACTTCCACTTGCTCTCTTCCCTTCAACTTTACCAGTTGTCATTAAACTTGCTCACTCATACGGCGCCAAAAACATCGTGGATGTCTACGTGTAATTTCCCTACTCCATTTACAGAAAGTCGTGGCGTGCTGATGAGCGTAATCTAGCCTTGGAATCAACATACAGCTGAAAGATGCTGGTGTTGACCGCAATATCCTGAAACAGGATGGAAACGCGAAAAAAAAAAAATTTACGGTTTCCATTTGCTGTTTATTTTAATTTTTCAGGACTATTCTATTCGCTTTCCTGTCAATCCATGGTATTCTGTGCACATTTCTCAAATAACCACATTTCCACTGCCATTGGATGTTTCCCAGCTTGCCCTCGTATTGTCCATGTTTCTCAGCTTGTCTGCATATTGTCCATGATCCACAGCTTGTCTGCGTATTGTCCATGATCCACAGCTTGCCTGCATATTGTCCATGTTTCGCAGCTTGTCTGCGTATTGTCCATGATCCACAGCTTGTCCACGTATTGTCCATGTTCACATAGGCTCCATATAACACTTCAGTTCATGAGTGTGTTTTCCATCTGGCAAAAGACAACATTTGCAGTAGCGATTCTTGTTCTCCAATTGGTACATCTGGTAGAAACGACACCACGGCAAAGGTTAGTCTGTTGTGTGAACATTTCCCGTAAGTGTGTATATGAGTGTGCGTGCGCATTGTGTGAGTGTTCTATTTCCGGGTATCTCAGCTGACAATCTGTCTCCTGTAGACCGGGTTGCCCTTTCTGTTCAATTTGTCTATGACAGCCTCTCCATCTACTTATGCCACCTGCAAGCAGGACTGTGGCATGTTGACAAAGATCTCACCTTCCCGTGACTCCAGCTTATAGGCGGCTCGTGTTGGCACGATGCTCTCGTGTCAGGATAACTTGAGGTATTTCAGTGTGGACAGCACGACCACTAGGTATGCCGGCTCATCTTGCTGGGACAAGTACCGCAGTTTGGTTCGTGACTGCTTATCTCTTCAAGGTAATCCTGGCTAATACCTCAACTGAAATATCATATATGCATGCTGTTCCACTATCGACCTGGTAGGTGTTGGTGCTTCCCTTCTTCCAGCATATATATATATATATAAGTCCTCGTCTACCAAGCCTGTGTCCTTAGTACTCTTCTTTATGGCAGTGAAACCTGGACAACTTACTCACACCAAGAGAAACGTTTAAACAGCTTTCATATGCGGTGTCTGCGAAGAATACTTGTATTAAGTGGCAAGACAAAATCACAAATACTGAAGTATTGGAAAGATCAGGTTGTGTGACGGTGTATTCCATGCTCAGTCTTCGTAGACTTAGATGGATAGGACACGTTAGGAGGATGGATGATGGTAGAATACCAAAGGACATCTTTTTTGGTGAATTACAGATGGGTAGGAGATCTCAAGGTCGGCCTCTACTACGATACAAAGATGTGTGTAAGCGGGACATGATTGATACAGGCATTGATAATGCACGTTGGGAGCACGTCGCCGCTGAACGTGTTGCATGGAGGGCAACTATCAGAAATGGAATAAAGACAAAGGAGAAAATGATTGCAGATAAAGCACACACAGAGCGTGAGAGACGTAAGATGGTGCAAAATGGTGGAAATGACCATGTTTTCACATGCACCTACTGTGGGCCAACATTTGCAGCAAGAATTGGCCTTACCAGCCACACTCGCCACCGCCATGGATCGTAGTTATTGCCATATGACAGTTATTAAGCCTTTTTGAAGCACAATGTACCAAACTATCGTCTGTCAAGACGGAAAGGTGCCAATGAATGAATGAATATATATATATATATATATATATATATATATATATATATATATATATATATATATATATATATACATATATATATATATCAATGTGTACAAAGTGGACTTTAGCAGAACTGCTAATCTGCTAATTGCTGCTGCTGTTGTTGCTGCTGCTGCTTCTTCTTCTTCTTCTTCTTCTTCTTCTTCTTCTTCTTCTTCTTCTTCTTCTTCTTCTTCTTCTTCTTCTTCTTTTTCTGCTTTTTCTTCTACTCCTCCTCCTCCTCCTCCTCCTCCTCCTTCCTAATTCAGACACCCATGCAAGTCATCCATCGTCAATAGCTAAAGGTAGGCAGTATGACATCAATAAGCTCATGATTAACAGTAAATAAGATACAGCTCAAGAGCTGTGAACTGCCAATGAGCTAACAACTATAGGTCATATAATTATGAGATTAGCTAACCCACACCGTTCCTCGCCCATTTCCTTCTCTAAGGTAATAGAAAGTCAGGACGCTGCTCAACTTTCCCTGTGCCGTGATGTTCTGAACCAGTCACCTAGCAACAAAGGTCTCACACTGGTCTCTGAACTATATAAACTTATAAACAACACAAACTGAACAATTGTTTGCCGTGTCTCGGGAACTGATCCACGACTCTGTTGATCGAGTGAGATGGCAGAACATGACCGCCCACGCTTACCGGCATGGCACATGATGGATGGATGGATGGTCTCGGGACGTGACATCGAATCCTCTCGAGGATATTACATCCTGCGTGCTTCACCTGTTGCCTTTGAGATTAATATTTACATAAATATTGATTAGCACTTGTGAAAGCTATGATGTAGAAGTAGATATCGAAGAACAGGCTAGACAACCGACAGATTTGCTTTCAGTTATGGTATATTCGAGAGAAAAACATCTCACGGCAATGGAAATGGGGTTTATGAGTAACTTGCGAAGAATATCATGGAGAGACAGAAAAACCGATGAGCTAGTCCTGCAAAAGAACACATGAAAACATCAAACTCATTAGAAAAATTGGACGTAGGCAGTCAATTTTTTTTTCTTGGAGGGGGGTGGGGGGGGGGGGGGGGTGGGTGGCCGCACGTTACAAAAAGAAATAAACTAGAAAACTTAGTAACAACTGGCAAGATTGATGGGAATAGAACAAGGGGAAATCAATCAATCAATCAATCAATCATGTGCCATGCCCGAAAGCGTGGGCGGTCATGACTCGCCATTTCACTCGATGCCCAAGCTTGGCGGCATGACACATGATGATGATCATATTAGAGAATTGCTTACCCCTGAATGGTTCCTTCTTCTTCAGGTGTCTGGTGTGGAACAGACATTACAATCAAGACTCCCACCCCCCTTTTTTTTAGTTTGTCACGTGATAAGTCACGTGAGGTGTTAATACAGTTAATGTGTGTGTGTGTGTGTGTGTGTGTGTGTGTGTGTGTGTGTGTGGACGCCCACTCGCTTTGAACTCAAGCGTAGTCCATACACGTGTTACTATTTCTAGTGCCCAGGACTTATTTCTGCGTGTGGATAAGTTTTCCCTATTACTAGTGTCCTTCGCCACCAGGCGAACCCACTCGTACTTTAGATGTGCTTGTAATGAACGTTCTGTAGAAGTAGACAAAGATCTACACCTTTGCTTTATTGACTACACAAAGGCTTTCGATAAATTGAGACATGTCGACGTGATAAGGATGCTATAAGATCTACAAATTCCCCTCTGCTGTGTGTCCACCGTGACGAGGTAGAGGGGCTTGAGCGTCCCAATGACCCCAAGAGCTATGCCGACGGTAGCACAGCTACTGGTAGGGCCACCTATGTCGGACAGGTCAAGGGAGAGGGACCAGACGAAGAGACACACAAACCTGCTGCCTTGTAGGTAGACTGGGGACAGTCAAAGGCTAGGGAAAGCACCCCGAATAAATGCTTGTTGAAATCGGATGTACTGAGCCACAGGCTTGACAAAGCAGTGCAACGTAACACCTGCTGCCTTGTAGGTAGACTGGGGACAGTCAAAGGCTAGGGAAAGCATCCCGAATAAATGCTTGTCGAAATCGGATGTACTGAGCCACAGGCTTGACAAAGCAGTGCAACGTAACTTAATTCATGATGTCACAAATCAAAATTAATCGTTATGGTGCTAATCCCGTGAAGTCCCATCAGGCGGCGATAGTGCCGGGCCCCCTGCCTCGAGGGGGTCCACCCATGACTACTGGTGGTCACCTTCCCCTGTGCTGTGGAGTCAAGGCACAGAGGAGTAGGTTAAGAGCTATTGACCAAATACCCCGGACACTCAACATACTACAGTGGAATGCCGAAGGAGTTTACAAGAAGAAAGACTCTCTAACACAGCGTCTTCATAAAGATAGAATAGATGTGGCATGCATTCAAGAGACACACCTCAACGCCAATCACAAATTCTCAGTCAGAGGATATCAGGCCACACGGTTCGACCGCGAAGGACACAAAGGAGGAGTTCTAATACTTACACGAAATACAATACCTTGCAGCAAAGTATCTGTGATCTCTGACAACCAAACGGAAATTATAGGTGTTGATATAATGATAAAGGACGTGAAAATAAGAATCTACAATCTGTATAGCCCAGCAGATAAGCACCTTACACTCTCAAACATGAAAATAACTGACACAAACTGCATTATTGTCGGAGACTTTAATAGCCGTTCAGAAAGATGGGGATACCCAGATACTGACAAAAGAGGAGATGAATTGGAGGACTGGGAAATAGACTCAAATCTCCATCTACTCAACAAAGCGAATGACACACCGAGCTTCTACTCCAGAAGATGGCTTACCACTTCTACTCCAGACTTAGCTTTCTGCACAGGAGACATCCTCCACAAAATCGATCGCCATGTGCTGGACCAACTAGCAGGTAGTGACCACAGACCAATCAAGCTTGCAATGAATATGGAGTATGTTCCACAGGAGCAAAAGCCCTTGCCCCGCTGGAATTACAAACGAGCAGATTGGGACAGATTTGCCATACTAACAGACAAATATTGTGAAAACATAAATACACGATATGGCAACATAAAGCAAATGGTGGAAAGTCTAAACAGAGCGATAATACAGGCAGCCACTGAGTCCATTCCAAGAGGAGCGAGGAAAAATTACAAACCATACTGGACTGAAGAACTAAAAAGTTTGGAGGACAAAGTTGAAGATGCCAGGAAGACAGCAGAGAGAGAGAACAAACAATTGAAGCGAACATCTCTCTCAAAGCCATCTCAGCAAAATATAAAAGAACAGTAAATCAAACAACAAGAGATTGTTGGAGGGAAAAAACAGAAAACCTGAATTTTGACAGGGATGGAAACAAACTATGGAAACTAGTGAAAGCCATGAACAATGAAGGACCTAGCAACAAACAAATAACAATTAAACAAGGAAATGCCTTGCTTACAGGAAAAAAGGCTGCAAATGCACTAATGGAACACTATGCAAATGCAAACCACATTGATATTACAACCGAACAGAAGAAAGCAATCAAAGATAAACAGATACATCATACAAATACAGAGACAGCAGCAGAATATATGATGGCAAATCTAACAATGGAAGAAATGGAACAGGCAATGAATACCCTAAAAAAGAAGAAATCACCAGGAAAGGATGGAATCACAAATGAAATGCTAATAGGACTAGGCACTAAGGCAAAAAAGAAACTACTAGCAGTCCTAAATTACAGCTGGAAGAGGGGAATAGTCCCACAGGCATGGAAAGAAGCTATACTAATACCAATCCCAAAGAAAGGAAAAGACCTGGAAGAACCAAATGGCTATCGACCTATCAGTCTACTTAGCTGTGTAGGAAAATTAATGGAACGCATTATCAATGGCAGGCTAACATGGCATCTGGAAGAAAACAAACTCTTAACACCACACCAAGCAGGATTCAGAAAGTACAGATCCACTGAAGATCAAATAACCTATATAGCTCAGGAAATAGAGGATGCCTTCCAAGAGAAAAAGCACACACTAGCAGTCTGGATAGATTTAGAAAAAGCATTTGATAAAGTATGGAAGGAAGGACTGAAAGTAAAACTGCAAAACATGCATGTTTGTGGAAAAATGTATAAATGGATCAGCCACTACCTTGAGAACAGAACTGCCAGGACAAAAGTACAAGGACAAACCAGCAAAATGATGCTGTTGGAGCAAGGTGTCCCCCAAGGAGGAGTTCTTTCACCAACATTATTCCTAGCATATATAAACGACATCACAGAAAATTTTCCAGCCAGAGTACACACATCATCCTTTGCAGATGACCTAGCCATATGGACATCTGAAGAATATATTAGTACAGCTAACAGCAGAATACAGCAAGCCTTATTAGCACTAGAGGACTGGTCAAAATCATGGCTAGTGAAGATAAGTGAGGAGAAAACAACATGCACAGTGTTCTCCCTCTCAAATAAAACTCAACAACCTAAGCTGGTATTGAATGGAAAAATATTGCGCCATGAAGAAAATCCAAACTATCTCGGAGTCACCTTTGATCGTCGCCTGACATGGAAAACACAGGTTGAGAAAAATCGAACAAGAGCAAGGCAAAGAATGGCAATCATGAAAAAGCTTGCTGGTACAACGTGGGGAGCAGATGAGAAAGTTCTCAAGAAGTTATATACTGGACGGGTGAGGCCAGTACTGGAATATGGCATTGCAGCTTGGGCAACAGCAGCTAAGTCAAACTTTAACAAAATAAGTAGAGTCCAAAATCAAGGAATGCGAATCATAACTGGAAGCCTGAAGACAACGCCTATTAATGAACTTGAAAAGATCACTTGTTTACAACCAATGCAGGATAGAAGAGATAGCAGAGCTCAGCAACAAGCAGAAAAATTTAGAAGATTGACAGACCACCCTATGTTTAGTGGTTTTGGAAAGGGACGACTGAAGCGTAGCAACTTTGTAGAAACTGCAAAACGAAAAATTAGGGCAGATCCCATACTTAACATATCAACAGTCAAACCTATTTACAATGCAGACAAGTTCCCAGCTTGGAGACAGCAGCAACTGCCTGAGATGATAGAAAACATTCCTGGTATTGAGAAAAAGAACACTCAGCATGAAACCGAAAGAAGAGAAATAACCCTAAACTACATAAAAGAACATTACCCAAGCAGCAATTGGACCCATGCATATACAGATGGATCAGCCAAAAATTCAATAGAGAATGGAAGAGGAGGAATTCTCCTAAATTTAAAAAATGGAGTGAAAAAAACACATTCAGTGGCAACTGGAAAGTTTTCAAGTAACTTCAAAGCGGAGGTAGAGGCTCTGAAAACTGCAGCAGAAATGCTCTTGATGGAGGAAAATAAAGAGAAGCAAATAGCTATCTTCACAGATGCAAAGTCAGCTGTCACAATACTGAAGAGCAATAACAGCACAGAAATAGCTGACCTAAGAGCAGCACTCCATGGTCTATGCCAGAAATCCAAAAAAGTTGTAATACAGTGGATCCCATCACATTGCAGTATACCTGGAAATGAAGAGGCTGACAGACTGGCAAAAGAGGGCGGACGACTACCACAGCCTGACATAGACATAACCTATAATGAGGCAAAGAGGTTGATAAAAAGCACTTATAGAACCAAATGGGAATCAGAGCATCCAGGCCACCAGAAGGATGATGCATATTACAAACTCGACCGAAGAGAACAAGTAGCAATCTTCAGACTCCGCACAGGACATAACAGGCTGAAATACCACTTGTTCAACAAACTAAAGATAGGAGATACAGATGAATGTAATTGTGGAACTGGTAAAATGACAGCTAAACATTTGCTTCAGGATTGCCCAATATATGCAGAACAGAGAAAGATATTTTGGCCCACACCTGCTTCATTTGAGGACAATCTCTATGGAGATATCAACAAGCTCAAGTTGACCGTAGCTTACTTTAACTACATACAGGTTGACATTTATAGGTGTATGAAGAAGTATTCAGACTGCCACACTTCATACCACAGGTATGTCGGTTACAAAAGCCTCCCAGAGGCATGAAATGGAATATTGCTGGATAGGAGATCCATTACGTGGAAAGTCCGAATCAAAAGCTCACTGTGTGGGCTTTCAAAAAAGGTGGAAAAAGTGTCCTAGTGGCACGAAATGGAATATTGCTTGGATAGCAAATCCATTATGTGGAAAGTCCGAATCAAAAGCTCACTGTGTGGGCTTTCAAAAAAGGTGGGAAAAAGTGTCCTAGTGGCACGAAATGGAATATTGCTCGGATAGCAAATCCATTGCGCGGAAAGTCCGAATCGAAAGCTCACTGTGTGGATGTCATCTGCACACTGCATTCTTCTGGTTTCCGGTAGAACAGCCTATGGTGAACGGAAGGCCCAATATACGGAAGTGAGGCTAAGCAGCCATGTGCAGGACGTGACGATTCCTTGGGTGAGCCCAGTACCAGAGCGCTGTGTGTTGGCTCTGCAAGTATGGAAGCCTCCTTGGATGGCGGGGAATGCCCATGGTCTGCCCCTGCCTTCCCTTGAGGGCTGACCAGGATGTCTTTGGCTGTTCTATATGGGCCAGCTAGGATGGGAGATAACACCACAACAGTGAGAGTCAAACGTCCTAAGAAACCCCCGGGAAGGTTAACCCGGTCAACAAATGCCCGCAGAAGTCGGATGTGTCGGCCTAACGGCGCAAGAACGCAGCTCTGCTGTAAACAGGCACAACGCAATCACATCCGAAAAAAAACTCCGGATGAACGAAGAAGAAGAAGAAGAAGATCTACAAATTTATGAAAAAGACCTTAGACTTGTAAAAAAAAAAAACATATATTGGAAACAACAAGCTGCCATAAGAATGGATAATGACGTAAGTAAATATCAATCTGTTAAGGGAAGTGAGAGACAGGGATGTGTAATGTCTCCAGATCTATTTTCCCTGTACAGTAAAAATATTTTCAGAAATATAGAAGATATGGAAGGAATCAACATTCGGGGAAGATACATCAATAATATTAGATATGCAGATGATACAATATTGACTGCAGACAATGAGCAGGACTTGCAGGATTTGGTACATGTAGTTGTTGCACACAGTGAACAACTAGGGTTAGAACTGAATTGTAAGAAGACACAGATTATGGTCGTCACTGGAAAGAAGGAATTACCGCAATGTGATATATAAGTAAATGACTAGACAGAAAATGAAGACAAGAAAACCCGGCTGCTGTGGAAGCGAAAGTACAAGCGTTGATTTTCGAGAATTTGCTAGATGCGGTCATCTACACAGATGGGTCGGTCATCCGACATGTGAGAAGCTCATGGGTCTTTACGGCTCAGGCCGGAGGGAGAATTGTGAAGGAGGACTCTGGTGCTTTTGCTGAGACCACAAGTAGCCTGACTATGGAAGTCATGGCAGTAAGTAAAGCAATAACATGGCTCGAGACACAGACATTCACTAGGGCTTGTTTCCTTAGCGACTCAATGAACATGCTAAAGAGGAAAGAGATGGGGGGGGGGGATCCAAAGAGAATGGTTGCTGTCTCTGGAGCGGTCTCGGCTGGCAAAGATTAGTTTCGTCTTCGTGCCAGGGCATGCGGGAGTACAAGGGAATGAGCGGGCTGACAAGCTTACAGGTAAGGCTACGGTGGAGGGCGGACGCGCCATGGACCAGGCTGACATTCTGAATGCTCTACGAGAAGTAAGACTTTTGCGTGAACCAAGTGATGACTGGGAATCTACAACCATGGCCAGACTGCGAGAACAGCAAATTAAAAGAGGGGTGGCCAAACAAGAACACTACACTGAAAGCCAAAGAAGACTGATAGATCAATACGTAACTGGTGTCGTTAGCCGCTATACGCTGCGGGATTTGCTGAGGGGATCCGAGCAGTTATGGACTGAATGGTTCGATGTGCAATGAGGATGATCTGTCGACTAACTATAACTATAACTAACTATACATATTCTTAAACAAGTGAATCGGTACAATTATCTCGGAACAGTCATAACGTCTGATGGGAGATGCCTTGAAGAAATTAGAACAAGAGTTGCCATTGCGAAGATAGTCTTTTGCAAGATGAAAAACACACTTACCAATACAATTATATCAATTGAAACGAGAAAAAGAGTGTTTGTTGAATTGCTACATAGAACCTGTACTTTTGTATGGATGTGTAGCGTGGACAGTGAGTAGATAAGCTGAAATACATCTGATGGCTGTGGAAATGTGGTTTCTGAGGAAAATGCAACGAATACCATGGGCAGACAGAAATACCAATGAACAAGTCCTTCACGAAAGAAGTAAAGATCGTAAACTGATTAGAGACATTAGACGTACAGAGTCAAAATTTGTTGGGCATGTTATGAGAAGAAATGACTTGGAGAACTTGGTGATGACTGGCAAGATCGAAGGGACGAGACCAAGGATAAGACCGAGAAGTAATTACCTGGATGACTTGGCACGTGGCATGGTCAACACAGGAACACGGAGCTGATCCACGACTCTGGTGATCGAGTGAGATAACAAAATATGACCGCCCACGCTTATCGGCATGGCACATAATGGATGGATGGTAATGAACGTGTCCAAGTTAAGGACGAGAAGTCAACATTTAGTCCAACTGACCGGTGTAGGGGTTGAGTTGTGTTGAGTTGAGTTAAGAACCGACATCACTGCACTCAGGACATTCCAATACGTGCTCCATCCCCTCGTTCAACAGCCAGCGAAGAGTCATACTACTAATCGTTCTCACCGCTATCTGACTAAAAGTTCTCCTGGTCTTCCCTCTCAGTTTTGAGATTCTGCCAGAACCCCTGCCGACCCCCGCCCGGTGTAGGGGTTTTATCCACTACTTCGGCATCAGCACACCGGAAGTTTAAGAACGAGCGTTCTTATCCATTCGGCCATGCTGAACTCCAATGAAGTTGATTTTATTTATATTGTTTTGTTCTATGGTTCCCCTTCTATTTAAGCTTTCCACTTGCATCCCAATGTGTCTTCCTCGAAGCTTTTCACACATGTCTTCCATTAAGCTACCCACAATCTCTCTTTGTCTTCCTCTAACCTTCGCACATATATCTCCCTATGACTCCCTTTAAGCTATCTAAAATCTCCCTATGTGTATTTTAAGCTCCCCACACACATCTCAGTATGTCTTCCTATAAGCTATCTACAATCTCCATGTGTCTTCCAGTTTAGCGTCCAACAAGCTTTCTACTTACATCTCCTTATGTCTTTTCTTTAGCCATACACAATCTCCCTGTGTCTGCCTCTAAGGTTCTCACATATATATCTTTGTGTTTTCCTCTAAGCTTCCCTCATATATATATATATATCCCTGTGTCTTCCTGTAAGCTTCCAAGATATATATCCCTGTGTCTTCCTCTAAGCCTCCCACTTACATCTCCCTATGTCTTCCTTTAATCCATCCACAATGTCCCTGTATCTTCCTTTTGTCTATCCACAATATCCCTGTGTCTTCCCTGCATTCTTGTTGACCTAGGTAGACTAATCCTAAAATTAGTAGCAGGAAGTTTAACAAGAAGTAAAGGTGTCACGTGACATTGACTACATAACCCATCCAGCGCCAACAGTCATCAGCAGAGTTGACCCGGAACACCGAAGAGATATGAACGACTAAGTCAAGTGACATGGCACATGATATTGATGGGGAAAGAAGTACTAGAGCAGTAGTTCTCAACCTTTTTTGGCCCATGCACCCCTTTACCATATGTTCAGAAAGTCTTCCCCCCCCCCCTTTGAATTTTCTCCCTATAAATTCCCTCCCCCCTTCTCCACCCTCATGCAGTATACATAACAATGGAAGCTAAATTTAATAACACACACTGGCACAAGTCTAGACATGTACATAAAACGTGATTTGCGGGTCTACTTACGTTATAAAACGAATTTCATTAGGGCGAGAAGTACAGAACCGTAAAATTTAGAGGGAAAAGCAATATCAAGTAACTGGTTCTTGTATTAATGCGATCTTGAAATAATCTTAATTCAACCCCCCCCC
Organism: Cepaea hortensis; assembly: GCA_963921405.1. Taxonomy (NCBI): domain Eukaryota; kingdom Metazoa; phylum Mollusca; class Gastropoda; order Stylommatophora; family Helicidae; genus Cepaea; species Cepaea hortensis. The sequence continues at coordinate 11,848,079 of OY992881.1, forward strand.
CCCCCTGGAAACCCTAAAATTCCCCCCTGGGAGGGGGGGGGGGGTATTCCCCACCGGTTGAGAAGCACTGTACTAGAGGCATTACACATCCCTTTCCCACACCTCTCTTGATTGCCTGATGTTGGCCTACTTCTTTATCAATTTTTATGACACCAAGTATTCTATAGTTATGTCTTTTGTAATACATTCTATAGACTGCAGTATATCCAGTGTAAAATGACTATAAATTAGTTGGTGGTACACACCCTTTTCTGACACCTTGCGATTTGTATCAATGAACTCCAAAAGGAGGGCTGATATGTACATTTGCCGAAGGATTGATGAGATATCATGTCTTCGTGTGTGTGTGTGTAATATCCCGGTGGGGGATTAGCTGGACTACCCGTCTACCGTCAAAGGTTTGGCAGGTGAAGGATTAAATGACTGACCTCATTGTACGTCGCTTAACAGTATATTAATTCGTGTACCAGGCCTAGATTTGCAGTTTATTTAACGACGTTGGCCTATTTCATTCACATAATGGCAGCTGACATCATGGAGTATAACCTCCAGATATAGACTGAATCGGTCTCTTTTTTTCCCTAGAAATTTTAGGGAAATGTTGATGTTACAAAAGTAACGGATGATGAGTTAGTAAGGTGTCCTGTAACACTCCTTTCTTCCCTTAGAAATTTAAGGGAAATGCTGATGTTACAAAAGTAACGGATAATAAGCACACAATGTATCCTTTAACACTCCTTTTTTTCCTTTAGAAACTTAAGGGAATTGCTAATATCACAAAAGTCAAGGTCAAAAAGTCGGTCAGGGATCCTTCAACACTCCTTTTTTCACATAGAAACGTAAGGGAAATGCTGGTGTCAAGGGTAATAAAATAAAACCAGTCAGGGATTCGTTAACATCCCCCCCCCCCCTTTTCCCCCAGAAACTTAAGGGAAATGCTCTTGGCCACGTCATTTTGGAATACTTTGTCTTAATCAGATCTTTATGTGATTACTTTGTCGTAATCACATCTTTCTGGATTACACAAAATGCAGACAACAAAATCCGTCTGCTGCGAGAGTGGAAGTACAGGCTTTGATCTTCGAGAACTCTTTAGAGGGTGGTGCTGTCATTTGCACAGATGGGTCGGTCGTTCGACGCGTGAAAAGTACGTGGGCTTTTACGTCTCAGGCTGGAGGGAGAATTGTGAAGGAAGATTATGGTGCTTTTGTCTTGACCACAAGTAGTCTGACTATGGAAGTTATGGCAGCAAGTAAGGCAATAACATGGCTCGAGACACAGACCTTCACTCGGGTATGCTTCCTTAGTAACTCAATGAGTATGCTCAGGAATATAGAGATGGGTTGGGTCTGAAGACAGTGATTGAAGTCTCTGGGGCAATCACGGTTGGCAAAGATTAGTTTCATTGCCATGCAGGGTATGTGGGTGTAGAAGGAAATGAGCAGGCTGATAGGCTTGCATGTAAGGCAGGCTACTGTTGAGGGCGGACGAGCCATGGACCAGGCTGATATACAGAATGTTGTACGCGAAGTAAGACGTTTGCGAGAAGAAAGTGATGGCTGTGACTCTACAACCATGGCCAGACTGCGAGAGCAGCAAGTCAAAAGAGGTGTGGCCACACAAGAGCACTACGCAGGAAGCCAAAGAAGATTAATAAGTCAACACAGAACTGGTGTCGTCAGTTGCTACACACTGCGGGATTTGCTGAGGAGGGGATCCGAGCACTTATGGACTGAATGGCTCAATGCACAATGATGATGGTCTGTCGACTAACCAACCAACTAACTAACTCACTTTCTGGATTACTTTGTCTTGACCACATCATTCTGGATTTCTCCTACTGTCCACATGTCCCCTTCTCTCCCTGTGTCCGATCACCTCTCTCTCTCCTCCCAGATCTTCATGACTCACTACCTCCAGATGTCTTTCTACCCATTTCTCCACCCAGCATTCTGTTCAGGCGTTAAATTATTTTCCATACCCCAAATATTTGCTTCGACCTAAATACCACCCCCGTTAATCAGTTGGCCATCAGTCTGAATTATGCACGGCTCGCTGGCTTTCTTCTCCTCCCTCGTATAAATACCATTCTTCTTACAATGGCTATCTCATGGTCACTGCTACCATTAAACTGACCACAGTTAGATCGACAAGATTATATTCTATCTGACTTCACATAGTTAAATCATGAACAAAATTAGTGGAACTGCGGTAAAGCTGTGGAAATGAAAACAATATAAAATAACATGAAGTATTGCAACTTTACGGTACACAATTACGGAACACATATGTCCTTGCAGCAGTTAGTTTTCATCAGCAAATAAATACATACAGCACAACAGATAAACATGGGGAGGACACTACAGTGACTACATTAAGGCATAACAACCGAATGAGAAGAATGGAAAGATGAAAAACTAAATTAGAACAATGAAATGAACATGAAAAAAAGTGAACAAAATGTTGCTATATACAGCTTGGGGTTCTGAGATAAGTAGCACATTTTGTTCATTTTTCCATTTTCTTTTCATTGTTCTAATTTTGTTCATCTTTCCATTCTTTTCATTCGGTTGTTATGCCTTAATGTAAACAACTCCTCCATTAGGAATGAACGGATGTTTTTATTCTTAGGTTTGGGAGTTACAATGAACGCCGCCATAGAGAAATGATTATCAAATAGGGCAATACTCACTTGGTCAGTGGACCAGAGTTTGAGCTACGCGAAAAATACCTTACTTGCCTTAATCTTCAGTCACCCTTCCCTATGCATGCTGTTTATATTATCAAAAACATCAAGATACAGAATGATAACAGAATTATCCGCTAAATCACCACAGGCATGAAGTATATTTTGTTAAGCAATGTGGGAAACAAAACTGTAGATTATAACACGTGATTCAAAATTCAACAATAGTTGTTTATATTCATACGGATTGTACAACGTGCACAAACTCATAAAAGACGACTCTTCGGTAGTTGAGTTCTGCTGGTGGTTATGTTTTTCAATCAGAAATCAATGGCAAACTACTGAACGTAAACTTTCCAAGAGAACACAACAGCAAAAAATGATAGTGTTGACTGCGACGTCCATAAAGGATATGCAACTAACTTTTTAGATGGAACAGTAAACACACTTGGCTCTTATAGATCTTCTCCAGATGATGATTGATTCCCGGCATCAGTCTGGGTGGTTATCTATTTAGTTGCATCAGTAGTTAGGTCCTCACCACAAACCTTAACGACCTAAACCGATCATGCTATTATTACATTCTCACACAAACTAACAACTATTCCAAGACTAAGGTCTTCTTGCTGTGCCTCTGGTAGTTCTCCTTTGATCCACTGGGTGGATCGGGGATCTTTGGCCCTAGCATATATTTTCTTTCTGTCAACAATGGGTCTTCCTGGCGTGACCATGAGATGTATAGCGCTCGTGCTTTCATTTCCGGTGCGCTAATGACGGGGTAATGGGTTCATTTCACACACTGGACTTAAATGCTGATTTCTCGTTAAGAAAGCAAAATAAGATTACTGAACGTAAAAGTATCTACAAAATCAACCTGGACTGATAGCAGCGACCTGCAAAGGAGAGAGCAAATTTATATCAGATAGGCATGTTATACAGGTGAGTTATCAGATAGTCATGTTATGCAGATGAGTTATCAGATAGGCATGTTATACAGGTGAGTTATCAGACAAGCATGTTATACAGGTGAGTTATCAGACAAGCATGTTATACAGGTTAGTTATCAGATAGGCATGTTATACAGGTGAGTTATCAGATAGACATGTTATGCAGGTGAGTTATCAGATAGACATGTTGCAGGTGAGTTATTAGATAGGCATGTTATGCAGATGAGTTATCAGGCAGGCATGTTATACGTGTGAGTTATCAGATAGACATGTTGCAGGTGAGTTATCAGATAGACATGTTGCAGGTGAGTTATCAGATAGGCATGTTATACAGGTGAGTCAGCTAAGGGACGGAGACCAGCATGGCCGAATGGATAAGAACGTTCGTTCTTAAACATCCGGTGTGCTGGTGCCGAGGTAGCGGGTTCAACTCCTACGTGGGTCAGGTGGACTAAAATGTTGAATTCTTGTCCTTGACTTGGGGACGTAAATTACAAGTACCTCAGAAGTCGGATTGGGTTCACCTGATGGCGAGGGACACTGGTTATAGAGAAGGCGAATCCACACACACGAACATCTGTCCAGTGCACTAGAAGTAGCAGCACGTTTATAGGTTACGCTTGAGTTCAAAACCAGCGATCGCTAAATACAAACAAACCTAAGAGCCGACGTGGTGGATAGGAACACTGTTTCTGCTGCCAATTGAATCTGAACTACTGTCTTTGTTGGCTAATGCGCTAACCAGCACTATGCAGCCATTCTCCAGCCATTCTCTAGTCTTTCTCCGGTCATTCTCCAGCCTTTCTCCAGCCATTCTCCGGCCATTCTCCAGCCATTCTCTAGTCTTTCTCCAGCCTTTCTCCAGCCATTCTCCAGCCATTCTCCAGTCTTTCTCCGGTCATTCTCTAGTCTTTCTCCAGTCATTCTCTAGTCTTTCTCCAATCATTCTCTAGTCTTTTTTTACGGTCATTCTCTAGTCTTTCTCCAGTCATTCTCTAGTCTTTCTCCGGTCATTCTCTAGTCTTTCTCCGGTCATTCTCCAGCCATTCTACAGTCATTCTCCAGCCTGTCTACGGAATCATTGGTAGATGTCGATCCACAAAAAAAAAAAAGATAGCTAATAACGAGTTAGAGAAAGTAAATAAGTCTAATACACGGATAAAAACATATTACGATTAACAGAAGGAGATAGTGCGTATATTTGCGGTTGTAAACATAGTTAAAGTGTGAATAAAATTAGTGTAACTGTGGTAAAGCTGTGGAAATGTAAATAATACAAAATACCTTGTTTCCCCGAAATTAAGACCTGTCCCAAAATAAGCCCAAGCACAATGTTTAGGATGCTTTTATATAAAACCTACCTCTAAAATAAGCACTAGTTAAGATCGACAGCTAGAATGAACTTATTAAACGTGCACTTACATGCAATTACTTTCTTGATGGCAATGACTTTACTAAATACCATCTCTCCAACATAATTGCCATGGAAGAAACTGCAGCTTTTATGGGCCTAGGATCTCAATCGACAATCGATAAGACGGAATTCGAGATTTGGATCGTTATGACGATATTCCAGACAAAGATGAGATAGCTGTATTTGAATAAATGTAGAATTTTGTACATGAATAAGTGTAGACTTTTGATTCTGAAACCAAAATAAGACATCCCCCGAAAATTAGCCCCAGTGCATTTTTTAAGCTAAAATTAATATAAGACCGGGTCTTATTTTCAGGGAAACACGATAACATAAATTATCAGCTTTACTATTTCATTTTATACTCCTTCACAGTTCACCGTCCCTTTAATTTTTCATCTTTTCATTCTTCTCATCTCGTTCTTATGCCTTAATGTAGTCACTTGAGGGGCTTCTCCGTAATTATATTTTGTATTTGTGTATGCATATGTGTATGTATTTGTTTTGCTGATGTAAACTAATCTAAACTAAAATGTGTAATTTATATTGTTTACAGGATCAAGACACAGCATGATTATAGGAGCTATTGACTGAGCTCCCAAGTGGAGATACCTTTAGGGGTCTTCATGGCCAGGCGGTTGAGCCGCCTGCCTCGCGTTCAGAAGACGTTGGGTTTGAATCCTTGATTGCGTTATTCGGTTCACGGGCACAGTTTTCTCCTAGACTCCTGGGGGTCGTCGCTAGAGCTACGGAGTTCCTGCTTTGTGTGAAGCTTTCGGCAGGCCGCCCTGCGGAATGAGGCCGTGGGTAAAACCCGGTGCAAGTAAGTCCTCTAAACCATTTAAGTGGAGATAACAAGAGCGCTTTCAGAAAAATGTCATACCCAAGGATACATCCTCCATGATCTTCATCAGTCGGCTCCGTAGCGAAGGACATTAGTTAATAATCTCGCTTATCGCGATCGAAACACAGCTGTGGGCGATTTGGCAGCACACCGCCTAACGTAGTTTTTATTTTAATGAAATGGTCGTTCAGAGATCAGTGGCAAACTACTGAACATAAACTTGCGCAGGATTCATGACCAGCGAAAACATGCTGGGGTTAACTGCTACGTCCTATAAAGGATATACAACTAATCTTTCTTGCGGTTATCTGCCCATCTAACTACTGGTAGGGAAGAGGGAAAGTCACGGTCGTTTGAGGCCCTGCAGATGGCTGCGTGTGATCAGCTGTATAGCTGGATGACTAATTCATGGCAGCCTTGAACTTCGATATCCCAATGTCATGTCCACCAGGGTCGTCTGGGTTTTAGGGGCTGCAGCCCAGGGGCTTCTTCCGGCTGGCAGGTTTTCGGGGATTAAATGAACACTAGAATACGGGGAGGCGGGAGCAGGGAGGGGAGTTCTCAAAGATGAAATATTCAAAGAATGTCAACACAACGTCTGGGCATGGGAGCGATAAAATGTGCTTGCTTACGCAGACAGACGCAGACACATACACACACACACCACAGACACACACACACACACACACACACACACACACACACACACACACACACCACAGACACACACACACACACACACACACACACACACACACACACACACACACACACCACAGACACTCAGACAGAAAGACACAGAAAGATACATACAGACAGACACAGACACCGAAACAGAAGCAAAGACACACACACACACACACACACACACACAGAGAAGACATACACACACACAATATAGACACACACACAGACGCACACATAGACACACAGACACGCACACACACATACACACAAACTACAGACACACATACACAAAAGACAGCACACACATACAGACGCACACATAGAGACAGAAACACACACACAGAAAATACAGACACGCACAGAGGCATATACTCACACACACACACATACACACACACACACACATACACAATAATACATAGACATAATAGCATTCAAGCAGATAGATATAGGCCCGTCTCCCTGGCCTAGGTGTTAGCGACTTTCTTCGTAATCCCGTTTATCCACGTGAGCAAACGCAGCTTCGCGAGAATCGGTAGCGGTTCTCCCGTTACTTACGGCATATGTGAGCCGGCCGCTCAGAAAGCAATGTCAAACTACTGAACGTAATCTTGCCAAGACTTCAACAACAGCAGTAAATGCTGGTGTTGACTGCATTGTCCTGTACAGGATATGCGGGGGGAAAAACAAAACAGATAGATATATAGTAGACAGATCAAAACAGTTGGCAGGCAAGTAGATTGAAATATTATGATAAACACACATATAGACAGCTAAGACGGACATATAGGCACATACATAAACAGTAGGAGGGACAGACAGACAGAAAGGCATATGGACATGAACGTAGGTATTATATTAATTAATCAATCAATCAATCATGTGCCAAGCCGGAAAGCGTGGGCGGTCATGATTCGCTATTTCACTCGATCACCAGAATCGTGGATCAGCTCAGTGTTCCTGTCTCGACCATGCCATGTGGCCAAGCCATCCAGGTATTTACTTCTCTGTCTTCCCCTTGGTCTGTTGTTCCCTTCGATCTTGCCAGATGTCACAAAGTTTTCCAACTCATTTCTTCTCATAACATCTCCAAAAAATGTTGACTGTCTACGTCTAATTTCTCTAATCAATTTAAGATTTTCATTTGTCTCCTGTAGTACTTGGTTTGGTTTTTCTTTTTTCATTGGTTTTTCTGTCTGTCCATTGTATTCTTTGCATTTTCCTCAGAAACCACATTTCTGCAGCCATCAGATGTTTTTCAGCTTGACTGCTCATTGTCCAAGTTTCACGTCCATACAAAAGAACAGGCTCCGTGTATCCCCTCAACACTCTTTTTCTCGTTTCAATTGACATCTTTTTATTGGTCAGTATGTTTTTCATCTTGCTAAAGGCTACTTATATTACATATAGAAAGAATGGAAGATAATAGGGAAACAAAACTCGCTTACACTCAGGAAATAAATGACCGTAGACCCCGAGGTAGACCAAGAAGACGGTGGAGAGATAATACATGTACAGACCTACAAGCACTTGGAATCAACGACTGGCAAGAGAAGGTCCACCAGAGAGACGAATGGAGACGGATTGTATTTGCAGCAAAGAACCTCAATGGCTCGGAAAGCTGAAGAAGAAGAAGAAGAAAGGCTACTTTCGCCATGGAGTTCTTGATCTAATCTCTACAAAGCATCTCCCATCAGATGTTATGACTGTTCCGAGATAATTGTACCGATTCACTTGTTGAAGAAAATTCAAATTTATTTGCATATACTTTAGCGTATTTCATTCTTCGTAGTGACGACAATAATCTGCCTTTTTACAATTTAATTCTAACCCTAGTTGCTCACTGTGTGCAACAACCGCATCTACTAATTGTTGCAGATCCTGCTAATTGTCTGCAATAAATACTGTATCATCTGCATTTCTAATGTTATTGATGTTTCGTCCTCCAATGCTGATTCCATTTATATCTTCTACATTTATGAAAATATTTTCACTGTATAAGGAAAAAAGATCTGGAGATATTACACATCCCTGCCTAACAACTCTCTTAATAGGCTGATATTGTCCCACTTCATTATCAATCCTTATGGCAGCATGTTGTTTCCAATATATGTTTTTTATAAGTCTAATGTCTTTCCCATCAATTTGTAGATCTGCAAGCATATCTACCATGTTGCCATGTCTTACTCTATCGAAAGCCATTATGTAGTCAATAAAGCAAAGATGTATATCTTTGTTTACTTCAATAGAACGTTTAATAACTGAACGCAGCATATACACAACATTTACTGTACCCTTTCCTTCTACAAACCCACATTGTTCTTCCCCTACTTCAAGTTGTATTTTCTTCCTCACTCTTAGCATGATAATTCGTGGCAAAATCTTTGTGATGTGACTCATTGTACTAATTGTTCTATGTTGATCACATTCCAAGGCTCCTGATTTCTTTGGGATTGCAATAAATTCAGAATTACATAATTTAGAAGTTATATGTCCGGTATCATATAATGAGTTCAGCAGTCTGGTGACTTGATCTATTCCATATTCTTCTAAAGCTTTAATAATTTCTGTTGTGATGTTATCTGAACTGGGGGACTTGCCAGCTTTCATATGTTTAAGAACATTTCGAACCTCCATCTTCAGAATTGGCGTTATATGCTTGCTTGCTTCTATTCGCTGGCTGTGATCTCCAGCGTGAAGTCTTGTATGTCGGATGAAGACATTCTGTTTTCCAACATCAGTGTGATGCCATACAGGACCTGAGGTTTGCGTGAGTATCATGTCTGATTTATTGGTGTGCAGATTGGTGGTTCCTCGCCGTGCAGGCAGACACTCTCCGACTTCGGAGGAAGGCGTAATATAAGTAGGCAATATAGGCTAGGTAGGTGGTTGTCAGGTAAGTGGATGGGTATGTGGGTTGGTGGGTAGGCACTAGATGCGTAGGTAAGTAGGTATGTATGCGGGTAGGTTAGTAGACAGCTGCGGGTTAGGTTGGTAGATAAGTAAATTGGTAGGTACATGGGACAATTGGTAAATGGATAGGTAGGCAGATTGGTAGGTAGGTAGGTAGGTAGTTAGGTATGTGGGTGGGTGGGTTGGTAGGCAGGCAAGTTAACAGATGTGTAGAAAGAAAGACATGTAGGTAGAAGGTGAGATATGTAGGTAAGTAGGTAGGTAGGTCCCTTGGTAGGTAGACAGACAGATAAGTAGGTAGGTAAATGACTCCTTAATGATTGTAGTAAACTAAATTTTATAAAGGTCATAAATAATATAACATTGTCTATGTAAAATGATAGCATACACTGTACAATCAAATGGTGATTATGATGATGCTGGTATTGGTGATAAATAGGATGATGATGATGATGATGATGATGATGATGATGATGATGATGATGATGATGAACTATTGAGCACGGAGCGTCCGTCTGGCCTGTGTGTAAATCCTATATAGGAAACCAAACTTAAGGAAGACAATGTCCTTACTTTACCCTACTTAAGGAAGACTGGAGGTTAAATTCACGTCCAAGCTCTTTCACCATCACAATCATTATCGTGAGCTATGTCAGGCTGGTCGGGCAACCATGTTGCTCCACAGCCATCGTGTTCTGTGTTCATGATAAGAAACTGTGATAGCTCTACCTGCTACTCAGCGATTACATCCAGTATGCTTCCTCTTTGGCTATCTTTGTCACCGGTATGTTGGTTGGTTGCTGATTGTCTCTGTTACTGGGTGGGTGGGTGGGGATTTGGCTGTCTGTGTTACTGGTTGGCTGGTTGATTGTTGACTGTTTCTGTTACTGGTTGTTTGGTAGGTTGGTTATTTGATTGGCTGGTCGGTTAGTTCGTTGGTTGGCTGTTGACTGTCTGTGTTACTGATTGGTTGGTAGGTTGGTAGGTTGGTTGTTTGATTGGCTGGTTATTGACTGTCTCTGTTACTGGTTGGTTTATTGGTTGGTTGGTTGGCTGTTGACTGTCTGTGTTACTGATTGGTAGGTAGGTTGGTTGTTTGATTGGCTGGTTGGTTGGTTGGTTGGTTGTTGACTGTCTGTGTTACTGATTGGTTGGTAGGTTGGTTGTTTGATTGGCTGGTCGGTTAGTTGGTTGGTTGGTTGTTGACTGTCTGTGTTACTGATTGGTTGGTAGGTTGGTTGTTTGATTGGCTGGTCGGTTGGTTGGTTGGTTGGTTATTGACTGTCTGTGTTACTGATTGGTTGGTAGATTGGTTGTTTGATTGGTTGGTCAGTTATTTGGCTGTTGACTGCCTATGTTACTGATTGGTTGGTTTCATCTGGCGAGCTTCTTAGACATAGTGTATGTGTTTGGTCCTACTCCAGTATAATCTCAACAGCAGCTCAACCGCGGTGTACGACTGTTATCAAGACCTAAAACTGTTGAAGATGAGGAAATAGCACGCATGGGAATGACCAGCATGATGTTGGTTTTTGACTCCACTCCACTCAACTCAACGGTACTTACTAACAGAATCCCCCTGCTATACATAACACGGTTCTTCACATGAAGCCTATCACAAACGGAGATGGCGCAAACTCTGACTCGCATCTAATGTGATGCTTAGCATGTCATCGCTTTGCCATTAATGCTATCAAACTGTCAGCTCCCGACGCGTCCCCTGGACGGTAGCAAATTATCCACACAAAGACCCTGAGAGTCATGCCCCGGCTATGGCGTGGCACGTCAGAATCGTTCAGGTCCTTCCCATAAGGCGAGTCACAACAACCGATTTGTTGGCATTTCACTAAAGTTCATCTTTCAGACGTCGGCATACCGGGACATCGGGTGACAAATACTGACACCGCCCCGTATCATCTCGCATTGCTCCGTTGTCAGTGTTAGATTATCTTTGTTCATGGCAATACTAACTGGAAACTATATGTTATCTTTGTACACGCCAATACTGATTGGAAACTATATGTTATCTTTGTTCACACAATACCTATTGGAAACTATATGTTATCTGTGTTCACACAATACCTATTGGAAACTATATGTTATCTTTGTTCACAGAAATAACAGTTGTGAACTCTAGGGTATCTGTGTACACAGAAACAATAATTGTATACATTAGGTTATCTTTGTACACAGAAATACCAATTGTACACATTAGGGTATCTGTGTACACAGAAACAATAATTGTATACATTAGGTTATCTTTGTACACAGAAATACCAATTGTACACATTAGGGTATCTGTGTATACAGAAACAATAATTGTATACATTAGGTTATCTTTGTACACAGAAATACCAATTGTACACATTAGGGTATCTGTGTACACAGAAACAATAATTGTATACATTAGGTTATCGTTGTACACAGAAATACCAATTGTACACATTAGGGTATCTGTGTACACAGAAACAATAATTGTATACATTAGGTTATCTTTGTACACAGAAATACCAATTGTACACATTAGGGTATCTGTGTACACAGAAACAATAATTGTATACATTAGGTTATCTTTGTACACAGAAATACCAATTGTACACATTAGGGTATCTGTGTACACAGAAACAATAATTGTATACATTAGGTTATCTTTGTACACAGAAATACCAATTGTACACATTAGGGTATCTGTGTACACAGAAACAATAATTGTATACATTAGGTTATCGTTGTACACAGAAATACCAATTGTACACATTAGGGTATCTGTGTACACAGAAACAATAATTGTATACATTAGGTTATCTTTGTACACAGAAATACCAATCGTACACATTAGGGTATCTGTGTACACAGAAACAATAATTGTATACATTAGGTTATCTTTGTACACAGAAATACCAATTGTACACATTAGGGTATCTGTGTACACAGAAACAATAATTGTATACATTAGGTTATCTTTGTACACAGAAATACCAATTGTACACATTAGGGTATCTGTGTACACAGAAACAATAATTGTATACATGAGGTTATCTTTGTACACAGAAATACCAATTGTACACATTAGGGTATCTGTGTACACAGAAACAATAATTGTATACATTAGGTTATCTTTGTACACAGAAATACCAATTGTACACATTAGGGTATCTGTGTACACAGAAATACCAATTGTACACATTAGGGTATCTGTGTACACAGAAACAATAATTGTATACATGAGGTTATCTTTGTACACAGAAATACCAATTGTACACATTAGGGTATCTGTGTACACAGAAACAATAATTGTATACATGAGGTTATCTTTGTACACAGAAATACCAATTGTACACATTAGGGTATCTGTGTACACAGAAACAATAATTGTATACATGAGGTTATCTTTGTACACACAAATACCAATTGTACACATTAGGGTATCTTTGTACACACAAATACCAATTGTACACATTAGGGTATCTTTGTACACACAAATACCAATTGTACACATTAGGGTATCTTTGTACACACAAATACCAATTGTACACATTAGGGTATCTTTGTACACACAAATACCAATTGTACACATTAGGGTATCTTTGTACACACAAATACCAATTGTACACATTAGGGTATCTGTGTACACAGAAATACCAATTGTACACATTAGGGTATCTGTGTACACAGAAACAATAATTGTATACATGAGGTTATCTTTGTACACAGAAATACCAATTGTACACATTAGGGTATCTGTGTACACAGAAATACCAATTGTACACATTAGGGTATCTGTGTACACAGAAACAATAATTGTATACATGAGGTTATCTTTGTACACAGAAATACCAATTGTACACATTATATTTTTGCGCTCCCTCGCTTTGAACTCAAGCGTAGTCCACACGAACTACTTCTGGTAGTGCAGGACTGAATTTTGTGTGTGAATTAGCTCTTACCTATTATCAGTGTCCCTCGCCATCAGGCCAACCCACTCCGACTTCAGAAGTACTTGTAATTAATTTACGTCCCCAAGTCAAGGATGACAGGTCAACATTTTAGTCCAACTGTCCGGTGTAGGGGTTGAACCCCTTACCTCGGCATCAGCACACCTGATGTTTAAGAACACGCGTTCTTACCTACTGGGCCATGCTGACCTATTTGCGAACATGAGGTTATCTTTGTACACAGACATACCAGTCTTAAACATGTTATCTTTGCACACAGAAATACCAATTGCAAAGGTTATCTTTGTAGACAAAAATACCAGATGCGAACATTAGGTTATCTATGTACACATAAATACCAGTTGTAAACATTAGGTTATCTATGTACACATAAATACCAGTTGTAGACATTAGGTTATCTATCTATGTACACATAAATATCACTTGGGTACGCTAAGTTATCTTTGTACACAGAAATATCAGTTGTAAACAATAAGTTATCTTTGTACACAGAAATACCATTTGTAAAAATTAGGATATCTTTGTACACAGAAATACCAATGACGAACCCAAGGTTATCTTTATATACAGAAATATCAATCGCGAACCCACAGTTATCTTTATATACAGAAACATCTATTGCTAACCCAAGGTTGCCTTTCTATACATAAACATGAATTGCGAACCCAAGGTTATCTTTATATACAGAAATATCAATTGCGAACCCAAGGTTATCTTTATATAGAGAGACATGAATTGCGAACCCAAGGTTATCTTTATATACAGAAATATCAATTGCGAACACAGGGTTATCTTTATATAGAGAGACATCAATTGCGAACCCAAGGTTATCTTTATATACAGAAACATCAAATGCTAACTCAATGTTATGTTATCTTTATATACGGAAACATCAATTGCTAACCCAAATGTTATCTTTATATACCAAAACATCAATTGCTAACCCAAATGTTATCTTTATATACCAAAACATCAATTGCTAACCCAATGTTATCTTGATATACTTCTTCTTCTGCGTTCATCAGGAGTTTCTTTTTTTCGGACGTGACTGTGTTGTGCCTGTTTACAGCAGAGCTGCGTTCTTGCGCCGTTAGGCCGACACATCCGACTTCTGCGGGCATTTGTTGACCGGGTTAACCTTCCCGGTTATCTTTATATACAGAAACATCAATTGCGAATCTAATGTTATCTTTATATACAGAGACATCAAATGCTAACACAAGATTATCTTTATATACAGAAACATCAATTGCGAACCTAATGTTATCTTTATATACAGAAACATCAAATATGAAGGTTCCCAAAAATGTTGTGTGTTGTTTTCAGGACGTTGTGGCCAACCCCAGGTTGATTTTTAGGCAATTTTAAGCTGAGTAGATTGTCACGGCTTTCTGAACGAGAAATCAACGTTTAAGTGCAACTTATGATGGTGCAGTGATTGACCCCTTACCCTCACATGGAGTTTAAGAGCCAGTCCTCTTATTCTTTGGGCCACGTTACTTCCTATTGAAAATAAAATAATCAAGTCACAACGAGATCGGCTTACTGATTACATGACCCGGATCCAGGCAAGTTTAGGAGCTCTTTCGGCTCATCTGTCTGCAAGATTTCAACCACCTCACATCAACATCACTGTCTTCATCATCAACAACATCATTATCAACATCTTCATCACCATCAACATATTAATAACAACATCATTATCAACATCAACATCGACATCATCAACATCATCATCATCATCATCATCATCGTCATCATCATCATCATCACCACCACCACCAACATCAACATATCATCAACATCATCATCATCATCATCAGCAACATCAAGATCGTCATGATCTACATATCGTCAACAACAACTTAATTATCAACGTCAACATCATCAGCATCATCAACACCATCATCAACATCATCATCAACATCATCATAATCAACATCATCAACATCTACATCATCAATATCAACATCATCATCGTCAACATCATCGTCATAAACAGCATCAACATCATCATCAGCATCATCCTCAACGTGTGTTTTGCCACATGATCTCTGGTCTAAAAGCACAAAGCTTAAAAAGTTAGCAGCATATCCTTTACAGGAAATCGCATTCAACCCAAGCCTTTTTTGAGCTGTTTGTGATCGCTTGACAAGTTTACTTTCAGTAGTTTGCCATGCCTTTCTGAACGACCGGCACCCAACCAATTTTATTTAAAAATCAACAACGCAAGGCGGCCTGCTGCCAAATCGCCCACAGCTGTGTTTCGAACGCGGTATGCGGGATTACGAACTGCGTCAGAAATCTCTTCGCCACGGAGCAGGGAAAAAGCACAAAACTGTAATCAAATCAGTTTGACAGATCATCCATTTCTGTGCATGCTGGCTTGTCTCCAACCGGACGTAGACACTGAATCAAACCACGGCCGTGTAAATACACCGACTTCAAGTTTACCGTGACTTTTTCAATGACATTTCCTTGGCACATGTTGCTGACTCTAAAAAAATTTGTAGGTTTATTAAACCGTCACGTTTATTTCTAACTCTAATCACGTGATTCACACTGATAATGACACCTCAAGTGCCATTCGTGGGGGAAAACCGGTATTGTCCGTTATATATTGCCGGATCTAGTCGTCTGCCTGCCTGCCTGCCTGCCTGCCTGCCTGTCTGTCTGTCTGTCTGTCTGTCTGCCTGCCTGTCTGTCTGTCTGTCTGTCTGTCTGTCTGTCTGTCTGTCTGTCTGTCTGTCTGTCTGTATTGTATGTATGTATGTATGTGTATCATCATTATCAAGTGCACTACCAGCTGGCATAGGTGTTCATTTCTATGCACAGATCTCGGTCCTCCCCCCCCCCCTTTTTTTTGTAATAAGTGTATCATAGTAAAACGACTATTTGCTAAATTGCTAAATATATAACACAAAATAGTTAATTATTACCACTTTGTCAGAAGTCTCCGAGAAAGTTCGACTCATGAGCCGAACGACGTCGCTCGGAATCGAACCCACAACCTTCAAACGCAAGACAGGTGACGTATCCACTTGGTAACGGAGACTCCCTATGGGCTACTGGAAGACAAGGTCAGGGCCAGTCATGGCAGAGGTGGATTCGGGACAATAAAGACACCCTGGGCATGAAAAGGGAGCTGGCGATGGAAGGAGAGGCCTGTCGTTCAGCTGTAATGAGAACGACATTCTCCAACATGACAATACTATATATATGACGGAGAGATCGTCCCACAGAGGAAGAAATCGAAAGGCAACAGCAACTCAAACTCGACAGTGAAAACAGGCACAAGGAAGAAAATGAAAACATCGAAAAGCTGATACAGAAAGTACACAAAAAAAGGAGGCAAAAAGCCCAAATAAAAAGTCCTTATAAGGACTGCAACCAGTCAAGCCAGGAGACTTCACTCAACAAATATTCTCCCAGAGGAGACGGTAACAAAGGACAGCCGCCAGCTGACGTCACAGACACAAACCAACATAACCAGTTCGAGATAGGACTCACTCGTAAGAACGCACAAGACAAGAATCAGGGTGAAAGAACCCACAAAAACCACAGCTCTCAAAAATAACCACCGCTGAGGAAGCAGGTTAGACGAGACCAAATTTGGAATTTTTTTTTTTTTTTTCGAACATTGGAATTGGAATTGGAACAGACATGCTAGTTGATAATTCCGGAGTGCTAAAAACTCCGTCACGGCGCAAGCACCACTGGAGATTTCCGATTATCAGAAGGTGTATCCTTCCCTCCACGCCGAATGTTTCGATGCCAATGCCTGCATTACACTCACAGGGGGCGGGGCTGCCGGGATCATGACTTTAGGTCGTCTGTATCCTGTCCTGGGTATCCACTGCAAGTTGTGATACAGAAACAGTAATACTAATAAGCATTCAAGAGACGTATTTAAAACAGATACTGTATTTCATTTTTCATACTATTTAAAAAAAAAAAAAAAATCTGCCCCCAAGGAGAATCGAACTCCCGACCCCTGGTTTACAAGACCAGTGCTCTAACCACTGAGCTATGGAGGCTGGTATGAACTTTACCACTGTGTCCCAAGTTCATGTGGCGAACCAGGAAGCAATTTTAGCCTAAACGTGTTTTCATAGTTTAAATTATGATCGCGCCTTGATCCAGCCAAATGCCCTGGGCAGGAGAAGGTAACAAATTGAGGACAGTATTTTGCTTGCTTTCCCCTAGTAATTTCAATAGGCGAAACGAGCAATTAACACCAATAGCCTTAAATGTGCTTTTAAGGACATTTCTTTTTGCCAACCTGAAGCTTTGAATGCATAGATGTGGTATCTCGCAATTACTAGGGTAATCCAAGTCACCCTTTCTTCACCAGACACCTCACTTCAAGCTAGAGTAATAACTATTTCTCTCTGGTACAGAGGTAGTTTGCATTAAGCCACTCTATCACATTGGAAACTTTAACCTGTTTTGTCCACTGTTTTCGTTAAGTTAACACCATCCCCTTCCTGGCCTAGAGGTTAGCGATTTCTCTATGTAATCTCGTATATTCTCGTAAGTAACGTGACGACGGTGAGAATCAGCAGTGGTTCGAATCGCGTCGGTAACTTACGGGGTATGTGAGCCGGCCGCTCAGAAAGCAATGGCAAACTACTTAGCGTAATCTTGCCAAGAAATCAACAATCAGCTGAAAGATGCTGATGTTGACAGCGATGTCCTGTGTTGTGTGTGTGTGTGCGTGCGTGCGTGCGTGCGTGCGTGCGTGCGTGCGTGCGTGCGTGCGTGCGTGCGTGCGTGCGTGTGTGTGTGTGTGTGTGTGTGTGTGTGTGTGTGTGTGTGTGTGTGTCCAAACCAGAAGGTTTTGCTTATTCCAATGACCTCAAGAGCTATGCCAACGGTAGTGAAGTCACTGGTGTGGTTGGATATTTATAGGGATAGAAACCAGACAGAGCTGCGTGAATTAATGTGAATTGCAGGGTAGCGGGGTAGGGGTATTCCCTATCAAAGGAGAAGTAAGGTGCCTCCTCCCCTCCGCTAGCCTACGGGACACCCTTGGGCAAGGTGGAGTACCCGTTTAGCCCCCCACCCATCAGGGTTACGTGAAGCAGGTGCAGGTGGTGGATGAAGTTGAAGAGCAGCCGACAGATAGTTGTGGGTTATGGTCTCCAGCTTCACGACGGTAGGCAGAGGATATCTTTTTTGAGGAGACAATGGCTACGGTCACTGACCAGTATGGTCACTGCTAAGAAGGAAAGCAATGGCAAACTGCCTTCTTCACAGATACTTAGAACATTGTGTTTTGCTGGTCGAGACAATAATACGGGGCTGATCCACGACTCTGGTGATCGAGTGAGATGGCAGAACATGACCGCCCACGCTTATCGGCATGGCACATAATGAATGAATGAATGCAGAACACATTGAATATCGCCAGCCAGACTAAGAGATACACAAACCTGATGCCTTTTAGGTAGACCGGTGACAGTCAAAGGCCAGGAAAAGCAAACCTTAAAACATGCTTGGTGAAGTCAGATGTACAGAGCCAGAGGCTTGACAAAACAGAGCAATCTAAAGACGAGCAGTTACTGTCGAGACTGAACGACATAACTTGGACTGTTCGGGCTGCCAGACTTCGCGCCGACATAGTCATGCATTCTGTCAAAAAACTGTCATTTACTGCCAATATAGCACCTTGCGGTGTATGGCAGAGGGGTCTTTGAACCTGAGGAATTAAGGCCGCCTGGCTAGCGCAGTCGCCGCAACTGTGCAGGTTAGGATTTTCTTTTTGCCCCCGACAGAAAAAAATCCCACACCTTACCGAGGGATCGAACCCGGGTCTTCCGAAGGAGAGTCCGGCATTCTAGCCACTCGGCCAGCTGCTCCTCGTCATTCAAGACGGCATAAAGGTATCGAAAGCAAGGGATTTGCTACTGCCCAGCCGGTACTCAAATCTGTGGCGAAGTGGTCAAGCCGTTTGACTCGTGCTCCGAAGGTTGTGGGTTCGATTCCGGGCCGCACCCTTCTTTTTACGAGTTAAATGTTTCGGAGACTCCTGTGGGTCGTCGCTAAAAGCTACGGAGTTCGTGCTTTGTGCGACGCTTTCCGCGCTGCGGAAAGAGACCGAGCCATATGGGATAAAACCTGGTGCGATGAAGTCGACCCTGTCGACTTTTAAGCGACTTTTAAGCGGTACTCAAATCCTATTGTAACAATCCGCATATGGGGCGGGCGTTTCGCACGAAATCTTTGTCAACACAAAAATGTTGCTATGTCTTTCTTGTGGTTGACAAAAACTTCGATGGAAACTTTCGCCGGTACCTGCATGTTTTATTTTCCTTCTGGTTTTTTCCGCCTGCAAGTCATATGTCGTGTTTTTATTAAGACAACAATGAATAAATCACCAAATAATGGGAAATGCACGGTAAGCTTCACAAGAACTCTATCATAAATTACAAAATGGACGTTGCAGCCAAAGCCTTCGTCAACAAAAACAAAACACACACACCGATACAACTACATGAAAAACTCTACTTAAAAAAAAACAAAAAACCGGTGTGATATCAACCATGTGATCCATTTAGTGTCTTTCGGTCTATGAAACTAAGCTGGAGTATGTCGTCACATCGGGAAAGTTGGAGGGAAGGAGAAGCAGGGGAAGACGAACATAGAAGATGCTGGACAGTCTGACATCATGTCATGGAGGAACACAGATATCAGAGGTGATTCGCAACGCACGAAACAGAGGGCGGTGAACA